>VXBX01003936.1:1915863-1970940 GCA_013400415.1 Scytalopus superciliaris | reverse complement strand
AAAAAAAAAAAAAAAAAAAAGCTAACTCAAATTATAAATTAGTCTTCTACTGTCCAGAGAGGCAATGGGCTATGTTTAAAAAAAAAACATAAATTATCTGAATACAAGAAAAGCTTTTGACTTGTGAGGATGCTCAAACACTGCAACAGGCTACCCAGAGTGGTAGTGGAGTCAGTCTCTGTGCAGGTACTCGAAGCCCAGTGGGTCACTGTGCTGGGCAGCTGGCTCTGTCTGACCCGGCTTGAGCAGGGGGGGTTGGACTGGATGGTCTCCAGATGTCCCTTCTGTGAAAGCTTCTTTAATATTTGGATGTATTCTTTAGCGACTGTTATGGAACACTTGGGAAATAATTACAAATGCTCCTGCTGGGCACTTGTCTCACAAATGCTGCTGCTGTGTAATCACGGCAGTTTTAATTGTATAGGGAAAGCATCCAAGTGCTAAGTAGTTAATTGACTAAACTCCCTGATTTAACCAGCAAAAGTAAAAAAATCCACCAGTATCACTCCCCTCCCTGAACCCAGAAAATCCCCAAACACCCTAGACCTTACAAGACTTCAAAAAACATTCCTTAAAATTATATGGTTATGAGAATAAAAGGTAGCCTTAATATAACTTACAAGAAACAAAATTGTTTGTTATTTTCTACCAATTCCCTCTAGTCTTGCCACGAAGTACTATCCCCAAATTATCCTGTGAAAAATAAAGTAAAAAACAGGCAGGAATAAGAGGGGAGGAACAGCAGAGATAATGCAAAGAGATGCCACCAAACTCTGCAGTTTGTTCCTTTCAGCTCACAACTAGGAAGATGTGAGATTATTTGAATGAACTTTCCTGTAGCTGTGTTTCTTTCCTGGGCTCTTTCAGCCCTCCCACGATTGCATTTCACACAGCCCTCAGAAAGACTGCAGTGCAGTGGTTGGCAAGAAGGGAATTACTAGGAGGGAAAATCAAGCTGTGGTGGCTCGTCTTGCAGTGTAGTGTTGCTGAGATCTGCATTTTTGGAGGAGGTAATGAACGGCTGCCTTTGGGTTTCCAGTTTGAAAACCTGAATGCTTGTAAAAAAGCGTCGGGGATGAGATTTCCTTAAATGTCCCTAGAGTGTGCATGGCATGCTGGACAGCCACTAAAGCTCATTGATGCAGTGGTTTGGTTTTTATTCCTTGGTACAAAACACCTGCAGTTTCTGCCTAATACTTTTGTTTTTAATCCTCTGTGCTCAGAGAGTGGAGAATAAGGTAAGATACTTTTTGTTGCCTAACATATAAAGGATAATGGAAGTAATTTCTGCATGTTGTAGCATGCAACAATAACTGTGTTTGTTGGAAACTAAAAGTTTTGATTACCTTTTTTATTGCTTATAACTCATTGAAATTCTTTGCAATAAATTCCCTGAATTATGTAGTATATTAAAGTTAAGAAACAGTTATTTGTACGTCATATGTATTAAAAGACTATTATTTTTTTCTTTTTGTAGTCAGTTTTCAATCTGGTTATCCAATATAATAAGGAACTATTTTCAAGAACAGCGTTCTGGGAATGCTCCTCTTTCTTTTTATGTTAATCTTAAGAGCTAAAAACCTGATCCTTTCTATGCCTTATCAGTATCTTTGGATTTTTTTAATGCCAGAATTTTAAGGGTATAGCACTGTCATAATGCTGCTGCTCAGCTGTGGAATGCACTTGTTCAGGAACAGTGAAACTTTGGAGGTGCCTGAATTCTGTGTGGTTTAGAGTGGGTTGATTGGTGTGCTTGGAGGGAAAGGAGAGGCTAAAAGTGCAAAACTCTCTGCGTTAAATTCAGATTTAAAACTAAGGATGTGAACAAACAATGACCAGGGTCACCAACGTAAGTGGTGTCTGAACTTGGGGATGGGAGCTTAAAGAGTTCTAGAACTTCAGTTTCTTGCTGATGTGCTATATAAATGTCTAGTACAGAAATTTGTACTTAATTAATGAAATCTGTAGGAATTACAGGCTGATTTGTAATTTATATACTCTTTTGGTGGGGAAAGTGTACAGTTGCAGATCTCCTTTTTGTCTGAGTAAGCATTTATGCCTGTAGCTTTTGATCAGTCTCCCTGCTGGGCTGTTTTTCCAGCTACTGTGTTTCTAGAATGAGCCAGGTTGGGCTTTTCTTGGCCAGCCTGTCTTTTGCCAGAATCCGTAACCACTGCTTACCTTGTTACTTAATAGAATTATGGTCCTTGGACTTTGTTAGTGGCAGTAGCCTTTCCTTTCCGCCTCCTGAGGACCAAAGAGGGATAGTAGCATGTGACTGAGATAAAAAATAAATCAGAAAGCCACAAAAAAAGCCTCGTTTATATCTGTGGGAGTTAGTGGCATTTCTCCTGACTGGGTAAACCTTATCTTGGTCTTACGTTACAAAGCCCTGTGCTCCAGCTGTGGCACAATGGGAACGAAAGCCCATTTAGCAGCAGGTAAGCTTTTCTGTGACTGTCTGACCTTCCGTAGCCAGCTCTGTGTGACTGCTGAGGCTGATCCATCTCCGCAGCATCCCGTGCAGGATGACGGCTGGGAGCGCAATGCCGAGCTGGATCCTCGGTGCCGGTCCGCTTAGCGTGCCCCGGGAACGTCAGCGCTGCCCTGGCACCACGGAATAGCTGCTCGGAGTTGGCAGAGCTCACTTGGCCCTGGGGGACTCCGTGGTAGGTGGGTCCTGCTCGGTTGGCAAGAGTTGAGAAGCTGAAATCCTTGTGAGATGTGGTTTGACTGTATGCTCTAAATGGCCGGGTGAGGTTGTTGCTGTGTGGTGGTTACGCAGTGTTGGCCATGAGTGGTTACACAGTGTTGGCCATGAAGTGTAACTGTGAGAGAGACTGTGGGGACTCTGGTGAACATTTGTATTAATTATGCTGTCAGACTATTTTCTTATTTTCCTTTGTGCTTGTGAAAATTCCAGGATCAAGCAAGCTTTCCCAAACCAAGTTGCTTGCTTCTAATGGTCTCTTGGAATATTGTCATAGCATGGGGTTTTTTTTAAGACACACTCTGCAGAACAATTAATTCCTTTCCCAGAACTGGGTTGATGTTTTCAAATGGAATTATCAGCCTGTTTCCAAGAAAATGGCACTGCTTTGAAGATTTTTATGCAGTCTGTAATGATACACAGTGTATCTGGGTGGAGAAGTTTGTGTGTGTGTGTGAAAGCAGGAAACATTAGCTGTGATTTTTACTTTGTGCATGTCCTTCTTTAATGCTGTTTTGCTGAAACTCCTTTGTGAACAATAGTGGAAGAGAAGAAAACAGTGGTTTAAAAATCATGTTGATAAGTTACATGTAACGTTCTTTGTTATTTATCTTAGGTTATTTTTTATATTTATCTTTAAGAATTAGTTTGATACTTCCTCAGTTGCTTTTGTTAGAAGTAACTTAACAACTGCTGAGAAGCTTGCTCCAGGCTTTTTGAATGAAGGTAATGTAACTCAAACTTTTTCTTTCTTCAGGGCAAAATAAGAAACCAGGCAGACTGTATGTAGCAAAGCTCCCCTTATTGGCACGAGCAAAGAGAACCCTAACAGAGCATTGAGAAAGCCTATTCTTTCTCTTCAAGCTGCGGATCAAATGAGATTCAAATAAAACGAAGGAAATGTAAGCAATCAGAGAGTCTTCCAAATTTGGGGGAAGGGAGGAGCATTAGTGTGGGAAGAAAAGAAGTGCACACGTTTGATCAAGAAAGCTGTTGCACAGACTTTGGGAATGAAGAGCTTTTTTAAGCTAACAATTTCCCTTTTAATGTTACAGTCTCTTCAGTTGTCTGTGAAGGAGAATTGTTATGTGAGAAGGAGCATATAATTTCCAGACTGATACAGAGTTTGCCTGGCAGCAGATAGTTAGTAGGGAGATTGAGGGAGCAGTGAGTAAGAACAAAGGTTGGGTAAGAACTGTCGAGGTTTTCAACTTTTATGCCCTTCTGGCAGCAACTGTGATACTGATGAGGTATTTAAATGGAAAAGGATCTTGTAACCTGTTCTTAAGGCGAACCTTTTCTAAAGAGTAGATTCTAAGAAAATATGTATGTTTATGGAATCATGTTACTATTAGTTTGGATGGTCTCCTTTAATCATCTAATGCTTGTAACTTGACTTATGGGTTGCTTGAAACTGTTCACACAAATAGCGTGTTCTTTGGTGGTACTGCCACTGCTTAGTGTGGCTGTGATGTGGTAAAGTTCTTGCTTTTGTTTTTAATGTACAATTTCTTTGGCTTCTGAGAAAAATCTCCTATTTGTCAAGCATAAAAATTCTGATAGCATTGGATAAACTTAGAAGGAGAT
Organism: Scytalopus superciliaris; assembly: GCA_013400415.1. Lineage (NCBI taxonomy): Eukaryota > Metazoa > Chordata > Aves > Passeriformes > Rhinocryptidae > Scytalopus > Scytalopus superciliaris. The sequence goes on along the minus strand of VXBX01003936.1, from coordinate 1,966,643 downwards.
TTATTTGAAATTACCGTTTGATATATTTTTCTCATAGGTTTCCTTTGCCTTGTATTTGAGTGCATGTCTGAATGGGGCTGTACTCAATCCAGACTTCATTAGTCTGCTACCTATTGGTTAGGAGAAAAATTGCTACTACATTTATTAAGAAGTTTGTGACTACTTTTTTCCTTCCTAAAGCATGAATATTTGGATAGAAGAGAACATTTTACCTGAGCTGTCTTTTTACTGCATTGAAATATTTCTTAGTACTCAAGCAGAATGTTCTTTTGCTTTCCTGCCATCTCAAAGTTTACTGGAAATCTCCATTTTGCTTTGTTTGTAATTCATCATCTAGTCATACACTTACCACTTCCTCCTTCCATCAAAAATGAAATACAACCTTTTGTGAGGGTGAGCATTTATTTTGATGACCTTGGTCTGAATTTTCATGTGCAATCTGTTCAGCATTGTACTGCTGCTATGATAAAAGATAGATGCCAGGAATATATATTGTAAAAGTCTGTGTTACTAATTTTAGTGGTGTGCATCAAGGTAAAACTTGAATGTGGGAGTGGAGGGCTTGATTGAAACTACTAGTCAAAACTCAGCAGATGAGAGAAAAAAAGAAAAGTATATGAGTACAAAAGTTTGTATTAAGGGGTGAACCCTTCCATGCTTATAATATTCAGCTTAGGCTACTTACGAAAAAAAATACATTTGGAGATGATTTAAAAAAACTTGATGATGACATATCCATAAAGATTTAAAATTTTCTTGTGGCAAGAGAGAGCAATTTCAGATTGCCCTCTTTCAGCTGAACTTAAGATACTGTGGATTTGCCTTCATTACAGCTGTTGTTGGCACTCTGTCTTCTGTAAGCAGACTAATGAAATCCCTTATTTCAGTGAGACACAGAAGCTGTGTGGATTGATAACAAAACATATCCTTGTTCCAAAATGGAATAGCCTTCACTTTTACTAATCACAGCTATCACCAGCATGGCTGTCAGCAAATAAGTATTACTCTGGTGCAGTCAATACCCAGGAGAATAAATTACTAAAACTATATGAAGGGAAAAAAAATGCAGTGTGAGTTTATATGTACCTAGTTTAATCATTTTTCCCCTGAATAACTGTCTTGGAAAGTGCAAAATTATTAAAGAAAAGCAAAACCCAAGTTTTGACACTGTATGATTAACCTGCAGAACTCACTGATCTGTGATAACACTAAGGATTTTCTGCTCTTGGCCTCAAAATAATTGCTTATAGGGTTAGCAGCTGTATAGAGGAAATGGGAATCATGCTTAACAGATGCTTTGGAGCTACATTTTTTCCTTTTTTTTTTTTTTTCCTCTTGCCTGTCCACTAATGTGTTGTAGATGCTGTACAGTGACAGAAAAGAATCCCAGGAACTGATTTGTGCCTTGCTTCATGGATCCACATTACAGCATTTTAGATGTATTTTGGGACTTTTTGTAGAAAGTGCATTTATATATGTTCTGAATTGGATTAAATTTGGCACTTTTTTGGCATCTTCTAAAGGCAGCAATAGAAGAACTTCTGAAGCAGTGGGAAGCAGATAGAACAAAAGGATTCTTTACAGAAGCATTTACAGTGTCAAGGTGGTTATTCTTACATAGAGAGATGTGGGTGCCCTGCCCTCTCTAGCTGTTTGTCTGTAATAATATGCCTAGTGTTTTAGGATTCTGAAACTGCTTCATAAGATCATAAAGCATTAGGGTGCAGCTTAGTTGGGGAAAGCATCATGAAGAAAAAAATCTCTTACGAAACTAAGAAGGGTGGGCAGGTGATTTCTTCTTATCCAGACTTCTAGGAGGATTTAGAGTGGCGACAAATCTCACTAGAAGAGTCTAAAAATAGTACTTTCTACTGATGTAGAACACTTCAGGCCAGGGATGCTATAAAAGGTAAGCAATGTTTTGCTTATTTTACAGTTTAGGGGGAAACAAAACGGTCAAGTCTTACAATCATGTAGCCATTTAGTAGAATTGGTGGAAAAAAAAAGTCCGAACCCTTGCTGTAATACTGCCATTTTCATTGCCTACATACAAGTTATTTGCAAAAAGTGGGGAATCAGCACTGTCTGTCCTCTGAAATGTCATTAGCAGTGCAACATCCTATAAGCTCTAATCTTAGGATTTAAGCCCTTTGCTCTAACAGTGAGTGTCCTCTGCATACTTTTAAATCTGGCATTTGCTCCAATTGGAAATTATTCTTTTCACTCTGCATATCTAGACTGTGCCTGTGTGAATCTTTATAATGCAAGCAGATAGTCTTTATGAGCATAAATTCTCTGAGGAATCTCTGAGTATTCTCATTTAGTTTCTAGTGTAACACCTGGAGGCTTTCAGGTTTGAATTATCAAAAGTGAAAATGCATGTTTAAATGTTAGATTGCCATTAATACATTAAACAAAATTGCTGTGTTCAGTATTTATTTGGTAGAGGTGAATATGATTTCATTAATATTAACTAGAGAAGCCCTCAGGCGTTAAGCATGCAAAAAGAATTTTCAACTAAAAATGTCAACTTCATATTTAAAATCTGAAGACGCAAATCTCTTTAAGCCTTGTGGATGGTGTGGAAAACACCAGTTTTAACATGTCTCTGAAGCAGCAGCAGTACTGTATAATTCTACCAGAAGTTTCTTGGAAAGGTTGCTATCACTTCTGTTAAAACTTTTTTGGCTGTGTTGCAGTGATAAGTATTGGGTTTTGGGTAGTGATGTGAATTCAGTCAGGAAAAAAATGTAAGTTGCTCTTAAAATCTTCACATTAAATATGTTGTAGGAGGATAACATCCTCATCGATTTTTGTTAATTCTCTTAATCTAGTGCAAGAGACTTCAAAGGGTCTTGGGTTTTTCTGGTCCTTAGTAGTATCCTGTCTGAACCAGTGTTGTAGATAGAGATGGCTTGTTCTCAAGATATCAGTGTTATCGATTGATCTGAAACCTCCAGAATGGCAATTGATACAACCCTGCAGGCACTAAATACTGCCTGCAGTAAAATAAATAAATACTGTTAAAGTTGGCAAGATAAAATAATAAAACAATTTTTTGTTATCTGGGAAAGTAATCACAAAGAAGAGAGAGAAGCTAGGAGAAACTGGGAGAGAAACTAGGAAATTGCAACCAGTTTCCAGGTAAAAGAATCTTACAGTGAGACCTTACAGCTGGCAGAATGGATACTGTCATACACCAGAAGGCATTCATGTCTAACATAGGCTTGGCTTTCAGTAGCACGTTCCTAAAGTCTGTGTTTACTACAAGAGGAAACAACATGCTCCTGCTTTTCTTACATTGCTGGGAAACTTTTTGTGAATCTAAATCTTCAGGTATGAAAACTGCAGTTGCTTCCATTAGCACCTTAATGAAGGTAAGAAATGCTTTAGGTAGCAGTGAATGTGAAGTTCTGGTTAGGAACACTGACAGATCTGGATTAAGGGTCTGTGACTTTCTCAACCTTGTCTTTTCCTCCTGAAAACTCAACTTCATCAACACATTTTTACTAGAGATGTAGAAAGTGAAATGCACTTTAGTATAACTAGCAATACTAGCACAAGTGGTTTAGAGGTTTGGGGGGGTAAAACTTTCTTCTGTGTTTTTTTTTTTTCTTTCTTCCAGATTCCATTTAAAAACGTATTTCAATTATAATTATTTTTTTTTTATCTAATAGAAAAATCTTACCAAAATACCCACGCCCACACTTTACCCAAACTCCAGAACACTGGTCATAGGTAATAGAATATAAACAGTGAAGTATACACACTGAAATCACTGAAGTTAAACCTGCTGTGACTTCATGAGATAAGTGGACAATGTTTTTGTCTTCCCTCACATTCTTATAAATGATAAAATAGAGGCAAATGACAAGAGTTAGTCTTACTCTCTTTTTTTCTTTTCCTTCCTGAGTAAGAAATAATGGCTTCAGACAAAGCTAAAGACATGACATAGAATGGTACAAAATTTCACTTAAGATTAGTGAGAGGTTGAGTTCTGTGCATGAAGGTGTGTCTTCCAGGCAGTTTAATGTGTCACTTGCTGTTGTTAATTTCTAGAATTTGATTAATATTTAGAGCAGTGTGGAAAAGTGTTTGTTACTTACCTGTAGTCACAGTATGCTGTGGTCAATGGGATAAAATGAAAGAGCAGGAAATGTTTTATGTGGGTGAGCTAATTTCCATAAAAGACAGGACAGGGAGGTTCTTCTGAGCTTTGGATGTAGGCTTAGAAAACTTACTTTGGGTAGAGTGGAAAGAATTTCACGTGGAAGTGAGATGCTGTGCTCTCAGTTTTCTGGTATGGTCATTTTTAGTTCCACACGACTTCATCTCAGTGTTGGATTCAAAAGTTTGGAACCATCCTTGAAGTTGCATTCTGTTTCATTTACCAGCTTCTTCTAAACTGTGCTGTGTTCAGAATTTCCTGGGAAGATTATTTTTGTTAAAGATGAACGGCATTTTAAAATTAATTAAGTAATATTTTGTGAGGATTCTTGAGAAGGCAGTTTTGCTGTAATTATTCATAATAAGCCTCTTGAAGTGCTTTGGGTTTTTTTTTTTCTTTTTATTTCGTCATCTCTGACACCTTTGCCTTCACATATTTTCTTCTAATAATTGTAGAAGATGAGGTAGTACCTCTGCTGAGATTTCAAGGCTGGATTCATTCAGAGACAGCACATATGCACTCTGTCAGGAACTGGCAATGCAGAAAGTATTCTTCATGCACTTGGCAGACAGCAGAGTAGATAGACTCTGATTTGAAGAATATCTCTTACTATTCTGATAGACGTTGGAAATTTCATTAGATTTGAAGCTGAGGATCTCTTTGATTAACAGTGGAAAAGAATGGCATTGATTGATAGGTCTTGGTTTAAGAAAAATTGAAAATTACTTTATAACATGGTAAGAATTTCTCGATTCCTACTTGGTGATTTCAGAAGTAAAGAGGCTTTGGGGTCTTAAGTTGCTGCAATTGATAAGTGAGTTGTTTCTGATAATCATGCAGCAGATGTTTCTTGAAGACACGCCTTGGGAGGAAGAGTGGACTAGACTGGATGGCTAGAGGATGGCACATTTGTTTCTTAGGACTCTATGATTGGGCCAGAATGAGTTGGACATGCCATCTGCCTTAACCCTTGTTGATTCTTGTTGGGATTTGTCATGGCTGGTTCACGTTTACTGTTACCCAGTCGTGGCAGGCAGAAGTGGGAAAACACAGTGAGTGTCCGTGATTTGACACTGCCACTTGTAACATGTGAACCAGTGACTTCTGTGCATTAGGGTTCCTGTAAAACAAGAAGTGGAGGAAATCTGGACTGATAATAGCTTTCCATAAGAACAGAGTATTCAGAATGTAAATACAAGCTGTTTTTTTCTTGTTCTCTCTTGAAAGCCCATATAAAACTGATTTGTAAGGGGAAACTACCTATAATTTCAAATATTATAATTTTCATGGTGTTTCCCGGAATATTTTATGTAGATACTTTTCTTCTGTGATAGATAGAACTTTTCCTTTGTAAGCAGAGCCAGAAGTTAAAAATAACCCCAAGTCATAGTGTTTATCCACTTCCTCCACATAGGACTGTCATATATATCTCAATCATGGACTTCCCCTGAAGGGCAGAGGAAGTGATTAAAGTACACTTTTTTCTGTGATCATCTGATCATCTTTTGATCTTTCCTATTTTTTATCTGCTTCTACTAAAAGTCTTGTATACAAATGCAGATCCCAGCTGGGGACTAACTTTGTAGGTGAAATGCAATAACCTTGTGTGTGGGTACAGGAGAGAAAAGGGAAAATGTAGAAGAACCTGAATTGGAATTCAAAATGCAGAAGAATAGTCATGGTGAGCTTGGACAGCATTTCTCTTACTTGTTGTCTTGTGACCCAGGCTTTCAAGGCTTAAGAGGTCTTTTGATTTCTAGAAGATGCTTTTGATTTCTTGCACCTCAAATGACTTTGTACTGTGTTTTGGTGGGTCACTGAGATTACGAAGCAATTACTCAGAGCTGTAGATAGCAAGTGTAAGTCAAAATGCAGACACTTTGTTTTTCGTACTGCCTCAGGCTGAATCTTAAAGCTGTTTGGCCAACCCATTTGTCACGATTCAAAGGAATGCTGTTAATTTTCAAAAAAAGTAGTAGCTGAACATAGTGTCACATAGAAAACAGCTTTCCTTAATTGCACTGGCTTACTTTTTCTGCTGTATTTTTTTTTAATAGATAAAAATTATCCCTTTTAAAGTTGGGTGGGGTTTTTTCCCTCTCATCCAGTGCAGTATGTGTTAGACTAAATGTTAATTCTATTCAATGTATTATTGGATAATTACTGAGAGTGTCAGTCCCTGGGCTCTTGGGCATTCCAAACTATATTAATACTATATTATTATTTATAAATATTTGGATTCTCATCTTTTAATGCTGATGTAATTACTTTCCCCTTCTATCCTCTGTTTAGAATCTAGACATTTGTTACACTGAGCAGGAGGGAGCATATGTTAGAACTGTTTTCATGAAAGCACAGTCCAGCAGAATTGCTGGAAGAGCTCCCTTGTACTGACATGCTGTTTTGTTTCATCCTGTAAGACACTTCACATGAGTGTGTAGACTCATTGAAAGAAATAGAATCAAGTAAAGCGATGAGTTAAAATAATGAAACAGTGAGAGGTAGCTTACCATTAATTTTCAGCTCTTCAGTCATCTTGCAGACTTGAGCATGGAAAATACACAGTGTTTGTAATTCGAGTGATGTGAATGGTTGTTCTTTGGCAAGAATATCAAGAGAGCATCTTCTGACTATCCTATCTGACCAAGAAAATCAGAAGTAAAAGAAGGAATAGCCTGTACCTTCCAAGCCAAAACCAGTTTTGCTCTTTGTTCAGTAATTTCTACAGACTGGAGGCCTTGGAGATTGTGGTGCAATCTGGTTTAGTTGCTTGGGAACGTGGCAGTTCATGTATGAGAACAGGCCCTTTTTCTACCTAAGAATATCATACCATAATTGGTACAATAAAACTCCTTGCAGAGTTAAGTGCTGGGAGAGGTTGCTTGGAGAGGTTGCAGTATCTTTGCCCTGTTAGCCTTTGAAAACTCAGCTATGAACAACCTGACCTGACTTTGAAGTCGGCCTTGCTCTGAGCAGGAGGTTGGGCTGGGTGACCTCCAGAGCCACCTTCCAACCTCAGCAGCTGGGATACTGCACTGATAAGTGGCTGTGGAGAGCTTGCAAATGGCAGAAGCTTCTTGTGTGGAGAATACTAAGTGTGTGTCTTCTGTGTGTTTTCAAATGTTTGTCCTATCTGCTTATATCCAACCACTGATTTATTTTTTTTCCCTCTCGTTGATATTTATCTGTTCTATTATGTGAATGATCTCAAAGTCTTACAAAATCACGGGGTAAAGTATAAAGTAGGCAAAATATCCAGTTTATTTTACCACAAGGAAGAAAAAGAAGTTTTAAATGTCAGTGCTGCTTTTATTGCTGTACAGGAATTAGACTTAGTGTTTGCGTTTATCTATATGAATGAAGGTGAGGAGTCATCTCGTATTTTTTACTGTGTATAGTTTTATCAGTGTTGCCTACTAGCAACCTTTCCCTGTCTTTCCCTATACTCCCCCCTTTAGAATATTGTCTTAAAGCATATGCTGGAAATGCCTAAGCCTTTGGTTAGGCAGTCCTATATATGCTCTGTAGAAATTGTGAATAGAGCTTCAAGCATGAAAAATGCATGGAGGCAAAAATAAATAAATCAGTAGTTCCCCTGTATGAACAAGAGGAGTGAAAGTGCCAAGACTTCTGACCTCATACAAAACAGATTTGATGGATGATTGTCTGCTCTCAAACCTGCCACTCCAGTGCTGCTCCTGTCACGGCCTGAGTATTTTTGTGGAGTGATTCAGGCCGTTTGCATTTTATTTGTCAGTTGTTCAGTGCCCCTGTCCAGACTCAGGGCTGGGGGCTTTGCCAGAAGGGCAGGCTGAGGTGTGGGGGATGTTGCGAGAATGGCCCTCTGCAGTAAGACCTTCACACCTGAGAGAGTCAAGATTCCCATGGCAGCCTCCCTACCATGACATGTTGTGCACTGAGTAAATTGATAATATGTTGTCACTAATATACTGCTTTCAGCTTGCATTATTGTTTTAACAAGTCATGAGGGTATGACAGTATATGCTGCGTATTAGAATTGCACTTGGAAGCGGCACCAAGTCAGAAGACTTGTCTAAAAGAAAGATGGACGTTCTTTACAGTAAGCATGTGCTAGGAATTTATTAGAAGCTATAAAATGCTGAAATAGAAGACAAAGGAAAAGTTCAGATTGTTTTAATAATTTAATTTTAAGATAAAGATTTCTATGTGCTAACTTGAAGCAATAGTTCTTGGTGATGGAAAGCAAGTGAGCTGGGAAGACTGAAGAGCTGGAAATACCACTCCAGGTACCTGGTTATCTGGCTCTCTGAGAGAGTAGAGTGCTGAGGAAAATTCTGTGAAGAGCAATGAAACTGATTAAATCTGTTTTCCTACCAATTTATGCTCAACATCCCATTTTTTCACTCCTATTCCCCCTCCTCAAAAAAAAACACGAAAAAAACCAAAACAAAACAACCCGAACCAACAAGAACCCCAAAACAACCAACCAAAAAAAAACCCCAAATGAAAACACAAAACCACCCCCCCAGACACCAAAATGTTCAGCCCACCCCTGCCATTATAATATAAGAGGAGATGAAGGCCATGCAGTTTGCTGGGACAGAGGGAGCAGGTGTTCTTGGCTGACTGATGGACCACGCTGAGGTGGTGCACTTCTGTAACCTCTTGCTCAATAGGACACTGCATTAAGTTTCTCTTTCTGTTCCCCACATAGCTGCTCATTTTCATGAAACCTCTCTGTCCAGCTGGTTCCCAAGTGTTTCCGAGAGACTGGGAGAAGACACAAGGACAATCACAAGCCCCTATCTCATTACCAGCTAGACTGAAAAAACACAGCAGGCTACCAAAAAAATTACCTAGTTAGGATGAGATGCTGAAGTTTGTTTTTTTATACTTTTAAGATAGAAAATGTTTTGAGGAGGAAAGGTTAAATCATCACATTGGTCACTTTTCTGCTGTGATCTTCAGCTCCCTGTCCAACTTCAGGTTTCTCTTTCAGAGTTTAATTTAGATATTGTGTTGCAGCACTGTTCTGTTTGAGGGACTTCTGTTTTCAGTGCAAATTGTAATTTGATCAGAAAGCTTTGTTGTCCTGTGGTAATAACCAAATTAAATTGTGTCATCCGTTATCCTCTTCTAAGGTACTTTAATGAAAACACTTATTTCTAATAGCTTTTTGCCCTTTTTGAATTTTAAAACTTTGGCAGAAGCTTATTTGCTTTGTATTGTCAATATACTGAAACTGTCTTCATGCAGAGCTTGCTAGGTTCCAAATCCCATGGTACCTGTTGCAGTCAAATTTTTTGGGGGTGTTTTTATATGAGTTAATTTTTTTTCTGCTTTCTTTAAGATGCAAATTTATTTTGAATTTTTATAGAAGCTTTATTGTATTTCTATGTCACAGATTGGTTTTAGTCCCAAAGAGCAAATAATAAATATTGGCGGTAATACTGAACACTCATGCAGATTTCCAGGATGTTTGCCCTCTCTGAGTGAGAACAAAACATCCTTGCTTAAACAAGGAAAGAGCAAAATGCCATTTGTTTGGGAACTCCCGTGCTAATTCCTGGAATATCTTTGTCGGTAAACTCACTTTTGCTTCCAGTTTCTAACCCTCTGTAGTAATGTTAGTATGAGTTAAGCACCAGCAAATTGTTCTAACCTTTACTGCAATGCATACAGCCCCAACTATTAACTGAGGTCCCATTGCTTGAATCCCACTTGTATCGAGGAGTAGCGACCAAACTGGAGCTCAGTGAGAGCTGACAGGCTGGGGGGCAAGCAGAGCCACCCATCTGATGGCCAGAACAGTCTCCATTTCTGTTATTCTGCAGAAGGGTATTGGCATATGGTGGCTGCAGGAGAGGTGGCTGAAAGAATGTAATCAGCAGTGGACAGAACCAGCCTTTGGTGACTGTTCTTCTTTTTATGTGCTTATCTGTCCTGAAAAGTGATTGTCCAAGACTTAACAATTTAAAAGACATCTAAAAGTCATATTCTTCTACTGCGATGATTTTTTCCAGGGATAAAAAACTGGAGCATAAGAAGTAGCTAGTGATTAATTAGGCATTAAGATTTAGCTTGCTGAACAAGAAAGTGAAGTCTTTGGCTTGATGGCAGCTTGCCATGCCTTTAGGAATCAGAAGCCCCCACCAGAACTAGCCTGTCCCGACTGTTCTAGCCAGACTCCTCTCCCTGTGCTCTGGAAGTGTATCTGGAAGTATCTTACTGAGGTGTGACTTCAAAATTGCTTCTTGTTGGCAGTTTAAAACATGATTATAGGGGTATAATCTGAGTCCTGCTGTTAAAGGTTCCTGAAAAGGAAAAGAAGCCATTGCAGATGGTACCCTGTAGTGGTATGGAAGCCATAACAGAAGGCTCTTTGCCAAAGGGTGCAGCTGAAATGTTTGTGTTATCTACGCTTGTGTTTACCCCGATCCCACATACAGGTGTAAGACCATGTAACTGATATGCAGGAGGGCATAGCTCTGTGCATGCAGATTCCTGTGTGCACTTTGACATCTCTTCTCCCCACCCCCTTGTTAAATGCAGCTCTTTCATTGTAGTAAGGTTGTGGTGTTCTCTTAAGCTCAGTTCTCTGTTGTATTTTATGACAGTACTTTATGAATGGCTTCCTAGTTTTGCTGCATAAGAAAATGCTGACATTCAGGGTGTTGTGGAAGAGAATTCCTCACCGAGCTGGCTACTCTGGTGCTGTGCTTGTTTAGCTTTTCTGGCTTGACAGACTTCTTCATAAAATAAATACACAACTCAAGGCAAAACAATCTGACTGTTAAGCATATTGCATAGTACATTTTATTTGTCAGTATGCTTTCTGATTGTTTCCTGTGACAAGATACCCAATATGTCAGTTCCAAAAGCGGAGTCCTGTGGAGCCCTGTGCAGTTTATTTTGGTATGAAATCTCTCTTGACAGCTGACAGTCCAGCCCGGAGCAGTTTCGGATCTCTGTGAAACTCTCACCTGCTGCTCATTTGGCATTTGATACTCTTTCTCTGTTAGGTCTTGAATATTCTCCTGTCACCCGTGCCTGCCTCCCTGTGAATAATTATTCAGGTTCCTTGAAGAAATCGTGCTTTTGGAAGACTTCACATCTCTAATCATCTTTTGCTTCGTTTTTCTTTGGAAGAAACTTAATGGGGAAGCAGACATTCAGTAGTTGTGTGACTTACAGGAACTTTGTGCTTTCTTGACTTGCCAGTTTTCCTATCAGCATCTCTTTTAGTGCTTTTTTTTCTTTCTGTATTTCTTTTGGAGGTCAGGAGCAGACTATGTCTTGTTTTATTCTGTCATTTTAAGGAAAGTGAAATGTGTTGTGTTTACCAGTCAACATGCTTGAAGTTGGCTTTTGATTTCAAGAATCGACAGAATCGTGGAGGTCTTGAATGTGATTTAAAAAAAACACACACAGTTGCAGGGGGGAAAGAGTCACTAGTATTTACCTACAGGTTATAAATTGGGGAACTAAAACCTTTACAGATTCCTAAAAACTGCAAGTGCCAAATTAAGCCTGTCCCACAGTTGTGCACAAGAACCAAGTAAGTCCATAGGTAGCTCTGTTTCACCAGCCTGGATCTGGGTGCTTAGAGANTTTTTTTCCTCATCTTTTTCTCTTAGAACTGCAAGGAAGTGCCAGGCTTATGACTGTGTTCCCCCATGTCCAGCCATGTGTGTTCAGCAGCAGCAGTCGTGCCTTAGGCAGTCTCTAAAACTGCACTACTTCTGTCAGCTGCTTTCCTTTCTCACTGATGGCACTTCTCTCAACCTCCATGGCTCTTGAGTCGTGTTCTCAGCATCAATCTCATTTCTTGTGTGCTGGATAAAATCTCGAGTTGCCTCTTCAGTGTCATCATTATTTGTTGTTTTGTTTATGCTTGCTGCTGAAACTCTCACTCAGGCTTTGCTTAGTTCCCTGGTCTGAAATAATCTGAATTTTCTCACTAATGAGAAATGTGACTTACTTGCAGTTCAGCGCTGACTTTTCAGTTCTCTCAGATATCATTCTGTCAAGACATAAGTCTCTGCAGTCTTTGAAGAGCAGACAAGGAACAGAACAACATTCTGAATAAATTCAAACTATGGATCAGAATTTATAATTGCCTTTTGATTACCAGAGAACCTGTTTTTCAAGGGGGTTGGGGGATTGTTTTGGTGATTTTGAATAAAACCCAATCATTTGATCAATGTTATGAGGGTGGTTTCCTTGGGCTCTCTGTGTTTGATGGGCATACAGAGAGGTTTTCCAGTGGGCAAGAGGGCAAGGAAATGAGGGTTCTTCACTCAGCACCTTGACCCTTGCTCAGCTGGTGTTGTAAAAAACATTAAATGGTCTCAGCAATGAGTTACAATGATTTTGTCTTTTGCTTCTGTTAATAAGAGTCAGTATGAGAAATCAAAAGAAATTTCCTTGTCTGTTTAATGTGCATGGAGAATTCTGTACCAAAAGGATAGATGCAGAAATGATCTACAAGAAAATACATTTCATTACAAGTGCAAGGTTTTGGGCTTAGTAAGGGAAGTTAAGAGGTCACAAAACTGTGTACAAGAGGGTTTGTATATTTGGAATGTGAAACATTTGACTCCCTTTGTGTGAAAATACATTTTAAAACTTAATCTAGGGTATTAGTCCTCTGTTGCTCTGCTAATGCTTTGCATGCTGACCTAGAGGAAACATCATCCAAGATAATGGGTACTGTAATTTACTCTTCAGCTAGATTAATTGTTTTCTCAGCTACCTGTCAGTTGTGCTTAGTCCTGGTGAGTTAATGAAATGGCCACATTATGTAGGCCTTTCTCTGCTGTCATTTAGACTTTCATCCCCTGTTCTCTTCACGTGAGGATGTGCAATGAAAAGGTGTGTCATAAGTAAAAACCTGTTGTATTGTTCTGAAACAGACTTAAAACCAGCATGTCTTACACTTTGCTATTGCATGGGACAGACAGGAAAAGCTGGTAGTGGAGCTGAGTGGACTCTGGATACCTTGTGTATGGTTGGGTGCTTTTATAGTGGCTTTTGGGTGTCAAGTGTGGTGCTGTGGCAGTGCCCCTTCTTCACCACACCCCTTGCTGCTTCCTCCCATGATAAAACTTAAATCTTATGCAATACTTTTCACAGAAAAAGAAAAAGAGGTGGAAGAAATCCCTTATTTGTTCCTCGAATTATGCCCATAATTAATGCACACTTTGCTTTCAGGAACAGGTTTTAATTCTTTACCTTCTAGAGCCTTTGAAACATGTAGAGTATCTCACAGATTTGCTGTGCTTAATATACTTAGGCAGTTATATATGTTTTAAGCTCACATGATGTATGGACAATGCATCTGTCCTTGATGCTTTCTGTTTTTATGTAGTCTCTCAGATGCTGTGTTTGTTTTATTTAAATGGCAAGAGAGGTCTTCATTTCTCAGTTTTTCTCACTTTCTGTTCACAGAAACTATCTTAGAGCATGGACACCAGTAAGAAGTCAGAACCCCCTCTGTCTGTAGAAATGGTGCAACAAAGGGCCAATCCTGACCGCAGTCCTTCAGCATCGATTTATGTTCCAGAGCAAGGTGGTTACAAAGAGAAATTTGTAAATGCCGTGGAAGATAAGTATAAATGTGAAAAATGTCACCTCATCTTATGCAATCCTAAACAGACTGAATGTGGACACAGATTCTGTGAAACCTGCATGAATGCCTTGCTAAGGTATGTTTTTTTTCTTGTGATGGAACATGTTGATATCTTTAAATGTTGTGAACTACTGAGGTTAGTGTGAACACTGTTGTGGCTTTAGGAATATATTAAGCTAATGGCTCAAAGCAGCCTTTCACTGTTCCTTGCTTAATTATTTGTTACTTATGTGTTGGTGCAAACATTTGTGCTCTACTCTGGGTCAGGATGAGACAACTAAGGTTTCCATCAATATTGTTGAAACAGTTGCTAAGGTGGTTTAATCCTGTGTTAGGATATGTTAGGCAACAATTTCATTCCCTGTGGAGGCTAAACAGGGTAGCTGTTTCACAACACTTCTGACATGCTTAGTTTGGTGTTGAATACATGTAGTAAATTGTCTGTGTGAAGAAGTGAGCTTGCAGAGCTTCCTTAGAATGATGATACCCAACCTGGCTGTGGACCCAGCCCTAGAGTTGGGTGGTGGGACCTTTGGATAAATGTAACTGCTTGTGGAGCAGTTCTCCCATAACTCTTCCAGCTGTTTGTCCTGGGACTTGCATGTTTGGTGGATTGCAGAAGGGTCAGAAAGGCTTCTGTGTTACTGAGATGTTTGGGCCAAAGTGCAAAATGGGTGAGTGAATGATGTAGAAATGAATGCTGAGGTGCAGTCTTACCCAGTCTAGGTAAGAATAAAAGTGCTTTTAAGAAGTATTTGTGCATCAGTAGAAGTATATTTCTTTGCCTCTCAACTTTGATGCATTGGTACTGATTGTGTTCATCAGTGTGATTTCAAAACCTGTTGTAATATTTGGAGATCATTCTGCAAACTTCAATCTACTGGGATAAACAAGCAGCGAATGTTGTAATTTACACCTGAGAAAGCAGAAATACAGAAGGGTTTTGGCTCAATGGATGTTCCACACTGGACTACTAACAGAGATTTGACCTAGGAAGTCTTGGTGGTCTCCTGTTTATTTTTAATGAGTCTAGGTATTGGTTTATATGTCACTGCAATATGATATCTAATACTAATATCTAAGTCAAGACTACATGCAACATGGCAAAAGAGTATGAAAGATATTACAATACTCTGTCTCATGATAAAGAGTAATCTCTGTACTGGGCAAATACAAGAGTCCATAGCTCACTAATCTGCTCCTGAAGGTTCTGTGCTACAGTATGTCAAATTTAAAACAACAACAACAAAAAAACCCACCAGCTTTTCTTTCAATACACAGTGCTGAGTGAGGTGTAGTTTGTATTTAAGGAATGCAGTTATTTTTTTTCCTCAATACATGTTTTTGGAAGAGTCTTACATGGTTAATAACAGTGACTGCAAAGAAACCAGACACCTGCCATGCTTGGATATGCACAGGTGGACAGAGCAGATCCTTGACAATCTAAGCAGTAACAATTCTGGCATTGCTAGAATCTGGGCACTTTTCCTTCCCTGCTGTGAGACATGCACATGTGCTTATTACAGTGCAGCTAGAATATGTGTAATTTTACCTTCGTGACTTTCCAACAAGTCTGTTACAAAAAAGGACGCATGCATAAGGCCATTGAGTTATTTCATGATATTTAGGTGCTTGTTGCAAACAAATCCTTCATTAAAATTATGTCTTCTTTGCTTTTGAGGAAATAAAAAGCATGCCGTAAAACCAAAAGCAAAGTAGGTTTATGTTTTTTCTGTATTTGGCACAAAAGTTTTTCATTTACTGTTGATATGCTGCTGCACACACAAACACACTGATTATATGCTAGCAGCTTCTGTTCCAGAGTTTTTTGAGGACAAGGAATTGGGAGTTAGTGTGGATAAAGCAGTAGAGATGTCTGCTCAGTATGCAACAGTAGTTTGAATAAGCAAGTGGGATGCTTGAGTGAATTCAGTAAGAGCAAGGAAAGCATGACATTGTATTAAACACTATATGCCCTCAAGTAGATTAGTTCCCCCTTTTTTTTTTTTGACCTAAGGAAATTGTTACAGATACTGAAGCTGCAAGGTAGTTAAGATGCTCAGAAATATGATGAGACACAGAATGGTCAGTTCAAGGAGCAGAAGCCAGCGAGGTGATTTGAAATAACCATACCGATTATATAACATAATTGAACTTTTCCAGCCTTTTGCATTGATTTGCACTGCTGCTAGCAGCCATAACTTAGGCTGTCAGTGACTTGCTTTATCAAATAATTCACCTAGCTTTTACCTAGTGCCTTTCGTCTCAGTGCTTTACAAAGGAGATTGCTCTGACTATCCACATTTTACTTGGGGAAAAGGAGACAAAATGGAATGTAGCAACCCGGTCTAATGAAAGAGGGTGGAGGGTGAAACTAGATGATCTTCAAGCTCTTCTCCAACCCAAACCATTCTGTAATGCTTAGGGCAACACCTGGCAGGTCAGAGCCAGAAACAGCTGCAGGAACTCCGGTTTCCTACACTCCGGTTTCTGTTCAGTCTGCTCTGCTCCTCATCCTGCCTGTTGTCTAGGAGATCACAGGTTTGGTAATTAATTTACAGCAACAAGAGAATAGTTCAGATAAAGGAGGCAGCAAGCGTCTGTGACAGTTGCTAAAACCAGAACAGACTTGAAAGAGGTGGATTTACATCCTTTTAGGGTAAAAAAGTATTCATAATTGACTATCAGAGAAAGTAAATTTTCATGAGGTGCTGTTTGAAAAAGGACTGGATAATTGAAGAGACAATATTTTACCTGTTAGCACAGACTGAGAAGTGACGACAATTATGCATCAGATGCAGACTGAAAAACAGGGAATGAATTTTGCCACCTTGGAGAAAAGCACTGCACAGTTGGCTGGAGACATTGTGGTGGTCTAATTTCTTTGGGAATGCCAGATACTGTCCACTGAAAACTCAAGCATTCAAATTTATTGAAATAACACAGTATTTTCTCATTATAATGAACTGTATTCACTTCTAATTATTTTAAAATGTATTGAATAATTATAACTAAGTGCCTCATAAACAGAAATTTTGGTACTACAAAAATTCAGACAAGCTAAAATAGTTGTTCTTTTCCTTTTCTCTTCAGTTCTTCTAGTCCAAAATGTACAGCGTGTCAAGAAAGCATAGCAAAAGATAAGGTATTGTTGCAATTGTTTTTTATTTAAGAATGTGGCATACATAAGATGTGTTACTGGTTTGTGATAATTATATCCAAAGCCTGATAAGCTGCCTGAGGAAAGGCAGCTTTGTTATAAAACCTAAACAATGTGTTTTATGTGGGAAGGTGGCTCAGCTTTGCTATCAACCATGTGGTAGAAAACAACATGTCAGCTTCATTCCAAAAGGTCCAGACAGGTGTCATATCTTGTATTCGTGGCTGGGAGCTGCAGCAACGCATTGCAGTTGTCCTCCCATCAACCAGGAGGAGGATAAGAACTATTCTGTCTCCTGGAGATGCCAAGATGTGACAGGTCTAGCTGAACACTACTCCTGGTTTGGCTCCAGACCAGTGTCTTACTCTTTCAACTCACCTCTTCTACAGTGTGGTGTTCAGTGAACCGCACTGGAATCAGGACAGTGTGTGGAGTTACAGTAACAGAATCAGACTTTTTTTAGTATGAATAAGTTATTTCAGTGATATCCTCTTCATGCTTTTCACAGCAAAACTTTTTGTTGCCTTTGAAAGGTTAAGGGTGGAGAAAATTCTTCTTGGCTTAGTACATGGTTCATGCGGTTTTACATTATTGCTGAAGTGCTCAGTAAATTCTTTGTGTTAGCAGTCTTTCTTGCCTGAATGAATGCTTGTACTAGTAACCATTTTCAAGGAAAGGTTAGTGGACACATTGATCTCTCCTTGTCTTAACTCAGAAAAGTTCTTTTAAACAGTGCTCAATTTGGTTTTGACATGGATGGACTCTCCAGAAGCTCAGACTAATAATGATGATGCCTACTCTATCTGTCCTTTTAAGTCTGACTTTCTAGCTCTCAGTATACATAAATATGTACATTTTTGATGAAACTTCCAATATCTGTAAAACAGAAGGATGACAAGGGCGGTGTATACTAAGTACTTGTTAGACTAACTGCAAGTCATTGTTTTTTATGAAACTAGAAACTTGTCCCATAGAACGCTGCAGTCCAAAATTACTGAAAAACTTTAAAATTTGTCTTCATACCTTAACTTCAGTCAGCAAAGCAGTACATAGTAGCCCTGTGAATTAGTTTGGAAAAAGTACTGCAGTGTAGGCAATTGATTATTTAAATGAGATTTGTTGATTCATTAAACTTCCCATACACATCCGAAAAGTAAACAGTCAGTGACCTGTGTCAGATGAGATCGCATGAGAATGATTGCAGTGTTTCCTCCTTTCAATGATCCTGGGGATAGATTTGTAGTCACTGTGGATAGATCTGATCATAATTCTTGGTTGAATGTTAGCATGCAAAACCTTTCTATAATTACAGTAGCACTGCAGTGTACACAGTTTCACAGAATTCCATTTGTAGGCATAGGCTGGGCTTGATTCTTAATGGTATTTTTTAATGAAAGCAGTTGAAAAATAACTAGAAGTTTTTACCTCTTTGTTTTTTGGACTTTAAAATAGTAGTAATGATCTTCAATCCTTGTCTCTCTAGTTCCTGCCCTCAGCAATGGGGGTTCTTGAGAGTGCAGTTATGTTGTCTTTTACGGTGCAAAATCCAAACCCAAAGATCTCTATTTGTAACTCCTTGCAGTTTTATTGTAGACGAAAAGTGCTGAAAGCACTTATAAACATTAAAATGGAGACATAGTGAAAACCTGCTTAGCTGTGAAATAATAAACCACCTCCAATCCAAGACCTTAAAATATCTGTAGTTATGTGTTACCACTGAAGTGTAAGCAGGTGTTCAGCTAAACACTGGTAATTTTGGGACCACCTTCCCTGAAATCCTTCCCCTCTGAACTGCTGTGCTTTCAGTCTCCTTTGTCTTATGGTACTGTGCCTAATACAACAGCTTCCCAAACAATGCAGAGAGTTCTAGCTTATGCAGGCCTATTATTGGCAAGCAAATAGCAACAAATTAAGTCCTTTCTTGTACCTTTCCTTTCATTGCATTTATAGAAAAACTGAAACAGTAGTAGAGTATCTGTCCAAATATTCTCTTTCACTGGGTTGCTTCACAGGAGAGGAACCTCCCTGTTGTGCACATTCAAGAAAAATTGAATGGCAGGATTTTATTTCTGGCACATAAAGCTAGAATTAAATGACACTTCTATAGCCAAATTGCATGGCTTCTACTTTATGTGAACTTGCATATTCTTGAGTGGCTCTCAATTTCTAAAATAAGGTGGGGTTTGATTTTTTTCAGGTATTTAAAGATAATTGTTGCAGGAGAGAGCTACTTGCCCTTCAAATATACTGCAGAAATGAAAACAAGGGCTGTAAGGAACAACTGTCCTTGGGTCAGTTACTGGTAAGTTAATGTAACAGTTGTAAGCTTCCTTTTGAGTTAAAGAGTAAGGGGAAAAATTGCAAATTAAAATCCCAGTCAATTTCTTGACTTGCTCACACAAGTGGTTAATTTGATTTATAAATGTCATGATAGAGTTAAACTGTTTTGAAACTTGGTTTTTTGATGACCTATAAGGAATTGTAAGAAGTCATGTGATTGCATCACACTGAGGCTTGGAAATGTAAATACACGAACCAAATGAGAACTGGAGGGAGAATGAAAATCATGAAGGATCTTAATGTGTACTTTGCAAATGTGAGAAATGTGGTGTGGGCTTACTTTTATTTACCACTCTTAATCCTCTTATGTAAGAGGTGGTTTATGCATCAAATTACACCTTTAGCATCTCCAAACTTGTGCAAAATAACGGGTAGCTTTTTTTCAGTGAAGGTGTGACATAGCAGTAATCCAGTCATTGCAAGGAATGGCTGCACAGCAGTTTGCAGGGAGATGTGTAGGTTCTCCCTTTGAGTGAGCAAGCTCAGGTACCTAAACAACTTAA
The DNA here is from genome assembly GCA_013400415.1 of Scytalopus superciliaris. NCBI lineage: Eukaryota > Metazoa > Chordata > Aves > Passeriformes > Rhinocryptidae > Scytalopus > Scytalopus superciliaris. Next base: position 1,946,859 of record VXBX01003936.1, on the reverse strand, counting down.
AGCAGCATTTATGTTTATGTGATACAATATACCTTGAAAAAAAATGCTCACCTTTTGTTTAAATAGCCTGTGTGGAATTTTGGACTGTGTTAGAATGCTTTTGGTGTAGAAGTAGCTCATGTGCATCTATAACTCAGTGAAATCTGCTGTCTGAGTAAAGGGACTGTACAGTCAGAACTGTATTCCTGAGTAGATTTGTTCGTGTTTGCTCTTGCTTGATACAGTGCATGAAATAACTTCACTTACTTTGGTTCTGAAGTGATTTAATGTTGGGTATCTTCAAAGGAAAGAAGACACGCACACGTGTCCAATCACAGTTGGATTGATTTTTTTGCTTTTGTTTGTTTTGTTTGATCTTTCAGATGCATTTGAGAACCGATTGTCAGTTTGAAGAACTCCCGTGTCCTCGTGCTGATTGCAAAGAAAAAGTACTGAGAAAAGATTTGCCAGACCATGTAGAGAAGACCTGTAAATACCGGGAGACAACCTGTAAATACTGTAAAAGCCAAGTCCCAATGATTATGTTGCAGGTGCAGTATTTTCTTGTGTATACACATCAAGTTTCCTTACATTAATGTGGAATAATAACTTCTTGTCCTTCTCTGTAGCTGCCAAAAGAGCTTTGGCTTCCCAGCCAGAATTAATAAGTTAAAAAAGAAAATAGGCTGACTTTCAAAACATGTTTTTTTCCTGCAAAAAAAAGGTGCATTGACTAGGAGACAGTTTCTTTATTCTGATGTTCAGATACTGCATTTAAAAAAATTCAGATCCACTGCCTAATATTGATACTGAAGTCAATTTTGCTATGCTTTTTTAGCTTGTTTTTTTTTTTTTTAAATTAGATAATAAATGCAACTGCTATGATAACAATCAGATGTTTTGCAGGAAAAGCATAACCATTGCACTGTTACTTTAGTAACTGACTGGAGAAATAGCATCTTTTTAGGGTAGTGTGTGATCTGTTATGAGAGGAAGGGAAGAAACAATGTAAAAACAAATTGTTTTGGCATAACCAGCAATGGTACATGGCAGGCCTAGGACAAGTTGCTGCTGCTCTTGTCATCAGATTAGGTTGTCTGATAAGCAGAATATTGTGAGTTAGAATTACAGAGCAGAGGTTGAGAAAGTCACGCTTACTTTACATGTAGAATTGTAACTTGAATGTGTTTGTGCTATTTCACATTGCAAGATATTATGTGGAATCTATTTTGTTACAGTTTTAAATTATTTTTAAAATTCTGCCCACATAGTTTCTGTAGTTTGGTGTTGGATCTCAGACCTTCTTAGTGTAGTAATTGGGAGGAAAATTTCGTTTTCATTCTCCTGTGTTGTTTGTTGGGTGAAGCCTCAATGATGAGAAGTGTTCTTTGCTCAGAGATGTCCTTACAAAAAGGCATAGGTAGAATCTCGCCAAGTTCTCATTTAGGTTTGGTTTTCGGTTATTTGAGTGCATACTTGCAGGGGTTGTTCTTTAGTAATTGTACACTACCTAGAACAAAGTGGCTGAGACATGAGAATACACAGAAAAATTAAGTTTGCAGAGTGTTTATTCTTGCACATTCTGACACAGAGGTGAAAGTGTATTTAGTTAGATTATGGATAGAGATTATGGATTGTTCTTCCAGAATTACCATCAGGCTGGAATTGATGTAAGGCAGAGTGATATTAAAAAACAGGCAAAATCAGGGAGTATTAAATATGTCTAAAAACTTTTTTCTATAAGCAACATGCTCACAGGTTCCTTGTAGGCAGTTTTTTTTTATAGGAATAACATAATTAAAATTTTGAGAGCCTGAAATCAACGTTATGCTTTGAGGAGCATAGAACTTTGTCTCCCTTTTATCAGATGATGATGATGGATGTAACAAAATCTTTTGAACTAGCAGTAGCTTTCAAGATGCAGAGAGATTGAGACAAGTTTTAGGCTCTAGGATTTTTAATTCACAGAGAAACAGACATATTGGAAACAAGAATGACACATTACTTTGAAGTACAGAAAAGGGTGCTTGTAAATAAACTAATTGTTCTCCAAAATCTTAAGTGGTGCAATTCTGAGTTGCTTTAAGAGGTTATAGGACTGGTTTATCCACAAAGCCAAAGTGGTTTGCTAACAATGTAGTGTTATGTTGAGATGTCACTGTTTACTGTATTAAAGTTGGTACCACTATTCACCTACCCTTAAAAATGCTAACCAAATCTGCATTTGTAAATCAGAACATTTCCAAGCAGTGTTACATGTTCTCACTGGTTTATATGGTGCAGCACATGGAAAAAGTTTTGCTTCCATGCTGCTTTAAGGGTGCAAAAAGCTCTCTGCAATTAGATGATTAGCAATTGTCTGCTATTTTTGATTTCTGTTTTACTTAGGTTTTTAAAAGTTCAGTGGTTATAGAAATGCAGATGGATTTATTTCTTTGGGCCTGATAAAATGCTACCGTATTGTACTTAAATAATAAGAATCAGAAGCTTAATTCAACTGTACATTTGAATTTTAGAATCACCCAATGGGTTGGAAGGGACCTTAAAGATCATGTAGTTCCAACACCAATGCCATGGACAAGGACACCTTCCACTAGACCAGATTGCTCAAAGCCCCACCCAGCATGGCTTTAGGCCCTTCTAGGGATTGAGCATTCACAACTTCTCTGGAAAACCTGTTCCATTGCGTTACCACCCTCATAGTCTAGACCTTCTTCCTAATATTTAATTTACACCTTCCCTCTTTCAGCTTAAAGCCCTTCCCCCATGGGCTAGCACTACATGCCGTTGTAAAAAGTCCCTCTCTGACTTTCTGTAGGCCCCTTTAGGTACTGGAAGGCTTATTTTGATTTCTCATTTGAGTTTTGTCACCCAGTTGAACTTTTGAGTTCATCTCTGGCTTCTGTAGCCTAAAATTTTCTCAACTGTAATAATGACTGAAGCTGGCCTCAGTGACTTGAACTGAAAATGGAGATAGAGGGAGCAGACTGAGAAGAAAGGTATGCAAATGGAAACAGTTGTACTGGAGAAAGTGTGGTTCGTGTCTTCATAGAATCCCATGACCCATGGGGTAGGAAATCCCCGTTGCTGGAGGCAGACTCCAGCAAGCTAACAATAGCAGCAGAATGCTTTTTTAGATCACATTTGTCTTGCCTGCATGGGTCACTTGGTGAGATAGCTTCTGAAAGGTTTTTATTTAAACCATCTAAAAAGTTGTTTGGTTTTTCTTCCCACAAACACCTACCTTTTCCATCCTGTAACTTCTGATAAATAAATTGGGGAGCCTTGTTCATATCCTGCCCTCCCCTTGCTTGTGCTGGGTGCCCTGCATGTGGTTTGTTATGAGTTTAGAATTCTGTTTTATGTACTTGGCTGGGTGAATTTAGCTGGTTGGTAGGAGGAGGATTCTGCCACTGAACTGGGAATACTCTGGTATATCCTGAAGGCATTGAAAAGGCTCCCCTTAGTTTCGGTGGGATGAGACTGGGATGTGGGGTGAGGAGAACTGGAGAGAATGCTGAGAAGTTGCAGGAACCAGGAGTCACATCTTGGAGCTTAGATCTCCTTTACATCTTGGTTTTGTTTCAGAAAATAGACTCCATTGCTGGGCAAAAAGGGCACGCTATTTGTCCTTCCTTTTTTAACAGGCTTATAAATCTCTAGACCATTGTTTCTTTTGCTGCTCTTAAGTACCAGAAATGAAGCATTGTGTTTCAAGTTGAATGGGATGTGTCACTTGACAAGAAATGAATTTTTCATTTTATTGAGAAAACTGAGAGGAGATGTAAATTGTTATCTTGGGCCTGACTCTCCTCTCCCTGCAGTGATAGGGTTTGACAACTATACTGAAGTATCTGCCATCATCTGGGTTCAGATTAAAATGCCTGCTCAGAATTATCATAAAATGTCAACATCTCTCTGAACTTTGGGTGTAAAATAGTGAAACTTTAGTACTGGATGTTTGGGAATCAAAATTAGAAAAGAATAGGAAGGTGAATATCCATACATAGGAAAGAGGCTCTCTGAGTCTGGGCAATGTATGTTTCTGAAGGGCTTTTCCATGTACCATATACTCTCACTAAGAAGGGCATCTGTAGTTGTTCTCCTTGCTCTTAAAGATGCCCATTTTTGTGAGTAATTCGTGGGGAAGAAAACTTGGCTTTTATTACTGTTCCGTTGTTTGAAGTAAAACCAATAAAACTGTAAGCAAACAGATTTGCTTTGCGTGGGAAAACACAAGGAAACCCTTGTTTTCCCTTCAGAATATCAAGACCTCTATCAAAAGTACAAACTGATGTTTGTGCAACTGCAGTTCTATGTAGCCTGATTGGGATGAACACTGAAAAAAATGCTTTAAATCAGTAGAATGCTTTTCTTTGCGGGTAAGTCCTCTCTTAATTAAAGAGTAAAACCTGATTTGTGGTTTCTTTGCTTTTTCCTTTGTAGAAACATGAAGATACAGACTGCCCGTGTGTCATGGTTTCATGTCCTCATAAATGTAGTGTTAAAACACTCATGAGGAGTGAGGTAAGAAGTCATACCCAGTGTTGTTCTGAAAAATTATAGGTTTTTTAGTAAGATCTCGCAAGAATTTTGCCAGAAGCCATTTCCTTGTTAAAATGTGAGATCTAAAGAAAAGCTTTTTCTACCACGCAGTTAAGTGTGATAGCACTCAAATACTTTTAATGATTTCTTGAAAAACTATTTAAAAATAAACAGTTTCTTAGTTTTGAGTCATTATTACACTTGGCTTGCCCAAGATTTAGTGCATGTCTATCCTGCTTTCATTTTTACTAGCTCTCCCCTTGCTCTTCCCTCATTTGAGCACCACAGAGCAGCATCTTGGGATAGTTAGCTTATATTAAAACAAAAATAGAGAATCAAAATTCAGTGCACGCTGACAGGAGTTAGTAAAGACTAGAAATATCATATAAATGTGTAGAGTAATTTAATGGGAAAAACTTTAATTATGTTTAAATCTGTTAAATTTGGAGAAAAAATAGTAACTGTGTAAGATAAAGGTTAATATGAGTACAACACTCCAACAGCAGATGCAACAATGCATAAATTTCTCTTAATGTGTAGAAGCTTGCAGTAATATGTAGACCAGATTTTTTAAAAAATTAAACCTGTCTTGTTTGAAGAGATCCATGTTCTTGAACATGAAAAGATAAAAGTAGCATTCATCCAAGTTGATGTACTTAACTTTTTCCTAAAAATAGAGCTTACCAAGGATAGGGAAGAGCTCATTGAAATCTTCATCACTCTGTAAGCCTCACTTAAGGAAAATGAAGTTTCTGATTTGAGTATGAGCTTTTCTCTTTTCTCTGCTGCTTACTTCCTGAGTTGGATTCATACCATTTTTCAGTTGCACTTGTAAATTATTAATCGTGGCACAGTGCACAAGGCACATAAGGCTCCTGCCAAAGTCTTTTCTCCCAAGACAATGAAATACAAAATATATGATAGATACTGTATTTACTAAGAGAAATGGAACTGCTAAGAAAAGAGAAAATATGTATACTGGCCAGTCCTCCCAGTGCTTACCTCCAAGTTTAGATCCTGGTTCTAAGGCACTTTGGCATATTCTTAAACCTTGACTTCAGCAGTTCCTTTGAGAAGAGGTGTATCCAAGTGCTTGTAAGGACTGACCCATTAAAGCCTGGGTTGGTACACACACAGTCAGATTGGGCTCTGAAACTGTAGCTAGAAACAGAACTTGGAACAGCTGTTTGCCCTGCATCATCTGGTGCTGTATGCTGATTAATTTTTTTCTAACACTGTGAAAATGTATGTACTACTTAACTGCATGGTTAGGGACAATGAATCTGATGCAGAAAATGGGAAAATGCCTGCCTAACAGTTTGAGAAAATTCTGTGGTGCACAAGCGAATACATTACTGTAGAATAAAAGGCAATTTTCATGTTTAATTCACAACTCTTTGGCAGACTTCTAGTTTTGAGAAGTTGAAAAATACAGCATTCTTGTAAAACCTGTTAGACCACACATTTCTTTCTTTTTGGGTTGTTTTGTTTTTGTTTTTTTGTTTTGTTTTTTTTTTTTTTTAAACTTTCCTAACTACACGTCTTTTGAAACTATACTGTGACTTTCTACAGATAGTGTTTAGAACATAACAGGTGTCTATCACAGATGAGCATCTCTGTATCAGGTCTTAAAGACTGTTGCTGTCTGTTCCAGAGCTTCATGTTCAAAGCAGTGTTGATTCACCACTTCTTTCCAGGGAGGTGGATGAGCTGAGTCATGTGGGGCTTAAGGTGTGGGAATTTCAAATGAGATTTTGAAACCCAAAAGAGTGATGCCAGCTGAGGAGCAAGGCTCTAGCTCCTGATAGCTTTGTGGGAAATAAAAACTGCAGACCCTGTTTTTGAAGAGAGGGTGTTTGTTGCACTGTCCTTTCCAAAAATGTCTCTCTGCTCCAACTTTTAGGCAGTTTGCATCCAGCTGCTGCCCTCTGTGCTGCAATGGCTGCTGTCTGTATATATGTATATGCTTCTGTGAATTGGTTTATTTTTAAATGAAAAGTGGTCTGTGCTCATAATAATCCAAGATACTGGACTAAATCTCAATCTGTGAAAAATGCAGGCATTTTACTAATCAGTTTTAATCCTGTGTACTGCTTTTTTTTTTTAAAGTTATTTAACTGTACCTATTCTAAAACTCTTTGTCTGTTTCATGCAGTACTTGTTTAGTCTTTTTTCGTGTAATTTAACTGTTAAATTTAGGCACTGAGAATTGCATGTTATGTTTTGAAAAGTTGGTTCCTCATGAAATTAGGATTAGAAAAAAATGTACTTTACTACAGTGAAACTGATCTTAAGACTTGCTCAGAGCACCAGTAAAAAAAAATACTTGTTGAGAAAAGATTAGTTATTCACTAAAGTCGAATGAAATCAAATAATTGCAGTGTGTTCTTTTTGTTTGGAGGTTTTTTTTTCCAATTGGGTTGCCTATTGAAATAGTCTTTAGTAGAAGTTTCACTGTATTATAAATGTATCACACTGTATACTGTATTGGCATGTGCGTGTGGTTTACATATGTGTATAGAGAGAATTTGCATTTGAGATCAGACTGGAGAAAATATACACATGTGTATTGTATGTTCTGCAAATGGCACACAATACAAACCTGATAACCTCTGCCCTTTATGTTTTGAGCATTATCATGCAAAAGTCTTTTTGCCAAAACTCACATTTTTTTCCTATTGCAGTTGAATGCACATTTGTCAGAATGTATTAATGCCCCAAGTACCTGTAGTTTTAAGCGTTATGGCTGCACTTTTCAGGTCAGTATATAACAATTACCCTTCCCAATTGATGAAAGTCTGCAAATAGAACCTAATTATTTGACTTGCAAGTTCTGGACTTCTCTAGTTTCGGTTAAGAAAAAGTCATCCAGTTGCACCAAGTGATTATAGAGCAGATGTTTGGTTTTGCATTTTAAAAATAAACAACATGAAGAGCCCACACATTCCTGCAGTGGTTTTTGGAGTTCAGTTATTAGATGTATCTTGTTGAAGTAGGAAGATGACACATTTGAAGAACTTGTTAACTTAGGATAAGAGGAAAGTCTCTTTAGTTCTTCAGAAGATAGACTAGTAATTTCAGTTGCTTCTATGAAAGCATTTTCTTGAGCTAAGTATGTTTATATTTTCTCTCATTTGTGTGTCTTAATATTTTTTATTAAGGTTAAACATAGGTTAGCACACTTAGAACATGTATTTTTATGTGCATTAATATGTCTGTGTTCACACAGGTGTATAATCAAAGCATGAAATTTATTTAAAAAAAAACATTTTAGATTTTAATCCTGGCAATCCCTGCAATACTTAAAAAAATAAAAAAGCCAAACATCAGAGTTGAGTTTTAGTATTATTATTCCAGTCTCTTCCAATATTCTGCTCCCTTACCATGTATCTTGGGGAATTTGGATGCTTATGTAATGAAGAGATTAGTCAGGACATTTCAGAAACCGCTGACAGGAAAAAATGGAGTTTATCTGATCGTGTGATTTAATTTGTTAGCCCATGACAATTTAAAGAGACAAGAACTGTAAGGAGCAACACTTCTCAATAGACTACTTCCTGCAGGTATTTCCAGGTTCTTAAATAATGAGCATTCATCTTTTTAAGTGTTAACAGTAATGCTCTTAGTGGTAGAGCCTAACCCTGCCCACTGTTATGTCGTATGTATTGCCATTCATTTTATGTATGTATATGTGTGCATATATGTACATATATCCACATATATATTTTTAGTATTTTATATAGAGTACATACTTTGAGGATCATACCTTCCAGTTGCTTTGCAGCACATCTACCATCAAAGCTAATATACTCTGCATTGCAAAGCACTTACTGAAGTAGGTGTAATGCAACACGATGCAAACGAAGTAAGTCATATGGTCTGCATCTTATGTACTCTGTATATAATCTGTGTGTGTTCTGTAAACTCTTTATATAGTGGTTATTCGTAACAGCATTTGTAGGTTGTGCAGAGGCAGCATATCTGAATCTCTTAGAACAATCTTGGTAACATCTTCAGATGACAAACTAGGCATTGGAATAACTCTCAACATAGTTTATAAAGCTGGCAGTTTCCAGTGATGATAAGTTTATCTTAAGTATTTGTCTTTAATACTCAGCTGAGGGAAAATGTAGTGCTTATGAAGCTGTTCATGAAATAGAACAGAAGTTTTAAATTACAGTTAATGGAATTGGACATTTAGGTTTTGTATGACTCAGGGGTTTTATTGTGCTCTATTTAGTTCAAAGCTACACAGAAGACTCTAAAATACAATTCATTTTGTAAATCTTGTTCATTTTTATTGTCTCTGAGTTATCAAGCACACTGGATGGAAATACATGGCAGTTGTATAAAGCACTTGCTATATTAAATGTATTCCTGACTTTTGTAAATTCCCAAGTAGGTTTCCCTTCTCTCTACAGTTCTGCAACATGCACCTGTGAACCAAAGTATGTAGTGTTGGTTCGATGTCTTGATATACTCTTTCTTTGTAGGTTTAAAAGAAGTGGAATTGGCTAAAATGTATAAATTCTTTGTTGTCACAGGGAACAAACCAACAAATTAAAGCACATGAAGCCAGCTCAGCAGTGCAGCATGTTAACTTATTGAAAGAGTGGAGCAATGCTCTAGAAAATAAGGTATATCTTCTCCTCACTTCTAATTTTCATTGACTTCTTTAAATCATATAAAAGTACTGGAAGAAGGGCTTTTTTTCTGTTTCACAGCTGTTCAACGGTACAGCTAAAGCACTAGTAGGCTCCTAAAGATATCAAGCCATTTAGCATCTGGTACCTTTGTTATATAATAAAATGCTGTGAGAAACTTGGCTTCGCAACTCCATGTACAATTTTCCTCATTGGTAACTTAATTAAAACTCTTTCTTCCCGTAGATAAACAGTCTAGTATTAAATTTCCTCTCTGTGCTGCCTTCTTACAAAATGGAGGGTCCAGAAAGCTATGGCAGCACTATGAGCTGTATTTTTGCTACCTCAGCGTTTTTCCAGAGATAACATTATTAGAAGTGTGTCATAAACTGGTTATTTATTTCCTTTATTTTTGTTCCTGCTCTCCAAACTTAATGACCTGCAAAGGTTAATTGCATTAAACACAGTGTAACTCATGGGCATGATGATGTCTGCTTTAGTGCTAGACCAGAATGAAGTTCATGTTGCAGTGCTTCCTTGGGACTCCTGGTTTTAAATTGTTTGGGATTTGGGAGATGCTGGGAATCTTACCAGTCAGTATCAGCTATGATCTTGTGAATAATTTGGATGGCTTAACCACCTGTTCTGCAAATAAAATTCAAGGCTTTGACTTAAAAATACAAAACTTCAGAATAAATTGCTGGGGTTTTAAATCTTTTTGAAAAAGTTTTACGTAGACATTAAAATAATGTTTCTGTATTTTTAGCGGGGGAAAAGATCCCAGAACTATCAAACCCCTCTACAAATGCAGGCAGAAGAGTTAGGAGCCCCTTCAGACTGTTCTGGAATGAGTTAAATAACCAGCAATTCCAGTGTAAGCTCAGTGGCACTTAGGATATGTGTGGCTTGTGGCTTCTCTCGTGTCACAGCAGACACAAGCTGGAGTTCATCAGACTTTGTCTAGAAAGCATATTCCCTTCTTGGGCTACAGTGATCTCTCTGTGTGGGTCTCTAGCAAGGTCCTGCCCCTGCAAGAAGTGTACTTTTAAAGCAGGAGTTAACTGGAACAGCATAATATGGTTGGGTTTTTGTCCCCAGCATGTTTGTCCCTGAACTTGTTTTTGAACTTGAAGGAACTTGAACTTGAACCCTTAAGGAAACCATTGTACCTGTGAGATGTCTAGTGTAGGGGTTTTTTAGATAGTGTTCCTACATGTGTATGCAGATCTTAGTCTGACAATCCATAACATTACTTAAGTTTGCTTTTACATGCGGAACTTCATTAATGTAGGAACTATACGTTTTTCAGTTTTAACAGATACAGATTCATATCCTTAGTTCGTTTTTCATTAGTCTGATTAAAACTATACAATTTATTTTACATCACAGGAAAAGCCCACGTTCCCGGTGACTTCCAGAATAGATCATGTTTTGCCTTCTGTCAGTGTCTTGAGAGGTGCTTTGTCATTTAAAAAATGCCCAGCAGTTCTATGTTTGTCTCTGCCAAGAGAATATACACCTCTTTGTTCGAATTTTGGTTTAGCTTTCATTTAGGACATAACTGCTTATCATTGAATGTCCATTTTTTTTTTTTTTTCACTTCCTGCTTTGTAGACTTCTTCCTATTCATAATAAAGAGTTGAATCACTGGAAATCCCAAGACAGTGCCAAGTTACCAGAATAGCTAACCACATGTCATATGTCAGTGACTTTATTCTAGGGTAGGGTAACAAAATGATTTGTAACTGCACTGCTGTCCTCTTCTCTGAGGGAAAAAATTAATCAATGCACTGGAGAACAGCAGTGCAAAGGTAGCGTAGCTGATATCATTGACACAAATCCCAGCCCTGCTGAAGTCAGTGGTTTCTGTAGGGTCAAGATTTCGTTTGGGGTGCTCTCTGCGACATGTATGGAGGGGAAAGGAGAAGCTGCCTTCTTCCAGTCACCACATTCTTTAGCAGTGCATGTGGAGTGTGCAAACCGAAAGTCTTCAGAGCCGCGGAGCTCGTGCTGAGTTAGGAGTTTGGAAATGAATGGTGCTGTTGGCAGAGAGGAGTGAGAGAAGGTCAGATGTTAAATCTTGCATCCAAACTTTGTGGGAAAATAAAAACTTGGTGCTTTGTTCACTCTGTGATGGGATAGACTTGCTGACTGAACTCCCACAGTCTTGTGATGTTGGAAATAATCAGTTGAATGTAATTTTGTGTTTTCATCACATTCTTAATGAAAACTGGTATAAACTGTTTCTTCTTTTTTAACATGAGGATTAAATACGGGGCCTGTTTTAATACAGTTCCTTGTGGCATAATGTTTCTTCCATTCTTCTTTAGTAAGTAATGATAAGCAACAGCTTCATTTGAAAAACTACTGAATAAAAGCATGCTTTATCCTAGGAGTATTTCAAATATGACAAGGAAGCAAAGGAAGCTGATGCAGTTTGTAAATAGATGCTGTGTTTCCTTTGTCCTTTCTTAACTGAAGTTCCATAGTCTTGTGCCAAAGTTTTAATTAGGAAGCTAGTGTTAAATATTTTTTTTATTCACAAATTACCCCCAAACTACCATTGCTGACTTAGCATTGACGGCTCTGTGTGATTAAGGACTGCAGGACATAATTCTGCTTTTCTGTGTCTGTAAAACTGCATGGAAAATCTCAGTACAAGACAGGCCCACGTTTTATAACTTGTACAAAAATGGAAATGTAATGCTTAGTGACCCAGAGGGTAACTGCCTTGTGATTGGGAGGCCTGGGGAGGAAACAGGGAGAAAAGGGGAATGTAAAGATGACAATTAACTCAAGAACTCTGATTCATTAAGGAAATGGAGGATGCAAAAAAAAATGAAGTGTCTACCCAGCAGATCTGAAATATCTGGGAGGCAGAGGTACTAGTTTAAATTTAAACCTGTTCTTGAAAATTTTCTCTAGTACCTAGCCATGCATTCCTTCAGCCTCAGTTTTGCTTCTCTTTCTGCCCTGGCAAAATTAGCTTTGTCTCATTTCTGTTGAGTTTCTTCTGCCAGTTTTTCCATATATAAAATGCAGAACCAATGTGTGTGTGTGTATGTGCACACCTACTATACTATATTGGAAAGCAGATACCCGTAGATACGTTACGGTCTTTCTGTATTTTTGGGCCCCTATCTGATGAACTCTGACAGTCCTTTGCCTAGTTTAGGCTAGTTTAGGGATTGAAATTATTTACCTTTTCAAGCAGACTAGATTCTGCTAGGAATGCAGTGCCACATAAGGGATTTGACAGCCATGTGTGATTAGAGGGCAGTTAGGGTGATGGAATTCTGCAGTGGCACACACATCAGAGGTAAAGGTGGTTTGATCTCTTAACTAGCACCTCTATCAGGTGCCATGGTTATAGGTCTTTTTGAGAACATGAAGGATCCAAGTAATTGGTCTTTATGTGAAACGATTACCAAGAGTTTCCTGGGTCTAAAATGGTGCTGCTTCATATCCATATAAAGACCTGTCTGTGGAACTAGTCAGGGCATGTCCAAAATCATCTTGTGCCAAGTGTTTGTTTTCTGTGCTTTTGCTGCTGAATAATCTTGCCTGGGGACAAATGAGATTTTTCAAAAGAGCAACCCACCACCCCAAAGCAGCCCCCTTTTCCAAACCACATTAATGAACAGGCATGAAGTAGTGTGACGGAAAATATTTACTGTATTACTTTCATCCCCAAGGAGATATATTATATGATATTCCTTTAACAAGGCTCATGTTTTAAAAACAGAATGAGTCACTAATGAATGAATTCATAAAATGTCAATACAGAGAGAGAATATAATTTGCAGCCTGTAGTTCTTTGGTCTTTTCTACTAGTAGGCACCATTGGATTTTCCTTCGAATGCATGGATCCCTTTGTATTCGCTCATTTCAAGAGTTTTCATCAACATCACATCCTTTTAGGCCAAGCCAATCCCATGCAGATGATGTTTTTCTTTAAACTTGCTGTACATCAGGATAGATTGGAGTAGGTGGGGAAGATTAATGTTCCCTTACCCAACTAGCTTTTCAGGTGCTCGGCTTCTCTCTGGTGTCCCTTCTGCGCAGGGCTGGAGTTCTTGACGCTGATCTAGAGCTAATTAGGTTGTTTCTTCCAAACTCCAAGCAACTCCCAAGTCAGTTGATGGAAACCAGGAAACCAAATCATTAAAAAACAACTGAATAAAGAAAATGTTATGTTGAGGCACAAGTTCTTTTGCTGTTTTTATGTCCCATCTGCACTTTCATAAGCCAAAGTTGTGCCAATACCATACTGTGAAAGTGCAAAAGCAGCTATCAGAAGGTTGGGGTTTATTTATTTATTTGCTAGACATGGAGAGAGATTTTATTAGGATCTCATCCCTTTCATGTGTGTAAAGTAGTTTTAAACTAACGAAGTTACAGGTATTTTAATAAACTTTGGCAGGAGTAATTGTAGAATTTTTTCCAGGTGGCCTTGCTCCAGAATGAAAGTTTGGAAAAGAACAAGAGTATACAAACTTTACATAATCAGATTTGTAGCTTTGAAATAGAAATTGAAAGACAGAAGGAAATGCTGCGGAATAATGAATCTAAAATACTTCATTTACAGGTAAGAAATTTAGAATCTCCCCATTAAAGCAGAAATGGTAGTAGCTTCTGTTCTGTGCCTTTACTCTTGTGAAGTGAGGTGGTGTGACTAAAAGGGGGGGGAGAGAGAGTTTACTTGATTATAAAGCCATTCTGATTTCTTTTTCTTCTGGTTTGTTGTGTTTAATGGAGTAAGATGCTTCACTAAAACACTGCAATTGCCTAGTCTATCATAAAACTAAGAGCTGTTTTAAAGGGAAAAGATTGAAAACAAAATAGAAATCTTTTCTGAAGAATAATCATAATTGCTTTTTTTACTTCTTAAAAAAAATCTGTTTGTGGAACTACTGTCGAACTGGAGGACAAGATTAGCACCTTAAAACTGTCATGTATAATGTATCTTTCTTTTCTGCTTGCTGGTACTTTAAAAAAATCTGAACTGTGAGTGGGATCAATCTGGTGTGGATTTAATTCAAACATGGCACAATGCATTTGAATACACTTTTTTAAAACCCATGTTCCTGTTGTCCTGAGGAAAATGTACCTAATTATTCCTTTGCCAGTAGGTCTGAGTTACTTATTCTGTGGTCTGAATGACCTGGCCACAAGTCAGTATCAAACTAGAAATCCTCTGGATGCTCTGGCATTGGTGCTTAGCCCAAGCTGAAATTCTTTTCTTTGTATTCATTGCTGACTTGGAATGTGGGTGCTGGGAATTTGTGTTAGCTTGCATTGGTACAAACCACACTTAGGGAAACCTCGGGAGATATTTAGCAAGCAATTGTGAAGGTATCATTTACACATTATTGTGGTATGTCTGCTGCTAGAATATATGGCTAAAATTCAAAGGGTAGCACATGCAGGAGCTCAGGGCCCAGAGACCCTCAATGATTGTTTATAAAGAAACCTTCAAGTTTGGCAACTGCAACATTTCTACTTGTAGCATGCATTTCTTTCCACGTAGTAGCCAGTTTAGCCTGCCTTAGTCATTGTTGCTTATCCATTGAGGGGATGTGACTGCATGCTTACAGTATTGCATTCTGACACTGGGAGGCTAATCCTTCTATGTGCTGATGTTGGTGATTGAATCTACCAGGAGGTAAGTTAATTTGTAAGCCTGCAGTTTTCACACATGCTGTCTCAAAATGGCCAGTGATGAGAGTAGAAATGGAGAAAACATAGAGCAGAGTTTTTCATTATTGTCTTCAATGACAGATTGCAGTGTCTTTGATTTCCTCAAGCTGTGTTAGCAAAATCAATTTTCAAATTGTTTGTTTAAAAAAAAAACAAGAAAAAAAAAAAAAACCAACAAAAAATCTCTACAAAGCAGTACATTCCAACGGTTGGCTTTTTGGTGGTAATAAGTACTGGAGGTGATGTGTTTTGCTCTCTTTTCTCCTTTTTTCTTTTTTTTTCCCCCCCCTCATCTTCTTTACTTCCTCTTGCCAGCTATTTCAGTTTAGTTATCTTAAGCCAAACTGTCTTTCAAGGCTGGGTCAACCTGATTGCTTCTAGTCAGTGGAATTTCCCAGTTCAGTCAGGTTGTTAAGGGCATCCTGGAAACACACCTTTATTTGTTTTTTCCTGGACAACACGATTAACCTCCTCCTGTTGCCTACCAGGAGTGGAAGGAATTAGTTACCTGTTGTGAGCCATTGTTTTCCTGGGTTGCATTGAGCAGCCAGGAGCCACAGATACTGAACCAACCAGTTCAGGTCTGGGCAAGGGATATTTATTTAGTCCCCCAAGACCTATGCATGCTAGTAATTTCTAGTGCAGTTTCAGTATTAGCTGTCATGTAGCCTTTTTTGGCTGGGGAGCAGCAGTGTCACTGAGCACAGCTGGCACCGTCTGCACTCAGAGGCATCTGACAAAACCAGTGTAAACCCATCAGGGGTGTCTGTTCAATGGCAGGAACCTCAGCCTTGAGATGTTTTGTTTTCAGATTAATTTTCTATATGCTGATCTCTAGGGAAAGTGTTTTTACCAAGGGTATGTGATACTTTTATGACTGCTGTCATGTGGAAAGGAAATTTCACATGCCATACTGAGTCTTTTTTATGAGTATATGGAAGCATATTAGTAAGCTGAGTCTTAAGCTGAGTGTGGACATAAGGTACTGAAACACAAAAGAAACAGTGACCTTATGAACATAAAATTATTTGATCATTAATATGTTCCCTCAAAGGAGAATGATGTATGATTTGTTTCCAAGTCAAGTAGTACCTTCTCTAGTCTGTTTTTTAGCTTTACGGTTTTGCTCTATAAGCTGCAATGGGAAGGTCCATTAGGAGGGTGAGAACTGCAACTATGACTCTTCAGTTCCTCATGACATTTTTCTAAATTTTTTTAGTAATGATTAGTGATAAAATTCTGGAAGTTGTTAATTAGAAATATTAAACAAAATGCAGGTGAAAATCAACAGCGAGAGGAGGCCTTGATGGTTTGCCAAGGCATATAACTCAGGATTGATGATCCAGAGAGGTCAGTTGCTAGAATAAAAAGTGCATGCAGAAAATTGATATCTACTTGAAAATTTATGAGTACAGTGTGAGACATCTGTGTGCTTTCTAATGGAATAATTAGAGTGAAAATCTCCACTGCTGCATTAAATTCAGATTTAGTACATCAGTATCTCCCAGCATGAGGGAGGTTGACTCCCTGTAGGATAAAAAGATAGAGATCCCACTGCTTTTTAAAAATAAAATAGAAATCTTTTATCTGATTATTATATCTCCTGAATTCTCATTCAAGGTACAGGAAATGAAATACTGCACATTTACCAGTGTGAAGTAGAAGCAGCCACACCAGAATTGGTTGTGCATGTACAAAGGCAGAGTGTTGCACTCAGCTGAACAGAGAGAAGTTTGGTCCCTAATAACACTTTTAGTAAACTTCTCCCAAAAGATGGATAGCTTACAATTCCTCTGCATGTTTAGCAGTTTCACAGTTCCTGTAAGAATGTGTTTATTCATTTTGTTTGATTCTGTGTTGGTGCATAGAGGTCCCAGCTGGAAATTAGAGCATCTCTGTGTGAGGCACTGTACAAATGTACAGCCATGTTACTGTTCTTGCCTTAGAGAGCTCATGTTTGGTGTGAGTAAAGGGAAAAGATCAGACTTGGGCATATTTTGGGTTTACTTCTGAACATTAACTGTGAACCAAGGGCCAGTCTTTCAGCTCTGCTCTTACAACATGCATTCAGGCCATTCAGTGATGTGTTTCATTTTATATATATGTGTACTAACAGCTCTTCCCTGTTTTATTGTCTGATTACCATCAGCCCAAGTGAGAGGGTGTGACTGTATTGGTAGGTGGGAATTAAAATGTCCAGGCAAGCTGCTTCATTTATTTACTGGGCCCATACCCCTGCATTTATGGTTCAGTACACAGCTTTCCTTCACCGAGTCGTAATTCTGTGAGATACATAACTTGCTTTAAAACACCTACACAGAAATAAATAGTTAATCTTAAAACATGTTAGACTACTCAGTGCTTTTGAGAAACAACAAAATAAGACTCCTAGAACCTGATTTTGCTAGCTGCCTCATAAAATTGACAGCCTTCAATTAATCATTATGGACTTTCAGTATAACTGAAACCACGTGATTAAAAGCAAATGGCTAAAAGGGGAAATGAAGGTGGCATGAGGCAGAAGGGTTTTCCCCACCAGTGGGGAACATTGAAGCCACATGGCTAACCAGAAGGCAAATGCAAAATAACCTCATTTTCTTGTTTTGTACTCAACTGCCACTTTATTTATTTTTTTTTTTAAGAAGTGAAAAATCATTTTAACATATGTTGGCACTATATGATGAAAAACTATAAAGTTAGATTTGGAGTTTAACTGTAGGTGGTAGCAAAAGTAGTTTCTTGTCTCAAATACTTGTGTTACCATTTGAACTTCACAAGTGATCATGGGGTTCTGGCTAAAATTCCTGCTAGTCTAAATTAGCTGTGATAACATGAAGTGCTATGTATTTCTTGCATCAGATTTGAGGTAGACCGGGAAATATGGTCTTTATATCTATAATATACTAGGGTGCTTGCAATATCCCTCTTTCAGAGAATACCAGCCTTTCCATATATTTTTTCTTGAGTATTATATTTCATGCCTTTCCAAAACCAACTGTTTGGTTTTTTTTTTTTTTTCATTTGTTTTCTTAAAAAAAAAACCCTCAACCAGCAAGCACCTTTGGGAATTTAGGAAGTAAGGGTGGGAATTTTAAAAGTGCTTAGGCGGACAGAAGTGGTAGTTTTACTTAAACTCTTGAGGGCATCTAGTATGGTTATGGGCACGTCATAACTTAGGCTTTGATGACTCATTTATGTGAGCTTGAAGCTTGCACATGTATGTACTCATGCTCCATGTGTGCAAGAGTAATGGTGTTTTCCTGGAAGGATAAGTTATTTTGCCTACTTAAAATGATAAATGTGTACACATGAGCAGCCTCTTGATTCTCACCACAGTAAGTTGTGCCCATACTTTGTTGCTTAAGTACTCTCACATGAAACCCAATAAGCATCAGCCCATAATACCAATATAGAGACATTCAGAATATTCTTCTTACATTGAAAGGATTAAAAAACCCCCAAACTACCTTAGACAAGAGCACACTAGCAATTCCCTTTTATTAAATAAGTCTGTTATTAATTCTGATAGTGCTCCAATATTAATACCTATGCAGCACTAAATATTTTTAAGTGTTTTGAAAGTACTTTGGCTATTTCTTTAAATTTTTGAGGTTTGTGTTATTAAAATATTTGACATAAGCAAAACTTGTTTATATTGAAATTGAGTCTTACTATCAATGTATAATCCTTTTTTTAATTTGCACAAATTGATGTCCTTGTGTTATGTTAACTCATGCACTATTATTTTATAAAGCGAGTGATAGACAGCCAAGCAGAGAAACTCAAAGAACTGGACAAAGAAATCCGTCCCTTCCGACAGAACTGGGAGGAGGCTGACAGCATGAAGAGCAGTGTGGAATCCCTGCAGAACAGAGTGACTGAGCTGGAAAGTGTTGATAAAACTGCAGGGCAAGGAGCTCGGAATACAAGTGAGTGTAAGCACAATGGGCTGAAGGACTCGGCACTGCTGTTGAGAGAAAAATGGTGTCCTTTGAATGGCATTCCCATTGTGACACTTATATGGAAACATCAATAACACTGATCCTTCTGATTTTTGAGTAGGAGACTGTGTGTTTCCTTTGTTGATAGTGTGGCACTGCTTCCATGCTGTTTCTTAGGCTTGACTCTTGTCTTTTATTTTGTTTTATTGACCCTCGTCTTGATTACATTGTTAGTTCATTATAAACAGTTTCTCAATCGATCTTTGACAGCTAATAGCTTTCAGCAGCTTCTTTAAATATAGTCTTGGTATATTGACATCTTTTACTACTCTTCTCCCTGTGATTGGATCAACAGTATGTTTATCCCTCTGAAACCACCCATCCTGATAGCTGTTACAGAGAGGTATTTGATCCTAAGAAAGCTGTGAGATCTGCTTAAGAATAAGGTTATTGTTGTGCTTGCTGAATAAAGTAAAAACTGGAGTATAGCAAGATAGCGCAGATCATACAGAAGTGTTCAAATGATTGTGACAAAGAACTTTAAATTGATCTACATCAAATAAACCTTCCCTATGAATTCATCCTCTTCTCAGTATTGTGTGTTGGCCAGTTTTGCCAGTGTGCAAAGACAAAGAGTAATGTTTTCAAGTAAGGGAAAGGGGACACAGAAAACAGCCCTCCCTCCAAACTACATAAATTGCCATATAATACACAGCTACGTTTGAAATTTTTTGTTCTTTTATGATGAACTTTAGACATGGTAACAGCACTGCACTTCTGAGACAAGTAGTGCCTGAAAAGAATGTTTTGAGTGGTCAGCGGGTGCTTCTGAATTTCAGAGGGCTTATATGGGATGTGTGACTGCTTCCAAGGTCTTCACTGCTGAACAAGCAATATGCAGATAATGCTACCAAGTCTCCTTTCAAAAAATGGAAGCCTCAGTAGTTATATTGTTTAGTGACCACAAAAAATTGTTAGGTGACTGGAACATTTGACTTTCACTGCATATCTGATGAACACCCACATTTGTAAAAGTCCCAGTTAACCCAGATAAGAGCCAGCAAACTATTGGAAATTGCTTCATCAGTGGCCAAATGCAGTTTGGTTCTTGAGGAGGGAAGGGTTTCCACATACAATAGCAGCGCTGGCAGCTGATTTGTTTTACAGGCTTTAGAAACCAGCACTTTTCTCACCCCCATCCTTTCTGCTGTCCAACAGGCCTGCTGGAGACACAGCTGAGCAGACACGATCAGATGCTGAGCGTCCATGACATCCGGCTGGCTGACATGGACCTCCGGTTCCAGGTCTTAGAAACTGCGAGCTACAACGGGGTGTTAATTTGGAAAATCCGAGATTATAAACGTCGGAAGCAAGAGGCGGTCATGGGGAAGACTCTGTCCTTGTACAGCCAACCCTTTTATACTGGATACTTTGGCTACAAGATGTGTGCCAGAGTTTACCTTAACGGAGATGGCATGGGAAAGGGGACGCACTTGTCTCTGTTCTTTGTCATAATGCGTGGTGAATACGATGCTTTGCTTCCTTGGCCCTTCAAACAGAAAGTGACTCTCATGCTGATGGATCAGGGACCGTCTCGGCGCCACTTAGGAGATGCTTTCAAGCCAGATCCAAACAGCAGCAGTTTCAAGAAGCCGACTGGAGAAATGAACATTGCGTCTGGGTGCCCGGTCTTTGTGGCTCAAACTGTTCTAGAGAATGGAACGTATATTAAAGATGATACTATTTTTATTAAAGTCATAGTGGATACATCGGATCTACCAGACCCCTGACATACAATGGGGGAGGCGGATTAAACAGAAGGCAACTCCGTTTGGGGGTTTTATATCAGTTTGTCTTCAATCAGAGGTCCTAAAGCTCACAGAACCACCTTGTGGAACAGACGGAAGAGTTTGAAGGCATAACTGCATAGGGTCCAATTGCGAAAGTAGCAACACATTAAGAAATCATACCATGGTATATTTTTTAATAGAACTAGCAACACTTGAGCTCTGAAGAATCACTTATCCCTCATGAGGATAATGATTATGGTCAGAGAGAATTTTTTTTAACTTATTAATGATCTAGTCAATTGGAGGTGAAAAGACATATACAGTATGTGCTGAATCAATTACTGACTTTTATTTCTTTTAAGCTAGAATACAAAAAAAAAAACCTTCACACGTGGGCTAGCTGGAAATTGTCAGCATGTTAAAAGAAGAAATGATGAAGTAATGTTGCAATTATGATATTCTTTGAAAAACTGAGGTGCAATCTTGTCTGAAATATAGTATATTGTCTTTTTAAGGCCTCATCTGGTCTCTGTTTTAATAATTACTTTGTCAGAAGATCTTGGAAAAGTATCCATGTCTTCTCAAAAGTATCTGAATCAAAATCATATTTTTATTTAAAGTTCTATTGTTACAGAAAACATTTTATTTTAAAACTGTTGATAGACTGATATTTCTTGGAAGAAAAATAGAAGATATCAAACACTGGTTATCACTTGTGATAGGAAAAAAAAACTATTCAATTCTGTTATTTCTCTTTAGAAATGTAAACCTACAATATATGTCGTAGTTAATGACACTATTTCAAAATTAAGGAAAACTCACTCATGGATGCTGTGCATCATTATCAGATTTGTAATTGTTTTCACCCTAAAATAGGGCATTTGTTGAACTTTGGAGTTCTAAACGGAATCCTGTACATTTTTTAAAGTTCTGCCCCATGCTTTCCAATCAAGCTATATATGTTGCACATTATGCTGTCAGCAGTATATAGTATTTTCAGTATTGGGGAGGAGGATTAGTGCTGAAAAAAGCCTCTATGTTTGTTCTGTACTAGCAGCCATTGCTTCAAGACAAACCAGCAATGTCTTAATACAGTGATGGTGGCTTGCATGCATACATGTGCCTTAGATGTGCTGTGCTGCTTATAAACCATAGCTTTTTACTCAGAGTAATTCTGATATCTGAAATGGTAGTTTAATTGGACTTCAGGCATAATGTTTAGCCTTGTCTTCAGAGCCCTTAGGCACCTTAGGCACAAAACAGAAGCCAAAGCCCGTCTCTTTGGCTTCTGGAGCTTCTACGACTTGGCCATGGTGGAATCCATCTCATTCAGGTGCCAAAACGTTATGCTCAGTGCTCCTATGGAGCTTGGATAGACAGTCTCCATGGCCACTGTGAAGGCAGGCGGCATTTTTTCCTCTGATGCCTGTGGTTGTAAGGTGGCATCACTTGAAATGAACCCATCTGAGAACTCTGTGGGGCTGTGAATATTAGATGCTCGTGTCTGCTATGAGAAGCTGTCAAGCATCCTAACTGGGAATGCACGGGCTTCTTTCTTGTAACAGCCTGACTTGTAGTGGAAAGCATTTGCTTGCCCTGAAACATGCTGATTGCAACCTGCTGTGTTCATCTGCTTCTATTTAATAGCCTGTGACAAGCAAGTCTAGAGACATAGCCTGACTGTGGTGCTCTTTAAAACCCCCAAACTGCTTAAGCAGAGCAGACTTGCACCACTGTGTTTTCAGCCTTCGTGGGCTTGAAAGAAAACGCTGCATCTCAGCCTGTAACGTCAGGTTTGTATGAGTTTTCTGCTTTTTTGAGGCATAGTCACAATTTTTGTCTAGGGTGCAGTTGAATTCATGCCTTTGTATTTCAGCTTGTCTTTGCCATTGTCTTTTTTGGCTGTGCCTTCACACACAGTGCCTGCAAGAAGTATTTATGGATATACAATGCATGCTAAGTGGTCTTCATGGGTTTTCCAGGCACCTGCTAGAATACTGCCTGTTGCTGACCGTCCAGACTGTCAGCAGCAACTTGTCTTCCTTTTCTTGCCTTCCATTGTCTGGGTGCTGTACTCCCTTTATGGTACATAGCTGTCAACAGGTGCAAGCTCAAATATGGGGGCACGTGCTAGCATTTAATTTCTAGCACGGAAGGAAGGAGGATGTTCTGCACAAGAGATAAATATCTACAGATATACCCACACCTATATCTCTAGATATAATTGTATGGCACTTGCAGTTTTATGCAGGCTGCATAAGCAAACCCATCACTTACGCTTTAGGGCGAAGGTTCGCTCAACTTGTGTCATTTTAATAATTGTGAATGTAGGCAGCTGAGCTTTTGTGTTTGTGCATCACAGAATTTTACTGAAAACAGGATTCCCAAGTGGAAATGTCCAAAGGACTCTCCTCCCATTGCTAATGCATGTCTTGTAAACTTAAATGAAACCGTTTGGCCATCTCAAAACAGTTTATATCCTGTTTAAATCTGGGACTTGGAGGAGATTTCTAGTATAAGCAGGGCCCAGCATATTCTGCAGATTTGTGACTACAGTTTCCAACTCCTGTGACAGAATTGCGCTTCTAAATCCAGGCTCTTTAAAAGAGGAGGAAAAGAGCATTTCCAGCCTTGGTGATTGAAAGAGGACTTTGAAACATGTGAATGTGTAAACCAATAGGGAAGTCTTCCTGAGTCTGCACACAGCCTAAACTAGTAGCTTTAAGAGATCTGAATATCTCGTCTTGGTGGGATATTGACTCAGAAACTTCATAGAGAAGTTTAAATATGAACACTGCTAACTATCTTAATGCCGATCACTGTAGCAGAAACATCAGTCACTGTTGTATTTCACAGATCTCTATGCTGCTTTCCACATCTCCCAAGTGCCAAAAGCACCAGCTGCCAGAATCTTCAGCTTCACTTGGGCAGCTTTTATAATGCAGTAATGTGCTATCGATACAAAAATATTTTTGCATATATGCTTTTTATCACAGTTAATAAAATGGAGGCCTACTGCACTTATTTTTTAAAACTACATGAAGCTGCCAGAGAATTTCCAGTTTGCCAACCCTGCGTACTGTGAAATCCAGGATCTTGCTACACAAACGTAGACACCGCCTGCTGTGGAATACCTGAAGCCTTGACTGTAACACCCCTTTCTCCGCAGAACTCGCGGGCCATCTCTGTAGAGTTCTTACTGTGTACATAGAAATCGGTTTCCTCTGCTTTCCAGCAAGGAATATGTAGCATTTTGTGAAAACAAGGCCACTGTATATTCTCTAAGTTGAAAGGAAAAGATACCTGGTGCTTTACTCAACACTTTAAATTATTTAACTGTTTCTCTCATCACTGAAATGCCCTTTATCCTTTTTCTCTTTGTTCCTGACTAAGATATCCAAAGTTTTCTAGGGACTGTCTGTTTAAAGTGATTCATGGGGCAACAACCTGCCCCCACGTGTGCTCTTGAATCCTGGCTAACTCCTGGGGTGTGCCATTATTGCCAGGGGGTCCCAGAGTATCTGCGTTACTTTGAACAGAGTTTCTTCAATGGAACCTTTTTGTCCTCTGCTTAGTAATTCTTAGCAGCTCACAACTGAAGTCTCTTGCTGGTATTCTTTCTTCACGATGATGCTCCAATTTACGTACAAACCTCTCTGGTTTCCAGCTTTCTGTAGGGAGATTCCAGTGTGTGACAATCTGGATGGTTGCCCTTTTTGTACACTCTTCAGCACAGGGTGAGTGCGTCTGTTACCTAGAAAGTCTTGAATTCTAAACAGGATGAAACTATTTGGGTGTTTAAAGACCAGCCTGCAATTATGATGCATGACCATGTCTGCATTACTTCTCTGAACTAATTAATTGGGGTCTTGTTTCAGTTACTGTCTACACGGTACACCTTCAACTGCTGACTTACAATATGCAATGTTGATTTCAGCCTTGTACTGTAAATGTTCTTCACAAAGAGAATGTGCAATAGAAAAGGGAATGGTGGGCGGCATAATTTTGATGGAAAAAAACATGCTAGCTTTCTTAAAAATATGAAAAAATTACAAAATGCAGCTTATTTCCTTTTTCCTGTGGTGTTTTCTACTTGGAAAAGGAAAGATGAAGATATGTGCCTGTTTCTGTGCCTGGTGAATTTCTCAAATGCAAAAGTAATAGAGATTTTGTTAGATGGAATTTACGTGTTGAACCCGTGTTAGGTTGTTGATTGTATCGCTCCTGTTTCCTCAGCCTGCCACAATTACGGCTTGTTGAGATGGAGTTTAAAAGCTACCACCTATTTGTATCTGTGTTCCATCACCTGGGATAGGCATTTCACCAACAGTGCAGGGTTTCTGTTCATATTTTGTTTAGTTTTTAAAACACTGGTGCTGTTTGGTCCAAGACAGAGAAGCATGTAGGGAGTGACAGAAAAGTTGCCTGCCCTGCAGAAGAGTGAAAAATGTGAGTGCAGTATTGATGCCTTGATATGATTTAACTATGCAAATATACAAATAGGTGAGGGGGGGAAATTCTTGGGTTGCATACCTACTCTCGTAGTTTTTGCTCTGTAAATTACTTGTATGTGTGTAGGTACATACATATACACACTGACATGCATGCACATGTATATGCAAAGTCTTTTCTTTATGTAGAAGTGATGAAACAAAACCCTTTCCTCCAAGTTATACTTGATCAATTGGTGCAAATATAACTTGCTGCTGCTAAGGGAGGATCTTGGCTAAGGGCAAACTTTGGTTTCATATCTTCCAGGTTTGAAGACCTGTATGTAGCAAAAACTTCGTTTAGCCTTTCTGAAGACCTTGAAATGTAATTAAGGACATGTGTTCTTCCTCATGCTCTGATAGTTTGGAGATTCCTGTATTTTAAACAACCACGGTGATGGGCAACTTTTTAATTGCAAGTTCTTTCCTCTAATTTGGGAACAAAAGATGATAAAAAGCAGCTGGACCTCTTCCTGGAATTCCTATCCTCTTCAGTTAATACCTTGATATCGTGGTTGACCTAGAAATCATAGCTGCTGCAATAAAAATGATTGGTTTGGCAATTTAATCTGTCTGAGAATAGTTTTTAATACTGTGTACAGTGTATAGCACGTGCTATTTGTCTTTTCTGGAAAGAAGGAAATCAAGGATGAGATGTGAAGTGACTTGTCCAGAGTCACAAACGGAATCTCCTGGAGCCGGGACTGAGTGAGAGGTTCCAGTTCCCTAGTGTTACCTCCGAGGCACTAGGTTTTACTTTTTGGATACATTTCTCCCTTAAAGGAACCGAAAAACAAGTTGACATACACTGAAGACCCACATCAGGACAGTAAGGGCTAGAATTAAACATACAAGCTGTCATGATTTGGGGTTGTGCGTGTGCGGTGGCCCAGGCGGGGGTTGCTGCTTGGCAGTGCTCTGACAGCCTGCAGAGTGGAGGGCCAGCACAGCGTGCCGGTGTGAATGATAGCGGCAAATGTGTGTCCTGCTCTCCTCGTTCAGAATCGCCTAACGAAACGAGTCTCGTTTGATGCTCCTCTTAACTGAGGAGGGAGAATACTGTTTTGCAGTGAAGTGGGTTCATCTTTGTTCTACCAGTCATTGTGACTGACCATTTCTTTCTTGTGGGGCTTTCTCCCTTTTTCTGCAAAGCAAAATCTAGAGGGCTTAATTGTTCTTTCCTGCCTCTTAATCCAGGCCTTTGCTGAGAAGCACCAGATAGGAAGGTTGTGGAAAACTTTGGACTGCTGATTCAGGGACATCCTCTTAAGATTTAGAAGAGTAGAGATATACAACACAGAAGGGATCTGACTATTCCTGTTTCTCTTCTAATTTATGGTCAAGACTGCAGCTTCTGTCTTCCATTTCATGATGTTAGTGTAGATATTAGGCTGTGTTTTTTCAGTTTTTTTCCCTCCAAGTTAGGATTAGTTCCTTAGGGTTCAAATAAGTTCTGAATTTCACAGAGAAGCACCTGAACCAAAACCTTGGATCCAAACATCCCAGACTTGATGTGAAACTCAAATCTGGATCCCAACTCTGTGGCTTACTAACCTACCCGTTTAGGGAAGGGTCTGTTGTCTCTATGTGGTGTTTGTGTTTTTGGTCCTTTGGAACTAAGCTTTTAATTTGGTTGCCAGTTCTGCAAGGACTTTTTAACTTCTTAGGAATGCCGGTGTTCACACGCTCCATTGCTGGCAGTGCGATGCGTCGTGATAAAATTTGACTCTGTCTAAGGGTTACTGAGATAAACCAGCATTATCATTCGTAAAGGTCATTTTCTTGCATAGTGTTCCGAGCTTTGTATTTGAATATAGCTCGCACCTGAAAGGACACATCTTCCAACTATGACCTGCATCACTGGCAGAGAGTTGTGTAATCTGTACTTGTGGAATGGGAAGGTACAAGCTTCCATCGTTGCTGATGCATCGTGTAATCCACCTATTTTGTTTTTCTTGTAGCCGTTGTTTGGTTTATAACTTTTTTTTTTTTAGTTTTATAGAAAAAAAATGGGGACGTTCAGGATTTTTTCTACAAGGTATAAAACTCCAATGAATTAGTGGTGACTAGAGAGCTGTGAATAATACCCCATTAGGAGATGATGGGCTAAATGTAGGTCCATTTCTCTTAGACAAGTAGGATAACCTTTAAGATGCATGAAACAACATAATAATCGGGAAAACTAAAGCTGAAATTTGTTTCCAAGAAATTCTGTAAGAACTATCTATGGAAAAGACATCAGTGATTGAGAATAATGTACAAATTAATGTGTTTGAAACTTGTGTATCCATTTCTTTAATCTCATACTCTTCAGTGAACGGTACACTTGTGTTCAGTTTTACGATCAAAAACAAAGACCAAAGAAGGCCAGCCTCATTTGATTGTGTATATTCTGCCTGTCTTAATTATCAATAGCTGTAAGGATACAGTGCAAGTGATCTGGTAACCAGTGGTTCTCGTCCTTTTCTTTTAGGGGGGAAAAACAACTTTAAAATGTATAATTTATTGCTCAGCAATAACCATGTTGTTAAAATAATAATAATTAAAAAAAGGAATTAGCAACATGTCTTAATTTCCCAATAGCATTATTATATGTTGTATTTCAGTTTATTGTATATTGTGTTTTTGTATTTATTTGTGTTTGGAGGTCTTGCTATGTCTTTTTGTGTTTAAATGCTAATAAACAAGGACAGTGTGTAAGAGTGTAGAATGCCGAACTCTGAAATGCTAAACTGTGTTATTAAAGGAAAAATAAATAAGTAGGAAATCATATTTTTTAAAAAAACCTGGTGTGTTGAATTTGAATGACTGCTGTCAACTTGCAGATGGCCAAGGTGCATCCTTTTCTCCTCTGTGAACGTTGGCTGTTCAGTGCTTTGTGTTTACCCACCCAATAGACCATGTCTGGCGTTTCCCATCCTCTGCACAGGTAACTTACTGTAACTTCTACCCCAGTCCTGTTTTCCATGTGCTAACTCTGCTAGAATTAACTGGGTGATGGTGTTCATCCTAATATCAGTCCTCATGCAAATAGAGTAGAAATAATTGAAATGGCTTTTCATGCATTCGTGGTGCACTGCTTTCCCTAAGAGGTGTGGGCAAGGAGTGTCAAAGTGTGTCTTGGATGTCTGAAGATACAGATTTACTATTTCTCCTCCTGTAGTGTCATCAGTGACTCTTCTCAACTCAGAACTGCATTTCAGATGTGTGTTTGAAATCACGGAACATGATTCAGTCTGTAAAAACAACACACTGTTCTGAAATGAGTGAAGCAATATTATTTCCATCATGTTTTCAGATCCAGCCTAGTGATGAAAACCCTGATCCCCAGGGGTGGTGTATGAAGCACATCACTTCTGCTGAGCACCACGCTGTCCTTCTGTTTCTTCTTCCCTAGTGTCACTCCCACTCCTTTCTTACTGAAGTTTCAGTTTTCCTTCTTTAACGTCACTGCAGGGGTAGTAGTGGGTTTAGCAATGCAGGAATGTCCTGTCTGTGCACAGAAACAGACTGACAGGTCTTAGCAAAAGCCCCTGCTGTGCTGCAGGCACATGAATGTGTGTATGACCTGGCCGGCCCACAGTGGTGTTTGCAGCAGGTAGACTGAAAGTGCTCGGCAGCAGAGTGCCTTTTCTTGATCAAATGGGCATGCCAGAGAAAAGACAAATGCAGGAAGGCAGGCATGGTGAGAGAGAGGGTGGCACACCATCCTCATCGCGTGCAGGATGTGCTGAGGTGGCTTTTCCCTTCTGCTACCGCGAGCAGTCACTGTATGTGACTCTCTGGATGCTCCGGCATCCGCTGCCCTGCTCATCACACTTTCCACTCCCACAGACAGCACTTGAGGCTGTGCTGCCTGAAGCTCTTCACATCCCTTTGCCGTGGAGCGTGAAAGGGTGGTCAACTTTGTCGTCTTAATGAAGTGGGTTACCTTCCAGCAGAGTCCTCTTGAGGAAGGAGCAGCCTGTGCTCTCCCCAGGGCTGCTCCTCCTCCCAAACTGGGGAGCTTGGTGCTGCTCAGATGTGACATTTCTGTCATCACATCCTTGCGGCAGGATAGGCAGAGAGGAAACAAATGGCTTTAGACATGAAGACAAACATTAATTGTCTCCTTGCCTCCTTGCTCCTCTTCCCCTAGCAAAGAATCATAATTAAAATGATACATGATGTGCTTCCTGGCCCCAACAAGTCTTTATGAAAGGTTTCTTCTTCATGACAGGCCACAGAAGGTGTTTTCCCTCAATGGGCAATACGGTACTTAGGGTGACAGGAGCAGAGTGCCAGCTCTGGCAGTGCCACTGTGAGCAGCCAGGAGAGGGATGAGGAGCTCTCCTGGGATGCAGAGGGTGCTGGCAGAAACAAACACTGCCTGAGCCTGGGCAGTAACTGCAGGGGAGGGTTAAACATTTTGGGGGAAGTTTTTCCAGAGTTTCAAGCCTCAGGTTTGTTTGCTGCCTGGTAAGAAGTAGTCAGAGGTTTTGAAAATGCTCAGTCCTGCATATGGACCTACCTATGTCCTGCTCTCTGCCTGCTTCAGTGTGACTGGATCCTGGAATTGTTTGAAGAATGGGGAAATATCCAGTGAACAAAACAAGTGCTAGAATACGTGATTTCCCCAATCCTTCCCCAAAGCTGATTTTCTATGAGTCAGTTATGTGGTTCCTTCCTGCATGCCTGGATTGAGCCCTGGAGGCTGTCCCTGTCTAGTAATGCATCTGGCTTGTCCTAGTTCAGCCTGAAGAGATGATAACATGAGTGTCTTCCCTTGACTCCCTTGGAAAACGTGGCATCTGGGGCAGCTGAGCTCACTCAGACCTCTGCTCCTTTGGGTTGGGCTCTGGCAGGATCTCAGTGCATACTCTTGTGTGCCCTGTAGGCTCCCAAGAACCAGGAATGGCCCAAGCTGGGAGCTGAATTCCCACAGTCTGGGCTGGCGAACACAGAAGAGACTTCAGGGTCTGACTTCCAACCCATAGGCTCCACCTTGGGTTAAGTGCTGTTTGAGCACAGCTGGTGGTGCAGGCTGCAGCTGGTGGAAACGTGTGTTTTGGCAGCGTGGCTGTGCGATGGGAGGCAGGAGCTGTTTGCAGACGTTGCTGTGGACACTTGATGGCTGCTTTGTGCCAACACAAAAGCTTTGCATAGGAGATTATTTGAATTTCTACCAGATATCCCTACCTGCCTGGTGGAAATGGCATCTAACTCAGCATATCCTGCACCATGAGCCTGCAGGAACACAGGTGAGGCGTGAGCCTGTCCCCAGCCATGGCCCCTTTAGCAGCTGTCCCTGGGGTAGGTACTGATGGCTGCTAAGTGGCATTCAGTCCTTCAAGGATAAACAGATCTCCCCAGGCATAGGGCTGGATGGAATGGGCTGGTTCCAATGTGCAGTGTGGTGTGGGTTCAGGGCTGAGAAGCAATCCTGGTTGCTCACATCCCTACATCCACACAGATCTTGCTCCGAAGCTGCTCCTTGTGGACATCCCCGGCAGGAAGCTCTTTGTTCCCCTGCTTCACACTACAGGATAAGAAGTGAGTCAGAGCGTGCCTTTCAGATAGCTCTGAGATCAAATGTGATCCCCTCGGGTAACTTCTCCTGCCTTGCTTCCTGGGGGGGAAGATGAGCTGTGGCTGCTGGAAGTCTGTAAGCATTGGGCAAGCTCCTCTTGCTGAACTGGCATGGAGCTCCAAAGAGGGTTTAACTCCATGGATTGTCTGGATATTCAGCTTTAGCTCCTGATCAGCCCTGAAATGAGGCCGTGCCTCTTCTGACAGCACACACAGCTTCTCTAACACCAGGAATTGGTTCTGGCAGCATAGACTGTGCTGTTGTACACAACACTTTACCTTTTTTTTTTTTTTTTTTTTTTATTTTATAAAAATTCCCATGGGAAAATTTCTTTTATTT
>VXBX01003936.1:1789565-1915833 GCA_013400415.1 Scytalopus superciliaris | reverse complement strand
AGAAAAAAAAAAAAAAAAAAAAAGCAAAAAACTTTTTTTTTTTTTTTTTTTTTTTTTTTTAAATTAAAGAAAGTCCCACGTGAGAATTTTCTCTGATTGCTACTAGGGGCTGCCTGTTTTGAGGGCAGCCATGAGATGTAATAGCTAGAGGGGCTGTCACCTGCCAGGGCACTGCTACCCTTTCCTTTAGGATTAGCTTCCTGTTCAAACCTTAAGCAATGTCAAGCACTGTGCCAAGGAAATAGTCAAACACTGTGTGCCTGGGTACAGCCCAGCCCCTGCAGGGGAGGTAGCTTCAGCACTGGGGGTTTGGAGGCAGGTTTTGGCATGCCTCTGCCCTCTCCCCTCTATTTCACAGCATGTAATGTGGTTATCACAGAATAATTTTTCCATGCACTTGTTCTGGGGCTGGTGCCATTGCTCAGCTGTTGATGGGCTGCAGGGACTGTGTGTGTGCCTGGGGGCTGATCTCCCACCTCAGGGACTGGTGTTCACAAACATCACTGCTTCATGCTCAGCCCTGGGCTCCCTTTCCAGATGCAAAGTGCTGGGGCTGAGGACTCGTACTGGGGAAGTGCCTTGGGTTGCAGGCTATAGCTGTTTTACGTGGTGAGAAGAGATGCAGCTGTACCACAGGGAAGTTCCAAGAGGTGCTGGATGTCCCTCACAGGCTTTAGGAGGTGCCTTTGCAGTCTGGCTAAGGGGAACTGGCTTTGATACCAGTTTATAACTCAGTGCTGGGAAGGTCAAGCATCCAGTGTGTGCTGTTTCCCCTCTGCAGTAGTGATGTGCTTGCCCTCCCCAGGGGCCTTGTGCACAGCCAGCACTGGGGAGCACAGGGATGGGTGGACAGCAAGGAGTAAAATGTGCTGATCTCTGCATTAGGGCAGCTGCTTTAAATTCTGGGGACTGCTTTTCTCCTTTCCTTTCATCTGTGTTTCATTCTCCCTGTAACTGCCTGATCCAAACCTCTCTCCTGTTGCGCCTGCCTGGTCCTCAGGCATAGCAGCATCTTGGGATGGTAGCAATGACAAAAGCTGGGATGGAGAGGAGTGTGCTCTGGCCTGGGGGAGAGACCCACAGCAAGGGCCGGGTTATTCTGTCCCCTTGCTCCCAGCAGTAATGCTGCAGTGAGCAGCTGGCCCCTGCAATACAAGTTTTATTGGGATTTCTGTCATTGCCCTGCCCTGTCCTATCCTAATGCTGGAGCAGGGGGAGCAGGGACTGTCCATCCTCAAGCAGGATTTCACAGGCTCTTGGATGAATTCAGGGAAAAGATTGGGGATTTTAGACCCCTGCCTGTTTGCCAGGTGAATCCTGGGTTGTTTAAAATCAAGCATCAGCTTTGGTGGGACCTGAGCTGCCAAACAAGCAGCATGGAGAAGCAGCAGCTGCAGGGTACAAAAAGTAAAACCTGGGTGCAGAGCACTTCCCAAAACTCTGGGTTTCAGGGGCTGTGGCATGCTCTCTGCACAGGGTCCCATGAGAGGTTCCTCCCCTCCTGCCCAACTTGGCTGTGCTGAAGAATGCCAAGGGTGCCGACAAGCATGGATCTGCCCTCTGCACACTGCAGTCCTTTCTCCAAGCTGTTACTGCTGAGTATCCATGATTTATATTTTTTTCCTCCTCTATTAAGATACAGGACATCTCACTGCAGCCAGCATTCACCCCAGGAGTCCCCTGGGAGAGATTTGTGAGTGGTAATTAGAGTGCAGGAGCCTTTCACCTCGAGGACATCTCTCAGCATTGAGCTCCCTGCACAGAAAGTGCTGACTGTGCTTTGGCTGATGCCCAGGCTTAGAGCTGCTGCTCAGGAGTTCTTCTGGTAGTTCGTGGTCCACACTGGTGATTCTAGTGGGGACAGAGCTCCAGACAGGGGCACATCCATGTTCCTTTGCAGGGCACAGTGCATCACCTGGGACTGTGCTGGGACCTCCTGGGGACAGGAGCCCTATGGCTCTTCTCACTCCTCTGCTTGCAGTAGAGGTTGGAAATGGCATCAAGTGGGTTAAGGTTTTGGGAAATGGAGAGCAGATTACCCAGGGGTAATGGCTTCCTGGTCTCCACTCCCCCCCAGTCTGCTGAGTTGGAAGACAGGAAGCAAGGGGAGCAGAAAGGGTAGGACAGGGATGGTTTGCTTGCCCCTCCTGCACTCCTAAAACCTTGCTGGTGTCAGGTCAGAGCTTCTTGTGGTTTGTGACACCTCCACTGATGTCCCTTCCAAGCACTTCTCCAGTCTCCTCCTTGGCCTCCAGTAAACCCTTGCAATCACAGATCTTCTGCCCTCCCCCGGCTGGTACCAGTGTCAGCTGAAGGGCTACTGAGCCCCCCATATCCCCCGGGGTGTGGGCCTCTGTCACCAACCTTATTGCTGTCCCTTTCCCAGG
The DNA here is from genome assembly GCA_013400415.1 of Scytalopus superciliaris. NCBI lineage: Eukaryota > Metazoa > Chordata > Aves > Passeriformes > Rhinocryptidae > Scytalopus > Scytalopus superciliaris. Next base: position 1,913,446 of record VXBX01003936.1, on the reverse strand, counting down.
ATGCCATTGCTCTTCCCCCATCCTTTTCTGCTCCTTCTAAAGACATGAGCCTGCACTGGCATGCAGCACTGCTCCTTGCTGGGGCAGAGAACAAGGATGTTATAGTCTTTGCTCCTCCTACATCCACCGTGCTGGTGGCATATCCATCAGCACCATTCAACTCTCAGCAGCCCCCACAGGAGCAGCGTGGGGCTGTGCCGGCGCTGCCGCTGCATGCCCTGGGTAATAAGCAAATCAGCTGGTGGCCAAAGTACAATTACAAGTCGTGGCTGGAAGCTGCTCCCTTCTAAGACAGCTAATTGAAAGTAGACGGAGACTATTTTTAGTAATTACAAGGTATCCGTTGTTCAGCAGGGGAGGGCGGCGTGGGATGTGCACGCAGGGTGGTGGGATGGTGGCAGTGTGGATGGCGAGGTGTGGTGAGCCAAGCTGTGATGAGTCCCACTTTTGGCTCCCCAACTCTTGCCTCAGAGTCCTTCCTAGGCGCCCCACGGATGCCAAGGACACGGGGGGACCGGGAAAGGAGCTGAGCACAAACTAGCCTCCGGAACAGAGCAAGGTGGAGGTGGAAACCTGCCTCCCACAGTGGTTTGCGCCCTTCTCCCCGCAGCCTGAGCCCATCACGTGCGCCGGGAAGGGTGCAAGGTCCAGCCGGGCAGGGGCCGCGGAGGGGAGGGGTGGCCGCCTGCTGCACCATGAAGCTCCTATTCCTCCTGCTCGGCATCCTGCAGCTCCTCGGTGAGTACGGCCAGGGCTCGGGCACCCTGGGGAGCAGGGCTGACCGCTGGGGGACTGCCCCGCTTCAGGCAGTCGCGTTTTGGAGCGGAGCTGCGGGCTCTGTCAATTAAAGCGTATCCGCAACGCCAGCGAGGAAAGGCTTTTCCAGCCGGACAGAGCTGAATGGATGAGGCAGGGGAGCGAGGCTGGGGTAGCCGTATGGTGCCTGCTGTGCGTCTCATTTGAAGTCAGCAGCGCTGCGCCGTAGGACGCGCTCCCTGTTGAATATGCATGTCCCTTTGATGTTCAAGGACTGCGCTTCCCGGGAGACAGCGCTGATTAAATAGCAGACTGGTATTTCCAGGGCTGGGGAGGGTGCAGGAATGCATCGGCACTCCTGCGCGGGGCAACAGGCTTTGCGCCGGGAGATTAACCTTCGGCCGAAGGAGATGCCGCTGCAGCCGGGTGGGATGCAGGGCCATCTCCTCGGAGTGAGCTCTTTGGGCACAGCGACCTGCGGGACGAGAGGCGTGTGTGTTCTGGGGCTGGCCGAGCCTTTTGGCCGGACCTCCAGCCTCTCCATTCCCCGGCATCCGGGGGCGGGAGGGACGCGAAGCAACAGCAGGAGAGATGGAACAACCTTTGCCATCGGGGGGCTTTTTTCTTTCTTAAGCTCTTTTCGACTCTGGGCCATCAAGGTGTTTGTGCCGAAAACACTGCGAGCAGCACCTTGGCTCCTGTTCTTGCCACTCTTAGCATGTTTTCCGCTCTCGGTGGGTTTTAAAGAGGATACTGCAGGGGTGTGTTTGAGGGATCCCTTCGGGCAGCTGGAGCAGTGGCCACAGCCCGGTGTGAGGCTGGGGGAGCCCCTCTGCACCTTTGCACCTGGGCTCCAGCCCCAGTTCCAACATTAGGACTTTCATTCTGGTTAAAAATACATTGTTTCGTGTTTATCTAGAGTGGCTGCCTACAGCAAATGGTCTCAGCAGAGCCCCTGGCAGCATCAGACAGTGGAAATTACACCCCGAGATGATCGCTGTGTGCTGAGAAAGCCTCTGCAGCCGCATCCCTCCCCATCATTCCTTAATCTCGAATCACAGAATATTCTGGGTTGGGAGGGACCTATGTGGAGTAGCTGGGCCCAAGCTTTCTGCAGTGCACCTCCTTCCATCAGCTGGAGTCATCTGGAACCCCCTTCCCTCCCCAGGCCAGGCTGGGGGGGTTCCTGTAACCCTTCTGGACCCCACCCCTAGTGCCCCAGGCCCCTTCATCACCTGATTTCTACACATTTTGTAGTTTAGTGGGTCTTCCTCCTACAGAAAAGGTGATCTATAATAAAGGTGAAGGATTTTTTTTTGTTTAGTTTGTTGGGTTTTTTTCTGTCTCATAACTCACTTGGCTGAAGACATTTAATTCAGGCTGATGGAGATTTATTTTCAGCTGAACATGCATCCTCCAGCCAAGCCTGGGCAATGTCAAACTGGGAGGATGCTTTACTGTGCTTGTGCCAACCGGGCAGGTTAGAATGAAAACCCCCTCTGCTGTGTCCTGTCCCTGGCCAGCAGGGTCATCCCTGCAGGGATCCATGGGCAGGGCTGCCACCATCCCATCAAACCCCATCGGGAAGAACTGTTTTCCAACCTGTCGATGCCTCAGGCTGCAGGACTCCACTGAATTTTCCCCCCCCACCAGCCCCAAACACGTGTATTTTGTGCTACATGCCCCATACCAAATACCATTTCTCCTCTTGCCCTGTCCTTGTTGTCCTGTCAGTCCTGTGTGCCCGCTTGGTACCTACTGGAATCAAAAAGCTGAGGAATCTCTACTTATTTAATTAGTCTGAATGACAGCAAAATCCACTGCAAGGATTGCTTAACTACCATTTGTGTGTTATTCTTGCCCTTTGCTTGAAGGACACTTTACTGCCTTTCCTCTGCCTGCCAAGTATTTGTCCCTCTTCCTATCTGGGTAGGTAAAAACCATCACCCAGCCAAAAAAAAAAAAAGTCCCCTGTGCAGAGCAGGACTGTGACTTCTCAGCTGGGAAAACACTGCTGCTGGGTTGGAAAATTCCAAAATCTGGCCCAAAAACACGCCAAGCCATCCTAAAGTACATCCCAGAGAGGGCTCCCAGTGCCTCCAGTGGACTGGGTTACACTGGTTTCTCTGCTCCTCCCAGCTGCCGCTGCTGCCGTGTACAAACAGTGGATCCCCAACACCAATTTTGAAACCGCCTCCAACTGGGATAAAGGCAGAGTCCCCTGTGCCAGTGACGCGGTTCACTTTGAGAAGGACAAGGTATTGTCATTTAAAATTAATTTTTAATTCATTAATTGACATTTTAAATAAATTTTATTATTTTTGCAAAACACTGTTAGGTATTGGGAAAACCCTTTACCTGACAAGGCAAAGCACCCATTTGTTTTTGCTTTTCTTACAGGTTGTCTCAGTCTTCGTCAGGTCTCCCCACGTGCTGACAGACATGGTAAGAAAGTGTGCAGTGGTACCAGAGGGTGGGTGAGGGCAGGGCCAGCCCTAGAGCTCTGCCACCTGGGGGCACATTACCTTTTCCCCTTCTCCCCTTCTCCACAGAGTCATAGAATTGTGTGAGTTGAAAGTGACCCCCCTGCCATGGGTGGTGGGACAACTTCCACTAGATCAGGCTGCTCAAAGCTCCATCTACTTCCTCGTGACGGGAAAAGGGCATGACAGACACTGATCTTTTCTCTGTGGTGACCAGTGATAGAACCTGAGGGAACGGCCTGATGTTGTGTCAGGGGAGGTTTAGGTTGGATATTAGAGTGACTGGGCACTGAAACAGGCTCTCAGGTCACAGCACCAAGCGTGACGGAGTTCAAGAAAAACTTCCATGGATGGGGCATCCACAACTTCTCCGGGCAGCCTGTTCCAGTGCTTCATCACCCTCACAGCAAAGAATTTCTTGCTAATATCTAATCTAAACTTGCCCTGTTTCAGTTTAAAGTCATTCCATGGACTGATGTTTTGCTCTGTGGTACAGCCAGACCAAGGTGCCTCAGATGGGGCAGGGGACAGCAGTCCCACAGCAGCCTGGGTTTCCCTGTACCATAGAACCAAAAAGCCCATTTCTGTTGGTTTTTGTTTTGTTTTGGTTTTGATTAAGGAGGATGGGGAAGACCACCCCAAACTCCAATTTCATTTGAAAGAAATTAATTTGTCTTCCCCAAAGAAGGGATAATACCTGCTCCAAGGGATGAAGACCTTGGCAGTACTTGGCTGAGGAGCACCAACTCACAGCATTGAGAACACAGAGCAGGCACTAGCCCCAGGCAGAGGCTAAGTGAAGCTGACACCAAAATATCTTGAAATGAAAACAAACTGTTCTGGGAAATCCCAAAATGTTTCTTGAAAAATTTTCTTTCAAGTGCCTTTGGGTCTTATATTTTTCTACAGCATTATTATCCTGGCTGTGGCAGGACAGGCATGACACCCTACTGAAATATGTGTGTTGAGTGAGATAAATCTCACCTCAGAGGGGTTTCTGAGCAACCTGGTTCCCCTCTAGAAGAGGAGCCCTGCCCAGAGCAGGCTGACAGCCAGACATGAAAACACAGGGTCTCAATCTCCACGGTTTGGAGGGTAAAATTTAACAGGGAGGAATTAAAGGGAAAAGCAAACCCACAGCCCCAGTGCACCAGATGGGCTGGATCCTGTTTGCAAAACCTCATCCCCAGACAAGATGAGCTTGTGGACAAGTGTTCTCTCTCAGTTTCAGGGCAGCTTTGCTCTTTTATCGGCCATTAAATCCAAAGAAGTCCTTGAAATTTATGTGGTGTAATTTGTTCAGGCTGTCTACACCACTAATAGTTTTGATGCTTTAATAACGCCATGTGCCACGTTTAATCCCTCCACAAATATTTGGAGGAGATACTTTATTTATATGGCATTTTAAATATGAATTTTTGAAGGAAAGGATATAGTGGGGAAATACGTACAAATATAATGTAATAAATGATGTGGAATTTACCCAGAGAAGAAAAGAGCAAAATACCACTCCAACAGATTTTATTTTACTTACAGATGAATGTATAATATTTCTAAAGTACTTCCATCAGAGGCCTGCAAAATGCATAATTGCAGAGCAGGATCAGTTATTATGGATGAATCTTCCACAGCCAAGCTGGAGAGCAATGCTGAGGAGGGGGAAACCAACACAACTTTTGCACAACACAAAATGACACCCATGGCTGTGCCAGCTGTCCACTGGCTGCTCAGGTGGATGGACTGAGTGGTGGGTCAGGCTGCTGCAGTGACCCCCAACTCATCCCAATCAAAGGATCCAGAATGCTTGTGGGAGCCCCTGGGGACCCTCTGCTGCCCTGGAGTTTCTCTGGGCCCCCACTGCTGGCAGGCAACTGCACAGGCTCCAGGGATCCAGTGAATTTTATAGTCCCAGTGCTGCGCAGGTGGAGAGGAATGCTGGGGGATCCATGAGGGAATAAAGCATGAGCTGTGAGAGCATCAGTCCCCTCTCACACCAAATCACACCACAGACAAACTCGTCCCTGGCTATAACCTGTACTGCAGCTCCCACCTTCCCTCTGAGCATCACTGCCCCAGCAATTCCCTGTGAACTGTCCCAGCACCTTTCTTAGTGCGATGGTTCATATTTATTTTTAATTTCCACTCAGGCACTTCGCTCCTGTGCACTTCTGTGCTCTGCTGTCACCAGGTGATACAGGGACTGCCAAGGTTAGGGATGAAAAAGGAATGAAACCCAGCACCTGAGCAGGGCTGCCACTCATGTGGATGGCATGAAATTTGGCAACCAGCTGCTTAGAAAATGAATTGGTCATGAGGCTTTTTTGCAGAGAGGCTGGGCTGCACCTGTTCGGCTGCGGGCCACGCGCGCTGGAGCATTAATCACTTAAATCAGCAAGAATACATTAAGCTTTAGAGTCACCATGGAGATGCTATACAGCCTTTGGCCAAAAGAAAAAAAAGAGAGTGTTGTTTGCTGTAGTAGTGCTGGAGGAAATTCACAGCTGAGGAGGGATTTGGTTCTCATTGACTTTCATGAGGACAGTGCCTGCTGTGGCAAGTGTAGGGGAGGATGCTTGGTGCTGGTGGCCTGGCAGTGCAGGGGCAGCATGAGATCTGCCATCTCAACTCCCCAGCTGAGTGGGGTGAGACCCAGAGTGCCGTGGGGTCCTCATGTGCCACCGTCGCTCCCCTCCTACACATTTATGTGATAGATCAGCTCTGTACAGTGAGCCTCCAGCTTCTCTCCCTATCCATCCCATGTGGGCTGAGTGCTGGGAGATGCCTTCTTGGGAGGAGGCCAGGCTGTAGGGACACGGAGCTCATCTTCCTGCTTGGACCCAAAGATTGCCCAGTTCAGCAGTTATTTGAAGTTTTGTGTGGGTCCCTAATTCAGCCACACACTAAATCCAAATCCAGCTTAAGTGTAAGTGGCTTTGGAACAGAACCATTGTGATTAGGCTGGATTTTCTATGGTATTTAGCTGCCTAAAGATGCAGATCAGTATTTAGCCAGCTTTCAGAGGTGTCTGTGAGTAAAAGTGCAGAAAAGATGGAGTTGGAGATGGAGGTGGTGGTGCCTGATATTGGTGCTCCAGGGCAAGGCAGACTTTGGCTTTGGTTGTCTCCCTAATAGGGGAGAGGGGCTCCTGTGAGGGGTTTGGGCTCTCTGGCTATGACTGTGTTTCCAAAGAGAGCCAGGCCAGGGCATGGCTGCAGCTGTGGGCCTGGTGTTTGCCCCGGTACCGGCCCTGGTGCACTTTGTGCCCCAGCTGGCCAACACTAAAGTGCAGGCCAGGGATGGATGATGCTGATTCTATTTTGGGGGTGGCAGGAGTCGAGTTTGGTCACGTGGCAGAACAGCCCTATGGTGCCAGGGTCAGGGCACTGGCCAGTGTTATTCAGCAGCACCAACATCACCTTTCCAGCTCTGCTTCATCCCCGAGCTGTGTTGCAGAGCAGCAGCTGCCTGTACCCCCTCCCTGCCTGCCTGGTGGGCTGCAATGCTGGGTGAGGGTTGGGGTCGTGTGGGGCACTGGGGTCTGACCAGGGGCTCCTCCCCCAGCCTTATATTTTTAGCTGCCTAATTGCAAGAGCAGAATGTACTCGGCTTTGCTGCAGGATGCTCCCGCTCGGTTCCTGGCAGAGATTGATCTTGAAATGCCAATTGCTCTCCAGGGGCACTGGCTCTAATGAATTGCCACAGTTTGTGCTTGTCCCAGGCACCGGCCCTCCCTCCCCCACCACTTCCCCGACAGCAGGGTAATGAGACACCCAGAAAAGGGATTATTTTTCCTTCTCCTGAGATGAAGGTGAGATATTTCAGGGGAGTGCATGTGCGTATGTGCCAGCACTTAATTCCAAACCCGAATCCTGCAGTCTTTCCTCTCTCAGCATTCACGCTGGAGGTGTGCCCTAGGAAAGGAGTGTGGTGAAACAGTCTTTTACAGTCATCTCCACGAGTTTATTCGCTCCTTCCAGGCTGGTTTCCAGCAGGAGGAGTTATTAAAGTCTGTGATGAGTGGAGCAGCTTGCCAGCATCCCGGGGCTGCAGCGGATGCTGGGACAGGTCTGGCTGGGCAGCAGCTCCATGGACCGTCTGCCATCCCTTTGCTGCTGGGCATGGCTCCCCTGGCCACACTTCAGGCCCTTTCCTCTGACCTTGTCTGTGGGGGGAAGTTCAGGAAAAGGAGCTGAACTAACCTGAAATAGATTTGGCAAATAGCTTTAAGCCTCTCTGTACCTTCTGCATCCGTAGCTCAAGTGTCTTGGGCTGGTTTACCTGGATTCACTTCCCAAGGGGGTTCCAATGTCCCTGTAACACCTGATTTCTGTACACTGCTGAGACCTGTTTGGTACTGAATCTAGAAGTGTGTGCTGGGGATGTGCAAGCAAATTAACAGGCTTTTTGGGTTCATTGTTCTTTTTTATCACCCCATGGCTTTCACTGAGGTCTGTGGGGTGGTTTGGCAGGGGCTGTGCCAGTCAGCACCTCTGTGAGATGGCCAGGAGCTATGGGCAGGACTGTGGTGTGTTGGGAACCTGATGTGCCAGGTTCCTGTGCCCGGGGATTTGATGGCAAGGTGAGGTTGGGCAGGTAATTTGGGGAGCCCATACCCTGAAACACAGCATAAGATGTGATGAGTATACACGGCAGGGTAGCCAGCTCTGGAGTTAATGGAGACAGGGACACAGGCAGGGAGAGCAGCCAAGTGCAGAGGATGGCACTGAAATGATGACATCTCCTGGCACACTGCTCCTTTCCCTGTGCCCCTCCCTGCTCCGTGGTAGAAGAAGAGGGGTGAGCTATTGCTGGGATCAGAGGTGGGCATTGCCTGCCGCCACTGATGGGTCCCATGGAGAGGGGCACCAGCTTCTGTGCCCTGGTCTGTGCCGCACCAGCCTGCCTGAGCACGGGTTTCATGGGCATATAGACTGCATTTCTTGTCTGGATTCCTTGGGATGCTAAAGTCTCATTCCTCATGGGACCATGTGCCTGGGAGGGGAGATGTTTGAGTGGCAAGGTGCTGGTCCGGTAACAGGTCATCCTCCCTGGCTCACACCAAGGTGTTGGGATGGTCAGAGGGCATCCTGCCTTGCTGATTTCTCTCACAGGGCATCTGGATTACCTGGTGTGGGATCAGGGGCCATGGCAGGGGCAGGCTGGCTCTGGGGTGTGGGGTGGCATGTGTGGCTGGGAGGAAGGATGGCATCCTGAGGATGCAGGTGAAAGCTTCATGTGGACAAGAAAGTGAACAAATGAACCCCCAGTAATGAACCCAAGAAATGCTGCTCTGAGCGAGCCTCTGGCAATGCTCCAGAAACATCAGAGGGATTCACCTGTGGGTTAACCTGGCCCTGTGCCTATCCAGGGCCATGAGCCAGGAGTTGGATACCACCCAGGCACCACCATCAGCTGTGCTGAGACCTCCAGCCGCAGAGGGCATTGGGAAAATCCCTGCTATTCCCACCTGCAGGCAGCATGGCAGGAGCTGCCTACCTGCTGCCTGGGCTGCCTGCTGCCATCCATGGGCTGCTGCTGCCCCAGCAGGACTGAGAAAGATCGTATGGAAATCATTTCCTTTGTGCATTATTGCCTTCGCTGGGCTATGGCACTCCATGTTGGAGAAATAAGCCACACGTATCCTACCCCAGTGAAGTTTTTCAATGGAATGCCACCAGCCCCAGCCCCAAAGCTGCTCCCAGACTGGGTGACATGTGGAAGGATGTACCTAGGGGCCTGATGGCTACTAACCTGCTTGCTGGTGCAGCCATGGATGCTGCTCTGCAGAGCCCGGTGTGCACAGGCAGTCTTGGTGTTGTTTGGTGGGGATGGTGGCACCGTCTCACCTGAGCAAGGAGTTTAAATGCATTGATACTGCAAATCAAAGCAAAGCTGGATGAAATCATGAGCATCATTCACCTGCATTCCAAACAGAAATGCTGCATTTTTCTTGTGCTGATGATGGTGACCTACCAGTCACAGTGCTGCTGCCAGTCATCTCAGACCAGTACTTGTGACTTGAGGAGAGCTGGGATGTGCTGGAGGCTGGTTCAAAGCCACCCACTTGAAAGGCCATCTCTCAGACCTTTGCTGTTTTTTTCTTTCACATTTCAGAGGTTAGTTTCATTTTCCATGACGTGTTGGGGCTGTGGATTCCTTCTCAGTGTTGCAATCCTGGGGCTGGACCAAGAGCCACAAGGGGTCTTTCCTCTTTTTTTTTTTTTTGATGACTCTGATAAGAAAAATTATGAATGTGTTTCAGTTGTCATTACATTTGATAACAATGACCAAGGAGGTAAGTGATTTACCAGTATCACGGATGGGAAATGACTAATAGAACTCTAAGCAATCACTGTGTTAATGGCCCTGGAGCACAGGTTGGCAGGAGGAAGGGAAAGCAGATGAAACTGCCAGCTTTTTGGCTCCAGTCCACTGGTACCTGTCTTTGCTCAGTTCAAAATGTACTTGGAAAGTCGCCCAACCTATATGCAATTTCTATACTAAACTCCTAAAGGCAGAAAGCCACTGCCCAACCAGAGTCTTCATTTGTCCTCTGCAGTGAGCTGAGATGCTTAACTTATGTTAGGAAAAGAGAAAGGGCAAATTATTTATAAAGATCCATTGGATGATGGAGCCACTTCTGAAATGCTGCCCAGTGGTGTGAATCTCAGGGAGGGCTGGTGGTGGGTGAGCAGCACAGCTGCCTTGCTGGGCAAGGAGCCATAACTGCGAGGACCAGCCCCAGAAATTCCTGTGACGAAGCAGGAATACAGGGCTCTTCCTGAACTTCACATTTATGGAGATGTGGTGACTCCGTCCTCTGTCTTGTGTTGTGTTGTGTTGCATCTTAATTCCAGCGTTGGTGCTTGCAGTGTTTGGGCACTCCCTGAGTGCGAAGGGGCACTGTGTGCGCTCACTCTCATTTCCCTGCCATGGTCACACTCACATGGACAGCTTCCTCTGGGCTTGGGAAGTCCAGCCAGCCTCAGGTTTTGGCCTTGGTAGTAGAGGGAGATCTCCATTGGTGGATGGAGAAGCTGCATCTTTTCCAGAGAGCCCAGAGGCTGATGTTTCCAGAGCACAGGTGTGGGGCAGGTTTGGCATGAGGCATTTTCTCCCAGCTCTCTCTGTGGGCTGGACTGGTGCCATGTGCTGCCACCCCCCCTAGACCCACTTACTCTCCCAAACACATGCAGGAGGGCACCACTTGGATTGATCATGGGACCAGCGTTGTGCATCTGTGTGTGCACACGTGAGTGCATCCCTAACAAGCAAATCCATCTCCTTTCTTGCCACACTGAACTCGGCCCTGCCATCTGAATCCTTGATGTGTTTTCCTCCCCCCTAGTTAGTTTGTAAAGATCGGAATAAGCAATGCCCTGGACCCTCGTGTGTCCTTGTCATCTTCTGCATGGCCACCACAGGGCGTTCAAAAAGCTCTGACCCACAGCAATAGCCAAAGTGTTTGGTAACTACAGGGCAGAGAGCTGCCAGGCAGGCAGGGATGAGAGCAGGGACTTCCCAACCTAGTGGTCTTGATCCAGCCACAACACTCTCAGATGCCAACTTCTGCAGCCTGGGAAAGCAAGAGGAGGACAATCATGGTTCTGCTGTGTAATCATCTTCCTCAGCAGCAGCTACTGCCTGATTTTCATTCTTCCACACAAAGATCCCTGCAGTTTTGGACCTGAGTGCCCAGAACTGACTGCTGTGAAGAGCTGGTACCTTGCCCTTGTGAAATGATCCACTGCACCCTATCCAAAACCCCACTCTGAACAGCTCAGAGAGATCCCAGCAGCCAGCTGGCCACCCTTCCTGCTTGGCCCTGTTGTGCACAGTAGGGTTCAGGATGCCAGCCTGCAAACTGGGGAAGAAGTGGTGGTGAGGGCTCCAGTCTGAAATGGCCCAGCGAGTCTGGGAGAAGGGACCTGGCTGGCAGTGCTGCTGGTACTGCCCTGGATATAGGCATCAGACTGCTCCAGAGTCTCCCAGCACCCACTCCTGTGTGGGCTCACAGGAACACAAGCCAGGGCACTTGAAGTATAGCATCTTGTGACAGAAGCTGGTAGCATTGCCCTCACCCAGCTCAAGGCCAAGTTCTGAGCCTCAAAAGTTCACTAGACATGGCTTCTATAACTGCAGCTAAAGGGCATGTTGCCATTCATGTCCTGGCAGATCTTTCAACCTCTTTCAGTGCTTCAGAATTGGAAAAATTTGATTTACTCAAGAGTAATAGACATTCAGAGTACAGGATGGCAGGACACGTGCTATGGTCTGATGGAGCAGCGTCCACAGGCAAAGGCTTCTTCCTGGCCTGGGGAGACTCCACACCCTTGGGACAGACATTACCCACACCTCAGCTATTCACAGTGCCATCTCCTCTGGTCCAGCCCAGTGTCCCATTGCTGGGTCTGAAACAGAGGAGCACTGCAGGGCTCTTGGTGGCAGCCACCCTCTGCTCTCCATCCTGGCTTCTCATGGTTCCTGAACCAAGAATGGAACCCGGGCTTTGGCCTTCAAAGCACAACCAAGGAAATGAACTTACAAAGGCCTGCCTACAATTTGGGGATGAAGAACGTTTTGCCATGCCTGCTATCCCACTTCTTCCCCGTGGTGGTCCCTGAGTGGGACAGAGCATCCTCAGGCAAGACTGCCCTAAGGACACAGAGCTATCACAGTCACCTGCAGCAGTCAGTCATAAGTCTTGCTTTCTCTATCCTGCATACATATTTAAAGACCAATTAAGTAGATGAAACCTTAAAATCGCATTTAACGTGTTTCTGCCTGAGCACAGGACCCAATACTTTGGCATAATACAGTCCTGGAGGGCTTCCAGCTGCTGTCTGGGGAGTGATGCTAAAACCCTGGATAGGCCGAGTTAGAGAAGAGAGCCTTGAACATCACTCAGAAATGTTGGTGGGAAATGTGACTTTCTCTCTGGCAATTTCTAGATGTAACATACAATGAATAACCTGTGTGCTGTGAGTGAGTCACCTGACTCAATCACTTGCTAGGGCCTGTCCTGAAGTTGACAGTGCTGGCTGGTGACCCAGGCAGCCACAGTTTCTTGCCAGAAAGTTTCTAGTGGCAGAGGTGTGCCTGTTGAGGTCTGTCTGTGGCCAGGCTGAAGCCAGGCCAGTATCATGACCCTGACTACCTGCTGGTGATGTCCTCCCCAACAAGAAGGGGGTCTAGCTATGGCAGGCTGCTCCAAAAGCTGCTGTGTGCTTTCCCTAGCTCGTACTGAGTGCCAGTTCACCAGCTGACAGGGCACCAAGCACAGCTTGGGCCCCTGAGTTACATTTTGTGGGGCAAGCACAGCCCCAGGAGGTGGGAACCCATTGAGTAAGGGGACCCCTGGCACTTGCTGAGTAAGGTTGGGTTTTTCATGGCAAAGCAGTGTATAAATCCACTCCTGAGCTGCTGGGAGCGTGTGCAAAAGGTGGAAGAAGCTGTCAAAATAGCTTATTTTGCTTTTTCCTTATTCTTGCTTCCCTGAATGCTTCCTACTTTTCTGTGTTGTGGAAGATAATGTCAAACTGCCTCTCTCCATTGCAGTCTCCCCATCTGTGAAACTGGGTACTGGTACTTTCCCATTCACACGGGGCACGGCGAGCGTGGCTCCTGATGACTGTAAAGTGCCTCAGAGACTGTGAGTGTAATAGGCAGCCTAATGATTAGCACTGTTAGTTGATTACAAGCCTGGGTGGCTGGTAGCGGGACCGCACAGTAACACTCTGAATCCCTTCATCTAGTACCTGCCCCTGAACGGAGAATTCGTGCTGGCAGCTGGTGCAGGATTCACAGCTTTCGATGGCAGCTGGGATCCAGGCTGTGGCTCCTCAGGTATTTTGTGTCCAAACCAGGCACCCCATCAGCCCCGGGATTAATCATGCAAATTCAGCCCAAACGCTTCTACAAAGGTCTTTGCTGTCCCACCTCAGAGCAAAGTGAATCACTCCTCTTCAATACTTACCTTTTCTTTAATGACACCCCTCACATCAGATCGTTTTTCCCTGCTAGATCACCTGTCTTCTAAAAAAGTAATTATAGTAGGGAAGTCTTTGAAGTTGTAGCAGAGAGGCAAATACTGTTTGTATTTTCCCCAGCCTATTAGGCATGCAGCCACATCAAAGCCCTTATTTTCTTTGCCCCACTGTTTCCAAAGAAAACTGGTTAGGAGTTACACACTGGGGAGCCAAACCACAGCCATGGCATTGAGCTGGCCTTTGGCCCCACACACACAGGCACTTTGGCATGAGCACATCCTTCCCTCACCTCCCAGCCCATCGCTCAGAGAGCACGTTTGTGTCATTGGTGATTGTTATTAGTCTGAAAGCTGTTTTCTGGGGACATGTATTTTGGGTATTTAAGAGCTGCCTCATGCTTTCAGTGGCACGTAACTTTTTAGTTCCCCTGCAGTAAAGGAAGAGTCCAAGCAGAGTCCCTGTGCCTGCAGTCTGACTGGCAAAGAAAGAGAAAAAGGAGAAAAAGCCCAAATGGGTCTTCCCAGAGGAAGGACTGTAGCATAAGTCTGTCCAGAACGACTCTGAAATCCTTCAGCCCTCTCGTTTTTCTGCTTTGGAGCTGTTTGCCTCCCAGCAGGGATGCTCTTTGCTTTGAACCGGGCTTTTCCTGCTGACTGTGCACTGCTCCCCCAAAATCAGCAGGCATTTCTGGGGCAACTTTCGGAAATGGACTTTTTTTAAGCATGATTTCAAAATGAATGCAAATAATCCAGTCACTGAGTGCCCATGTGCTGGCTGAATTGGCAAAGGTTCAGTGGCTGGGAAGGGTGAGAAGGAACAGGGCACTGCATGATGACACTAACCAGCAAGGAAATGGTTAATGATCATATAATTAATGGGTAAATGTGGCACTGGTTTTGGGGTTACAGGCAGTGGGGTTTGCAGGGAACAGGGCTGGTCACATTTCTGCAGGCCTACTGGGAAACTGGGACATGAATTGTACCCATTTTTATCAGGTTTAGCTGTTACTCCACATTCGGCAGCTGTTTTCCTCCTTAATCAGAAGGATGAGCTTTAAAGAAGGGGGGATCTGGGGCTGGAGACCTGCAGCCAGGTGTGGGGTGTGGGCTGAGACCCCAGCCCTGAGTGGTGGGAAGCCTTGCCGAGCTCCAGGAGATGCCTGAAGCAGCTGCCTGTGGGGGTGATGCCATGGCCAGCCCTCAACTCACTGCCTGTAGGGTGAGATCCTTTGCTTTGGGGCAGACTGTGCCTGGTTTTACCAACTCAGATGCATCTGTGGGGGCTTTGGGTTTGAATCATGCTCAAGCTTTCCTGTGGCTTTGCCAGGTGAAACAGTGAGGTTCACTGATGTCGAGCAGCACTCGTGGTTCGACCCCACACTGTGGCAGGATGTGTTTCCCAGTGGGGAGCTCAAGCCAAGTGGGCGCATCTTCTCTGTGGATGAGGAACGTGTCCCGTGCCGCCACGATGATGTTATCTTCCAGCCTGAAACCTCCTTCCGGGTAAACACCGACTCATCACAGCCAGTGATTCACCTCCGCAGCATCTCTGTCATGGGCCAGGTAAGGTGGGGATGATGTGAAACTGGCTCGACGCCTTCTCACCACAGCCCCAAAGTAGGTCAGGAGAGGAGGGACCAGCTGGGGATTGAGGAGCAGCACTGAGTGGGAGATGGGGCACTCCCGCAGGGATGCAGCTCCACGGGCTGCTGCTGCTGTAGATGGCCTCAATGGCTTTTCTCCTTGACTGGTTTGTTTCTGCCTCCCTCCCTGCAGTGTGGGAGCACAGGCTGTCTTACTATTCATATTAAAAACAAGGGCCAATGTGCACGGGTCAAACCACCAGCACATGGCATCTTCTCTGGCTCCCAGGGGCTGCTCCCTTCCCAGGCACGTGGCTGCAGCCGTGAAGCTCAGGGACCCTCTGGGGACACCTCCCTCCTGCCCTCGACCTTAACGTGGCCCGTGGCCCAGCGATCATCTCCCAGTTTTGCTTTAGCCCTGCTCTTTAATTGATTGGAGGGATAATTATAGAAGCGCTGGCAGCTTGCTGTGCCTCAGCCTGGGAATGAGGCTCACGACGAGCCCCATCCCTCACTGGTCGGAGCAGCAGAAGATCACAGGCGCTGCAGCAGTAAACAGGCTCCTTCCAGGAGTGGGAGATGCGTCAGGCATTTCATAAGTTATTTATTATTTCTACTGCTGTGCTGGCTGGGATCTGCCATTTCGGGGCCAGGCATTAAGTAGCTGCTTTTTGAGTAATAGACTCAGTCAGAGCCCAGGCAGGTGCAGGCAAGTCTGAACAAGGCAGCACCCCAACAGAGCTCACCTCAGGCACACGTAGCCCCAGGGATGCAGAGGTGGATGCTCTTGGATGCTCAGAGTGATGCTGGTCATACTTCTGCCTGGGGACTACCCTGCGGCACATCATCCCCCCAGGGACCACTGCTGGCTGTCCCTTGGGGCAGAGGCTGCTGTTGCTGAGCAGTGAGATGGAAGGAGAAGGTGCTTTTAATGACTGTAGCATATTTCCTAAAAACTGACCATATAAGCTTATATCCCTTTGTAGACAGCCCACTCTGTGCTCTGTGTCAGCTCTTTTCACCCGAGGGCCTGAGAAAGCTGCCTGTTGTGAAGGAAATGTTTCCTGTGGAAGAGTGGGGGTGAGGGAATTACCCGTGGCTTGGCAGGATGAGGCTGGTGAGTCCAGTTCAGCCTTTGCTAGTCCTAAGCCCATGGAAATGTTTCCCAGATAAAGGAGAAGAGCTCAGATCCAGCCCCTTCCTCCCAGTAGTGAAAAGCTGGTAATGGAATTCTCTGAGCCAGAAGAAAGATGAAGAAGAGGCCCAGTGATTTCATATTTTTTTGTTGTTGTTGTTTTAGAGTTTTTCTGTTGGTCCAGTGGAGAAGCTGGAATGGGTCTTTTGGCAGGGTTTTCCTGCTGCATCACTGCCTTTGGGGGGCTGCCCAATGATGGCCATCAGATGTGACACCAAGTGTCCTGGTGGCACAGCTGGGTGCCTGCGGACAGCAGTGGGACCTGCCCTGGGATACTCACCTGCTTTGCTGCTCTTCCCTGCACAGGAGCTGAGCACCCCAGAATCCTGGGCTGGGTACCTGCAGGGCCCCTCGGCCCCACTGCAGTTTCATGGCAATGGCACTCTCCGGGTGACAGGCACTGGCTGTCCTGACAAGTCTGGCTGTGCCTGCGGGAATGCCCCGGTGAGTCTTCCCTTTTCCATTTTGGGGGGTGCCAGTGCAGTCTGAGGGGTGAGGGACTGACGCTGCCCTGCTCTTCCTTAGGATGGCCCCCGCATCTGTGCAGCCCTGCTCAGGGCGTCGGGGAGGCAGTGCCCAGCGACAGTGTGTCAGAACCCTTTGCAGCCCCTTGGCCACTGCTGTGGGGTCTGTGGTGAGTGGGGGACATGGCCCTATTCCTCCTCCCTGCCAGCTGCCCCATCCTCCTTTCCCTGGCTCTCCTTGGGTGCAGGGGATGCTGCTGGTCGCAGGCTGAAGTTTTGCTGTTATCAGTGTTCCCAAGAGTCCCATCTGCAGGTCCCATCGTGCCACCCTCCCAGCACTTCTCTCTGAAGCATCATCCTGGCTTTTGGGAGCTTGTTCTGAGTCGCAGGCCTTTGTCCCTGCCTCTGGTTTATCCTGTCAGGATGTCACAGCTTGTCAAGCTAATAGGGCTCTGCTGAGTTTATGCAGCAGTAACACTCAGAGGAAATGCAACCTTTTCCACTGTAATGTCAGCTTCCCAACAGCCAGCTTGTTTCATTTCATTTAAAATAAAAACATGCAGATTGACAGTGTTCCCTCTGCAATGGGTGCTCCTCCATTAATCCATGTGAAAGGTTGCTAAGGGGAATTTTTCGTGCACAATTGTACCTGGATACTTGGTATCTCTTATTTGGTGTATCATACCAAATTCATTAAAATGGCACCATATGTTTCTCCATTTTGCTCCTAAAAGCAGAGACCCTTACAGCCTTTAGGATGATTTAATATTTCAACAAATATTTACTTGCCTTTTTTTTTTCCCAAGGAAAATATTTTTCTCCATGACCTGCAGTGCAGTGGTACAGGGAGCACAGGTGGTCCCTCCTCAGCCCTCCCTCCAAAGCCAGGGTAGTGCTGCTGAATTGCAGCCTTGTGGCCCCAAAACCAGGTACATGCAGAGCTTCCCAGAGGGACACATGGGAGAAGGCTTTCCAGGGAAATCTGTCCAAAAGACTTTTATCAAAGCCAGTTGACAAAAAGACCAGCAAGGGAGGGAGAGGTTTCTCCCTGAGCCCAGCCAGACCATTTGCACAGAGATTACCGGGAGGTCTCAGTGCCTTTCATAGCAGTCAGAGCAGTGCTGCTGTGACAGCTGTCTGCCCAGCCTTGGTGTCAATTTGATGTCTGTCTGGTTTTGGGCTGCAGGGGCCACCATCAACTTGGATTTCACTCCTGATTTTGACCTGCAGAAGTACCAGGACAGACTGGTCCAAGAGTTGCTGAGCCAGGTACATCAGCCTGCTGGATCAGGAGGGGCTAATGAAGCCACAAGCCACTGGCCACATCTGCCAGTAACTCAGTGCTGGTGGGACTGTTGGGGTGGCGTGGGGGTGTGTGTGGCATGTGGTCCCAGGGATACTGGCGGTACAGCCTCACTCCCCACCACCCTGCAGGGGCCACATCCCCCATCTGAGCTCCTGGATGTGCCAGCTGTGGGGGCTGGGTCCCTTGCTCCCCACTACAGCCACACTGCCCTGCTCAATGCAGGACAGGAACTGCTGCCAGCATGCAGATGGGGAAGGATGCAGGGGGACTGGAAGGATGGAAACGCTGCCTTAGAAAACCAGGAGGTCGGGTCTAGATAACAGAGGAGGTCAGTGCATGCATCTGGGATCATGCAAACCTGCATCAGGGCATCCTGTGGGTTCTGGCTGCTTTTTCATTTCCCAGTAGGCAAGCACTGGGTGGGTAACTGGCACTGGTCAGCAATCAAATGCTCTACAAGGCATCACTCCATACTGCTGCTTGTCAGACGCAACATGACATCCCTCCTCCTTGCCAGAGGCTGCCAGGGGAGGAGTTGTGCTCCCGTTGCACTGGGACGATCGATACCAGAGTATTGCTGTATTGATCCAGAGCTGAAAGCCAGCTGCCAGCCCTGCTTATAGCCACACATGTCTTAATACAGCTTTTAATGGGTGTGATGCACAAAATTGCTTTCTCAGCATGCTTACCTCCATGGGGGCACACTGTGTGCTGGGTGCTGGTCACAGCTTCAGAGAGAGTGGGGGGGGACACTGGGGAAGTGCAATGACACTGCAGTAACAGCTCTGTGATGGGGCTCATGTTAAGATTCAGGTGGGTCTTGCAGCTGCACCCATAGTGGCTGCCTGGAGAGGTGACTAATTTCTACCTGCACTCTCATGGGCTGTACTTGTCTCCCTGTGTTTTGAAAAGCCCAAGTACGCCGGCGTGCAGATGGCCATATCCAAGGTGCACAAAGCACAGACCTTCCTGGGCATCGTACCCCGAAGCTCCACTCCCCTCATCCAAATCGTGCTGATTGATGACAGAGCGGGGGTGCAGGCTGGCACCGCTGCAGAGCAGGTGGCAGCAGACATCATGGAGGATATGGCACAGCACGGTAATGCCCCTGTCCTCCTCGGCAGGTCCCCTGCAGAGGCACCCACCCTGACCCACTGCTCTCCAGAGCTTCTTATTCCCTGCCAGCAGTCTACATGTCCACTGTCTCTATGGATGTCTCTAAGGATGGGCAGGCAACCTGTCTTGGCAACTGACCACCTTTGCTGTAAAACAGTTTTTTCTTATATTTAAGTGAAATTTACCATATTTCAATATCTGCCCAATGCCTCTTGCCCTGTCACTGGGCACACTCTGGCTCAGTGCTCCACCTGTGTCTCAGCAGGGCAGAGCAGAGTGGAAGGCTCACTTCCTGTGATCTGCTGGCAGCTCTCATGCAGCCTGGGATACTGTTGTGCTTCCATGCCATGTCTGACCATGGCCAGCTTGGTGCCTGCCAGGACCCACAGGTCTGGCTCTGTAGCCAGAATGCTGCGTGTGGAAGCAGCCCTGTAAGCTGGCAGATGCTGATGGGCATGTAGGTCACAGCCAGGGGAGACCTGGTGGTCGTTGTGTGGGTAGCAGATCTGCATGGGCTTGTTCTCTTTGAGTCCATCCACCTGTGTATCCCATCCCCAGGAAAACAAGATTAACCAGGCAAGAAGTGCCTGACCCAATTTTCATATCTTCTGCCCTTGGGGGGAGTGGCTGTGGGGATGTGTTGCCCTGTACAATCCTCACCCCTATTTCTTCCTGTCCTTTCCCAGGAGAAGCACTTGGCATTTCAAGTGGCAAAATGGAAGTGGCCACTGGCAGCGCTTTCAGCAAGCAAATGGCGAGGCACACAGTGAGCAGGATCACAGCTGGGACCATCATGGGGCTACTCTCTGGTCTCCTGCTCCTTGGAGGGATCCTCTTTCTCTACAGAAAGGGAAAGCTAAGGTAGGGATTGGGCTTCTCCCTGGGAACATCTGTCACCCCAGGCTGTCCTGGCACACAGGGGCACACACAGTGCTGCCCAGAGCTCCCACAGTCATGGGCATGGCCACACAGTTTGCTATCCCCAACATCACTGGTTCATGGAATTACAGCATGGTTTGGGTTGGAATGGACCTTAAAGATTGTCTAGTTCCCACACCCCTACCATGGGCAGGGACACCTTCCACTAGACCAGGTTGTTGAAAGCTCTATCCAGCTTGGTCTTGAACACCTCCAGGGATGGAGCATCCACAGTTTCTCTGGGCAATCTGTTCCAGTGCCTCACCACCCTCACAGAAAAATCCTTCTAATATCTAATTGAAATCTGCCCTCTCAGTTTAAAACCATTGTCTTTGTTCTTTGTGGTTTGCTGGAAGTTAAAGCTGAAAGGCACTTCTGTACTCTTGGACTGATAGTTCAGCATCCTCCATGTCTGGGAAGAATTTCTTCTTGTCATTGGTATGGTGTGCTCTGGTGAGAGCAGGGCTGCTGCTGGTCATGGTGCCCAGTGACATCTCCTGCTCCTTGACACCATTAGTTTGCAGCCCTCCTGGGGAGTGGAGGACTGAAACTGCCAGCTGCTAAATAGAAATGATCAAAATAATGCAAAAACACTTGTCCCACAGCTTCACAACCGTGAAAGACAGTGACAGCATCCAAAAGCAAGTGCAGCTTCTGGTGCATTAGTTGTTCACACAGCATGGAGTATGGAGTGCAGGTCCCAGGGGAGCAGTGGTGGATGCACAGCACCTGACTGCACCCCAGCTGGAAGCCAGTCAGAAATACTCTTTCTCCATCATCTTTTCCCCTCATAGGTTGCAGATGGGCTCTGTCAGTGATTAGGGCATCCCAGCAGTGCCCACAGCAGGGGCTTGGGACACCCACCTCTGCTCCTCCTTCATGCACCCACTATGTGGAGGGTTTTGCAGGGTTTGTTGTCTGCATGAGCCACTGTGGCTTGTCCCACTTACCCAGCTGTGGGCAAGGGGTTTGACCTTAGATATTTTTTAAGCAAGGGACAGGAATTGCTGAAATTTGAATGTGCAAAGTGCACCTGTGTCTGCCAGGGGATGCTTAGCACCCCAGTTCTGGGGCTGGCCATGTCACAGGCTCCTGGTTCCTCCATTGGGATTTTCTCACCATGCAGCAGTGGCCCTGGCCAGGGACGCTTGCCGTGCCACTTGGCACGTGCTGACATGATATTTCCTAGCAGTAAACCCATGCCTTCATTTAATTTCTAAATAAAACTCCCAGACCCGTAATTGCTACTTGATGATTTATCTTTCACTGACACTTCTTTGGATGCTGGACAGGCCTTTGAAACCAGCTCTGTCAGCAGCAGGAGGGAAGTTCATGTACTACAGGAGGCAGAGCTGAACCTGAGCCCAGGGAATGTCCCCATCCGACCCACTCCTGCTGTGTGTCACTGTGTGGCAGGGCCCTTTTGGGCAGTGCTGTCAAGCATCATGGAGGCATCTGACACCACCAGGGATGCTGCAAATTAGCCATGAATCTCTGGGAGTCTGCAAGCAGAGTGTGCCTCCGTGCAGCAGAGCCATCCTTACCACCAGCAAACCCGGGAATTCAGCTTGTTCTCACCAAAAGCAGAGCTTCCCTGCAGATAGCACAGCTCCTGAGGTGACATGTGTGGACCCGCTGCTGAGCCCACCTGCACCAGGTGCCCACTGCAGGGGAAGATGCTCAGTGAGTGGAACCCTTAGGATAAGAGTAATGAAGAAAATAACACAAGTAGTGATGGTGATTAAGATGATAAAATGATAACGTGATAAAAGTAATGGTAATTAGCACTTGTTGAGATTGCAGTGGGAACAGGTGTCAGCTCTGTGGCAACTCATTTTAGGCCATGGGGAGGGAGTGATAGCTCCAAAGGGACGCCTATGCTAGAGCTGTCTGCCTCTGCAAACTCTTCCCTCCAGAATGCAGATCTCCCAGACCTCCAAGCTTAATGGTTTCTGCTGAATATGGCAACTTTTCCCCGGAAAAGGGTACAAACATCCCATTTCAAAGACAGCCTGACACTTTGGCCCCGTATTTTCCCATCCACCTCTTGATGATGCTGGGTTTCAGCTGGGGGAGCTGCTGGGATTGGAGGGATGTGGGTAGGTGATGCCCAGGTCTCTCCACAGGTTGCCTGCCCTGCGCCTCTCCAAGCCCTGGCACAGAATGGAGGAGCCAGTGTCCCCTGCACCAGCCAGTGACAAAGGCTTCGACAACCCCATGTTCAGCGTGGTGAGTCACCACTACCAGGGACATCAGGATGCTCGGGGTCATGGGCAGGAGGTGGGGTGGGGCCCCAGCCAGGACACTCTTGAGTGCCACTTGGGGTTCACCTGACAGGGGTCCTCCTTTCCCCAGGCAAGGAAAAATCTCAGCACTGGGTGGATTTTGCCAAGGGTTTTTCTTCCCTTCCCCATTGGTTGTTTTTTCCTCCCTTGCTGTTGCAGGAGCCCCCAAGTACTGACCTTGGAGAGGACACACCAAAAGACCTCCAGGTCTTCTACCTCAACCCTCTGTATGATGCAAGTGAGACAGAGACCTGATGGTGTGGACTCATGCTGGGGGCAGACACCACTTCTTGGGGGACACCACCACCTCGCCAGCCCTCACAGCCCCTCACATCACTCCTGGTGGGATCTAATACCAGATCCCACCTGAATAAAAGTGTCCATGCAGTGAAGGAAAACATAGGAAATCTTTGCCATTGGGACTCAGCCACAGGGACACAGCCTCCCTGGTGTTACTTATGGGTTTTAAGCTGTATTTTGTAGGTATCAGTTCTTTTTGGACAGTTCAGCATTGAGATTTGGGTCTCAGGTCTGGCTCAACACCCCATGCTTTAGCCAGCATTCTGCTGGATTTGCCCAGGGCAGCAGGTTGAAGGAAGCATCCCCTGGATGCATGACAGAAATTCAGTGTTCAAATACATTTCAAAACATGTCCTGGAGCCTTCAGGGCTTGGACCCTTGGAAGGTTATTTTGCTTTCCAGCAGTGTGCTCAGTGATGGGGGTCTCTGCTCAGATTCCCCATTTCTCCTCTCACTCCCATCCACTGGGTGCTGGTGAGGGGCAGTCCTGAGCAAACAATTCCCTGCCCATCCCCTGCCCTGAGTTGCTGGAATTTGCTCCTTCCCTCTGTGCCTGAGCTGACAGGTATGAAACCCTGTCGGACCCATTTGGGGATTTATCATGTTATTCCCCAGGTGAAATAGCAGATCTTCTCATGGTAGAGGGGAAAGAGGTTTGGTGCTGGGGGTGCCCAGGGAGAGAGGCAGGAGCCTGAGGGCTGGAGACAGTCACACCAGCCTGTCTCTGATGAGGGCTGTGGCAGTGGCCTTGTTAGTGCTGGCATGTGTCAAACACCCTCAGCTGTCCACAATGATCAGGCATTGCTTCATTATGGAGCAGGTCTGATGGGTGAAGCTGAAATTATGGATATGTATGCAAATGTATGCAAATTTACACTCTATTGGGTTTTCAGTAGGGCTTGTTGGCATATTCCATAAGGAAGCAGCTATTTTAAGTTTATTATATTTTGTTCTACTCTGGAAGACATAATCCCTTCTCAAAGGCCTGGGAATTCATCATTAGGTGCATCAGAGCCCTGACAAAGGGCAACAGGCAGCATGTGGCAGTGACACCAGCCCTGCTGCCCCCCTGCCCACAGAGGGACCTCCAGAAACAGGCAGTGTGAGCAGGCAGGGCAAAAACACGAGCCAGGCAGGGAAGGAGGCTGTCTCTGTGCTCCTGGTTGCTGCTGCGACGTTGCAGAGCCTGGGCTGGGAGGAAGTCTGTGCTCAGGGTACAGCCTTGGGGTTTCACCCTGCACACCTCTCCTGAGGGCGCCCCTCTGGCAGTACTGAGATGAAAAGCAACTTGCCTGTGCAGGAGTTTCTGCTGCGTCTCTCAGGCACTTGGTGCTGGATGGAGTGGGCACCGAGCAGGTCACAAAGCAGAGGAAGCCATCGGCTGCTGCAGGCGGCAGCTGACGCGGGCAGCTTGGGAGTACCCAAGTCCCACCATCCTGTGGTCTAAAGCAAGTGCATCACCGTGGGAGCAGCGGGACATGACCCGCAAAGCACAGTGACTCCAGTGATGCGAACCCAAGGGAGACCCCCCCAGCCCAAGCCCGCACGCAGACCCCACGATGCCGGGCATCCCTGGGCTCGGTGCGGAGCTCGGGCAGCCCGTGTGGTGCTCGCAGGCACCGTGATGTTTCCATGGTGCCTGTGCGAGCAGCCGCAGCATCCGCCGGCCCCGCACCGCGGCTGGGGCTCGCTGCGGAGCGGGAGGCGTTCGCAGCCCTGCTCTCTGCCTGTGAGCAGCCTCTTGGTCTTCTCTCCCCCTTTCACATCAGTTCATTGCAGGTGACTGAGTCTCCTCCAGCTCAGAAGCCTTTAAATGCACATACACACACGAGTTACCTTCCCAGGGCTGGGCCGATGTAGTGCTGCTGAACGCTGGAGGCCACTGCACCAGGCAGCCCATCACACCAGCACTGCCCCGTGCAGAGAAGGGGCTCAGGGCCATCCCCCAAGCAATCCCGTGCTGCTCACCCGGGAGTGAATCCCTTCCCTCCCTGGCTATGCTTGGCCCCTCACTCCAGAATTATGAGGGGTCTCGGTGGCTGCATCCCTTAGACGTGTGCTGAAGGGAAGAGGTAAGAACATCCTGTGGCCACATGCTGGGGGAAGGAAAAGACATTGGCAACAGGGCCCGGCGCACAGGATGGTGGCAGGATGGTGTCACCCGGCAAGCAGCCAAGGACATCAACCCTGGCGTCCCACCGGGATACGCTGGGATTTCGGGGTGAGCCATGGGCAGATGCGTGCCCATGCAGCGGGGGACTGGCTGCTGGGGAGGCAGCCCACCCTATGGCACGGATCACCGCCCGGTCACCCCTCCGTGTTGGGCTGTATGGATTTGCTGTTGGCAGAGCTTCATTTTTAAAATGCATTAGGGGCTCGAGGTCACTTACAACAGAGGCTTTAATTAAAGCAGAGATCAATTTTTGTCAGCGCTCGAGCAGAGCACAGCCTGTACTTTTCCTTGAGGAGCCACGTCTGCCCGGTCTCACAGAACGCACCGCAGGGACGGGGGGGGGTTCTGCGGGGAAGAAAAGCGAAGCACCAGGGTCAGTTTGCGATGCCGGGACCGGCAGCTGCTGCCAAAAACAGCTGTATCCATGATCGCTGCTCTGCGCACCGGCGCACGCAGACAGCCCGCGGTGCGGGCAGGGCAGGGCAGAAGGGGATGGTGCGTAAGAGTGTCTCCTGGGATCCTCCCTAAACAAGGAATTTAATTCGCAGGCATCTTTGGTAAGCAGCACATTAGACGGGTGGCGGCCGAGGCTGTGCGCGGCGCGGCACCTGATGGCTTTGTTTTGCTCTTGGTCCTGAGAGTCAGGAGTCCCCTGCTGCGACAGACTAATTCAAAATGCATTAGTGTTAATAGCAAGATCTCAGGAATTATCGCTCCCCGGGGTCTTTAAAGAAAAAGCAACTTGCACACTATTGGTGAACCCCAAACCCGTATCACGGCTCCTTCTCTCTGCACTTTACAGCAGCTCACACAAGTTGTGCAAATCCAGACTCGCACGGTGCTCAGAATACCCCCGAGCACCTAGACAGACTTGGCCGAGTGAATTTCTTTTTTAAAATCTCTTTTATCGGGAGGCAGCAGCAGCGGGATGGAGGGTGTTTGGCAGGGACTGGTCCCACGGGAGTGCAGGAGCTGGCCAGGGGGCACAGCCGAGCCCCGGCCGGCTCCCCCAGCAGCACAGGGGACCGCAGGCACTGCGTAAGGAACGGCAAAGCAGGCGATGCTGTAAAAAAATTCTGAGGCTTTTATCTACGAGAGAGCAACCAATAAAGCTGCGTGAACCTGTGCAGTCAGATGACAAAAAAGTGCTGCAGCTTACCGGGGAGCAGGGAAAATATTTGCTGCAAGGACAGCGAAGGGGCTGATTCCTGAGTCCATGTTCCTCCTCTGGCTGGAGCACAGCACTGCAGCTTCCGCTGGCTGAGCACGTCCTGCTGTCTTCTGCTCCTGTCCTCAGCTAACCCCGCCGGCAGCTCTGGCCTGAGCATCGGGCACCGCTGGGACATGCCCTGCCACCCTTTGGCTTTCCCGGGCATCCCGCACCAGCCCTGCAGCCGATGCCTGGTCTCGTCATCACCCCATGTTCCCATAAACACTTTTAGGAGGCTTTACAAGGGAGCACTGAGATCGAGCTGGCTCTTTCCAAGCACCCTGCCTTCCATCCTGCCTCCCTGACGTGGTACCTGTGCCCATGGCACCCCTTCCCCTCAAGCAGAGCCCCTGAGTCCTCATTCCACACCCTACACCATGGTGAGCCCGGGCCACGGGAGCAGCTCTCACCCCATAGGAAGAGGCTGCCCTGCAGGGGGGAAGGGTGGCAGTGGCTGCAGCTCTTGTCCCACGAGCTCTGAGGAGCCCCAAGGCAGGACATAAGGGGGAATGGACAGGGGAGCCACGTTTACAGGGGTGCAAAGGGTCAGAAGGCAGTCGAGACCTGCTGCCACAGCAATGGAAGCAAAGGCTGGGCAGATGAATGCTGCTTTTTGGATTGTCCTCCTTCCGACTCCTGGAGCTGCTTCATACAGAGCAGAAGGGTGTAAACTAGAACACCAAATGCTCAGTAGCCTGGCAGGCAAGAATGTAATGTCTCTTTATTTCCTTTTTCTTTTAAAACAAGCTAAACTCAGCAAGACAAAGGTTTTGGTCATGATGCACCTTCCTGTGACTAACACTTTGCTTAACTGCACCTCAAGGTACAGTTCAGTTCCCACAGTCATCTCTTGCCTCAAACACTTTCCTGCTTCTCAAGTGCCTTAGGTTACTCTTAAGGTTTTTACACATCTGCTCTCTCCCAGGGATGCCCCATCTGGTGCTGTGCAGAACACAAGGGCGCCTGCAGCTCCAGCATTTCCATGTGGAAGTCCCCTCCCTGCAACTTACCTGTGTTAAACACTTACCCTGCAAAGATAAAGTGAGTGTTTACACACCCTCCTCCAGCAGACTGCACCTATTTAGGAAGCTGCTTATTCTCAGCATACCTGTTCTATAGACAGAGGTGGTGGCAGAGTTTAGTTCTTGGGTGGCAAGTGACACCATCATGCATTCCAAAACACTCAGCTCTGAGATGAAGATGTGTGCTAGAAGCAACCAACTTGATCGGGTGAGTGGTGTGCCCATCACCCCAGCTTTGGGACCTGATGTAATGCCTCTGTGAAAATGGAATGAGCAAAGGAACTGGCAGAGACCAAATTATCCTCATTCCTTGCATAGCTCAATTCCTCACTTTCAATCCTAGACTGGTAGCCTCCAGGGATAAGAAAGCACATTGTCAGAGGATCATTTCATATCCTGAATTTCTGCATTTCTGAAAGTTCTCCTAAGGGCTCAAGAGGATTCTTTAGGTAACCAGAATCAGAATCCTCAAGGGAACAGATGATTTGCAAAGGTCTGTGGTGGAGGACCTGGGGAAGAATTCTGCTTGGCCAGACTTGAGGGAAAAAAAAACAGAAAGAAAAGAATAATGTATTCATATGAGCAATTAATTTATTTTTCTAGAAACGTTCTCCTGCTTAAATTATAACCAAGCCCTGGCACTGCTGAGTGCTATGATTTAATACCCCCATAATTAAAGACTTTGTTGTCATCCTAAGTCCTCACTGTGCAGAGAAAAATCAGCTCAAGAGCAGGAGAAATGTTTTTCTGAAAAAGTCAAAGGCTGATTAGCATGGATACTTGTGAGGAGGCTTCCAGCACACAGCCCTCAGACCTCCTGTCAGCTATGACCCCATCCCCAGGATGGGTTGTGTGCACTCTCCCAAGGCAACCAACCCAGCCTGCCCAGGTAGGTTTGGTTAGGCAAGAAACAGCAGGGTCCAAAACACCCACTTAGGCCTTCCGTTTTAAGAGTGAGGCAAACCAAGAAGCAATTCAAGAATGCTTGGCACTCCATATGGGATGCTTACCCAGAACATGGTAGAGATGATGTGGCTCTGCTCGAGCTACAGTGGGCTCTGTGGTGCTCAAATACCAGAGCCCCTATATGAGAGGCTGTACCATTCACACATCAGTCCTTGAAATGTTCCTAAGCTTTCCTTTAGGACTACTGCTTTGACAGCAAGTCAAAAATATTTAGTTTTATCACACTTAAGATGACAACAGATCCTGTAGCCTCCTCCCCATGCTTTAGCCATAAGGAAGTAGTCACATAAATCCTTTAAAAAGGAACTAATAGGGACAGTGACTCAATGAAATGATAACTCTAACACAAACTGAGGGCACAAAATTTCAGCACTGTATTCCACCAAAAGGATTTCTGTCTCTCCTGAACATTCATTTACCTGCAGCAACTTGCACCTTTCTCATAGTGTTTGGGTACAGAGCTTCAAAGTATCTTTCAGTTTACTGCAAAACATCCATGTGAACAAAGTGAATTTACCATGAGACTAAAAGCAAGTGTGAGTGGTAGATTGTTTTCAGATGTCAAGACAGACGACTATGAACTTTAAAACCTCCCTCTTCTGCTTTATTGACAGGTAAATTGTTCAAAAATGTTCTCACAATTCAATAATTACAAAGACTTAGACTTACATTAAAAAAGTAAAAACCAGAAAACCCCCAAAGCAGTAGTGTCCAGCTCTAACTGAGCCCCTTTATCAAGAATCTGAGAAAAAGAGCAAGTACTGTCGAACACTTAATGTAACAGGATTAAATGTTGACTAGAACACTCAGTTTAAACTAAAGATAAGTGCACATCCTATACAGTGTTTCAGAAAAGAACATTAGCCATTGGCATATCATTAGCCCATTTAAACCAAATTTTAAATAAGTGACATCCAACTGTCATAAAATTGGCACAGAAGGCACACTAGTGTGACAATGACAAACTGGATATGCCAGCCACTGAATTAATTACAAGCTTTTAATGAAACATGGTCACAAATCCTTGATTACTAAATGTATAATACATGGAAGCATGAGATTAAATATACACGCAAAACATCACTGCACGTGGGCCATCGCAAAATATACAGGAGTGTGTTGTGCATTTTTCTACATGATCAATACTTGATTAATAATCATGGGGTCTTCATGCAGGTGAGGATACAATTAATGAGAAAAGCAGCACCCCCAGTTACACATCCTTCACGTTCCACTTTGGTAGCCAATAAAACAGACTGATGTTTTAGTGCAGGATAGTCCCTTAGGTCAGGCAGACTTCAAGGGCAATGCGTCCACGAGAAGGCTTGCTAGCTAAACAGCGTAGTGTGTCCTTACACCAAAAAACCCAGGAGAAACAACTTCTCAGGAGGACATAGGCAGGAACTAGGAGTTTGTTTTTTTTGTTTTTTTTTCCACAGCAGTAATTACCAGTATTTTAAAAGCCCTGACTAATGACTGATCGATGAGGACTAAAAAGCAGGGAATGGGTAAAGAGATAACTGGCAGTAGTCCTATGTACAAGACTAAAAAGTTGGTAGAAAGATAGAAAGACAGTTATGCAGCTGTATATGTATGGCTAAATGATTTAAAAGGCCACAAAACTATAACCAACTTTTATTTGACTTCCTGGTGATTCTATTGATGTTGGAAACGACCTACAGCTTCCTAGCATTCTCCTTAATATTTAGGAAACAAACAGTTATGGGAAAAAGGGAAAAGTGTATTCATCTGAGGATGTAACTAGACCTGCTCACATTTCCTATTTAGAGGTCCAAATTCTGTCTAAAAGGATTTCCTGGTAATCAGACATTACATCATTCTATAGAAAAATAATATTCCTGATATTGTAGCAACATTATCAGTTTCTCTCTCTATTTCTCTTTCACCATAAGAATAAGACTATTTACCGGTGGCCTTAAATGCTCCTATGCAATAAAACTGTGTCACAGCTGTGCAGAAAGGAATCAACCATAGCTGAGCAGTGAACAATTGTGCATATAAAGCTTGATCACTATTAGTAAAGAATTTTATTCATTTCAATAGTTTGTATCTACAATCTGGATATATAATTATTCTTGTACAACACTAGAGAGTCTGTGTCAGTCTTGGCACTAGCATCTGAGACAGCTCTGCCCTGCTCTTGAATACCATGGAGTAGTGGGTGGTCGAAGCTGGAATGGTGAGAGCGGTAGTGTTATGCATCACAGGTTGACTGGTCCAGTCCATCTAGTGTAAGCTGATTCCTATGAGGAGAGTTGGGACTTGGGGGACCACTTGGATTTGAGCTGTTAGATGGAGTAGAGTGTTTGGTGGAGTCTGAATCAGGCTGTTAACAAGAAACATTAAAAAAAATATCTTTACTTGGAGTGAATTCTTTACACTCAAAAGCTTTCAAAGGCACTCAAAAATCAGGGTGAGCAACACCTACAAAGCAGTGTGCATTACATTAATTTCATAGTTGAAACATTCATGCAAGTACTTTCATTATCATCAACAGGCTGTAGTGTAGGCCCAAAGGTGACTTTCTGACATAACAGGAATTATGGTAAAGTATGTGGAAATTGCTACATCTCCAGCTTCTCTCTGTTAGCCATTGCAAAACTTTCCTGATGAAATGCATCTATCTGTTCACTGTTGTTCAGAACTTACCAGCCTGCAATTTGTAAGTAATTTTTATAGCCCAGGAGGAAGTTTATCTACCCATGTAAACATGTAAACAATAAGGTCAAACCATGTTCAGTTTGGTGAGAAGGAAGGAAACAAGCATGTGAACTGTTTACAAAACAGCAACAAGCATGTGAAGCACCTGACAAAAGACTGAAGGTTGTCAAGAATCAGGCTGGAGATCTGAAAACACAATATATGTACTGGATACATCCTATGTCAATATCTAATAAAGACTATCCACAGTTATTTCCCCAGTGTTAGATTAGTTGTTGGATATTTGCCTTCACAGGCTGGTCTCACTTGAACAAGATGGCTGGCAAGTTTCCCACTATTTTGGTGAATTACAACTCTGAGCACTGCACACATTCACAGCTAATGAAACCCTGCACAGGAAAAACTGGTACCGTTGCAGCAAGTTATTTTCAAGGGAGGGAAATATATATTTAGCAAATAAATTGAAAGGTAACATCCTTCAGGAATGCTGTTCACAAGATTTTGCATGGCTTGAGCAATAATAAGATCATCTATAACACGATTATCCTAACATGATCCAGTTCATGCTGCGATAAAGCCAAAAGCCATGGGGAAAATAGCAGAAAGGCAAAAGGTGTTACTAGAGCCTCTTTCCAGCTTCACACTACTATTTTTTAAAATTTGGAAAGTCATAAGAAATTGTAATATACACCAAAAAGATAAAATATTGTAAAAACCCCTTTAGAATCTATCATTACTCGTGCCTACAAACAGCAATTATCATTACAGCATGGAATATAATGGAATTTGGAAAGGAAGTGCAGAATAATTAAGTCAACTAACCTATCTAAGTTATCATCAGCCTATGTTAGTTATCCATCATCATCACCCTTGAAAATAAAGACTGTTTCAAAAATACCTGTGTTTAGAGATCCCTATTTTGATGTGCTTTAAATGGCTTACTGAAGGTGACAAAGGAAGTCAGAGCATGGCTGTAATCAGAACTGTGGACTTGGGGTATACTAAGGGATCCTGCAAAGGTATGATTTCAGGAAAACAGGCTTAAAAATACAGAACATTACATGGGTCTGCAGTTGGGTATCAAAAAGCACTAAAAAACATCTTAATCTAAAAGTCTGTCTCCCAGGAGTAACTCGTAACACTTTCATTGCACAGACAGTCCTTCAGCAAAGCTTGGAAAAAGCTACATACGTGATACATCAAGGAAACAAATCATACATCTTCCCTATTTAGATTCAGGAAACACCAGTTTTGTACAGCCAGGACACTGTGAGGTTGGTGACTACTGGCACATACTCTTGCTAAAAGCAGTTCTATGTATTTTAAAATATGACTCCTTCTCAAGTTACATGACAAAAGTCTTCCTTAAGGCAGCACAGAAAATTACTTAATGAGTCATATTACTTTGCTATTCTATGCTAATAGCCCAGAGAACAATTTTAGGAGCTTTGAGGACATTTCATCAATTAGTCAAATTTCCCTTGCCTATAAAGCTTAATCCAAGACATACTTCTTAAAATATCACTGTAAAAAGATCTTTTCACAGCTTTGCTTTTATGCTTGCATATCTAACTTGCAAACATATATTACAGGCTGGGAAAAAACATTTGTAGAAGGGAAACATCTCCTTAAATGTCTTTATTAAATATTTCCTTGGAAATGTAATTTATTGGAAAAAGAACCAAACCTACATCAACAGGAGATGGTTGGTTTCCATTTAACAAAATCTATTTTACCTCTTTGTCAAACTCCTGGTCAGGGTCGGACATACTTCGGGAAGGCATGGCTGCTCCCACATCACTGCCACCTGTAGAGAATAAAGGAAAAAAGGCAGGTTCACACCTCTTGATGCCATAGATTACAGCTCAGAACTGACAAGCTTGCTTCCAGCCTTACTTGATGAGGGCCATGAGATGTAGGTTTTGTTTCTCTGCTGCTGCTGCTGCCGCGAGAGGTTTGCTGCAGATGGACAGGTTTTTTCATCCTGTGCAGGAGGCAGGACACTCTACAGTTGAAATGAAACACCTTGTCAGCCAACAACAAAAGCTATCCAGAGAGAAGTTGTTACTCATGAAAACTTTACTGTGCTTTTGAAGCTATTACAACCCAGTGTTGGTAGAAAAACTGAACTTACTTGACCACATCCACATATTTTCAGTAACAGACACAAACCCTGAGAAAGACAGAGAAAGAACTAAGCCCCATAGCAGCCACTGGAACCTGTCAGCCAGCAAACCCTCTATGAAGGGGCAGGGACTGTACAAACAGCTCTGCTTTCCTTCCTCCTCCTACTGAAAGGACAAATGCCTTACTCACATCTGGGCTATCTGAGAAAGACAAGAGAAAGCCTGACTAACAGCTATGAAATGGAGGGTACATACAGAACATAAAAGTGTACCTTTGCACCTTCCCCTTGTGGATTTAACACTAAAATAGCTCACCAAATGCTTTATTAGTTAAATAGAAAATAAAATTAATGCTATAAAGCACTGCAACTCACATGCATTTTAGTTACCTCCACAGCACTAGTTTTTTCCCACTTGTTATTGCTCTAGAATGTGCAAAGTGCCACAAGCATACCATTCCAGTTCCTAACAGTTTGTAGCTACTCCTACCCTTGCTAGGGAAGCAGAAGAGGGACAGGAAGAGGAAGAAAGCAGAGGGGAGCCTTGCAGTGAGGAATGGTCACTCTGGAGAGAGATTTCAGCAGAGATAGGGCTCATGTGATAGACGTGCTCAAAGCCTGTTGGAGGTGATATCAAGAGCAGAATGTTGAGAGGATGAGGGGAAAGGAAATTCAGTTATTTTAAGAAGACAAACAAGAAAAAGGAAGGAGGAGAGACTGATTATTTACAAAACTACTAACAAGTGCCTGGCAGTGATATCTGTTTCTTTCAGTGTCTCATTCATAAGCCAGCTAACAGTATTTCCTTGCACAGGATTTAGAAGCATTGCACAGCGGGGAGGTTTCACCTTTCTCAGAAGGATTTAAAGAAGAATTTGGTACAGAGATAATACTTGAAGCCCATACAGCTCATCTTCGCAGTTTTTGTGAGCAAGAACAAATGCACATATATCTCCCTTTTAAATGTATTTTACCAGTGGGAGGTCCATGAGAACCTGCATTCCATCTCCGGGTCCCATATGAGCCACGTGATTGAAATTCGTTGGGTTAGAAATCATCTTTGACCTTAGCTCAGGGTCTCTAAGCATTTCCCTAAAAGAACAGAGGGATTTTTACTATTAGCATTCCCAGTCTCTGCATGTCATCATGTGTATTATGCACCACAATTAAATTCCTACCGCCTTTGCTGTAATCGCTCTTCCTCGGGAACCTTAAATACAAATCTTCTTTTGCTCCTGGTTCGAAGCATTTGCTTCTTGCTGTTGTCAGATGTTTCTGGTACACTGAGGCCAGCTCCTGCTGTAATACCACAAGGCAATTTCACATACGCAGGTACACATTGACCCAGGTGCATCCAATACAAATTTCATCCCATACAAAAGTAATAACATGATTAAATGTACCCAGTTAGCTTCATATCAGTTCCCCATTTCTCCCTTTGCTCAGTACTCACCTGCAAACTTGTTCTTGAAATATATTAGTCTTGGTGGCTCGCAGTTAAGGAGGTTCAGCGTGCCATCCATGTTTAATGGTCTGATCTGTTTTGAGGGAGGAGACAGAGAATTAACTCAAGCCTAGCATACACCATGAAGGAACACCTCATTTGAAATTAACCTAATTAAGTTCACTATTCAAAGAAAATTACTTACCCTTCGCAGGCCAATAGTCTGGACCCATTCCATAGTGTTAACATCAAACACATCAACACCATACTCGCTATACACTGTTACGTATGAAGAATTGCAACCTGCATAGATTAAAAACAAACAGAAAACCCTAATGTCATTTCAGTAGTCCAGAACTGACATATATTTGAGCAAATTCCAATACTTACAAGTTTTCCACTATGTGCAAGATACATTTTAAAACACTTTTCCAAAGCAGCCCCACTTTCAAACAGATTTTTTTGTGGTAATAGATTTGCTAATGACAACTACCAGCACCATGGAAAGATTTAAATTTTGACGCTTTCAGTATTTTTAAAACTTCACATTGCCATTTCATGGAGTTGCAGAATGGCAAAAATGAAAACTTCAGATGCATACAAATTTGCTAGGTGGTAGGAACTGAGCAGCTAGCTTTTGTAAGGATTACTTCATTTTGAAAGCAGCAAACTAACTATACATCTGCTGTGTGCAGAGGAGATGAGAGGGCCACCATCTGTGAGCTGGGTCATGAACTCATGATGCAGATCTGTTCTCAATTTCCTTCCTCTTTTGCTAACAATTATCTAGCTTTAGATATTCATGTATGGGTGCTTTCATCAGGTTAACAGAAAAACGTCACAATACTTAAAGCCCATAATTCATTTTCTTTTCAATCTTTTTTTCTTTAAAGCATAAAAGGCATCAGCTGACAAGTTTATTTTAGGCCAAATGAAAAGCAGAGATCTCTAGAGCTTCATATCAACATGCTTCCCTCACGTAAAGACTGTGTTCTGATGTAAAGAGCAGTTACTAGAAACATATGGGATTTAATAGATACTTCAATAAACAAATGAAAATAACCCAGTAAGACATTAAACACACTACAAAATCTTCTTAGAAGAAGTGAAGTAAGGTGTGGTGCTAATTTTTATATTCATTCACACAAAGCCTTGGACAGCAATCATAATTATGTATCACAAAAGTGATTTATTACATGGGGTCATGGTTGGCTTGAATGTTGAAATCAAGGGAGAGAACCTACATCAGGCAGAAACCAACTGCTTCTGCCTGGCCAGCTTGTAGCTGAGGCTGGCACTTGCCAGTCAAAGCTGATGGGCTGGACCAGATCTCAGCTGGTTTCCAGCTGCAGCCTCGAGACCTGCTGGCTCCAAGGCTTTGCACTGGGCTGCACTTGAGCCAAGCACCCTCACAATGCCTACACTGATTCAGCACAGAATCACCACAGTAGGCTGGTGTAGCAGCAACCCAGACAGGCCACCCAGGATAACAGAGCTGAGTGAGTGCAGATCCTGCCCTCTCCCAGCGTGAGGGTACTGAATGCCCCAGAGACAAATTGTCTGCTGTATCCCTAAAACCTCTCTACGACACGGTGCTTTACCACAGCAGAAACTGTAAGCGGGGGAGAATCATTCCCACTTTGATGATCTCTCCCATGAGGGCAGCCTGAGAGAGCTGAGATTGTTTAGCCTGGGGAAGAGAAGGCTCCAGGGAGACCTTATAGCACCTTTCAGTACCTAAAGGGGCTACAAGCAAGCTGGAGAGGGACTTTTTACACAGGCATAGAGTGATAGGACATGGGTAATGGCTTTAAACGGAGAGTGGGTTTAGATTAGATATTAGGAAGAAATTCTTTACTGTGAGGGTCCTATGGCACTGGAACAGGTTGCTCAGAGAAGCTGTGGGAGAAGCTGCTCCATCCCTGGAAGTTGAAGGCCTGGCTGAATGGGACTTTGAGAAACCTGGTGTAGCAGAAGGTATTTCTGCCCATGGCATGGGGGTTGGAACTAGATGATCTTAGAGATTTCATCCAACCCAAACCATTCTGTAATTTTATGACCTCCTGATGGGATAGTTAAAAAAAGCCACCATCACTAGTGACAGACACCGGGACTGAGGAGGGAGGACAAGCGTAATGAAAAGGGAAGTAATGCAGTTTCCTTTGGCAGTAGAAAGTGTTGCTCTTTCTACAAAAACAGCCCTAGGCCAGTGCCATTCAGGAATGCTATAAAATAGTTTACAGTAAGAACACTTCAAATAATAACAGACAAAACCATTAACTAGCAAGTCTAGTTTGCTGAAATGCAAGAAACTGTGAAGCTGATTAAGGAAAAGGAAACATTAGTTTTAGCTAATGGTGTTTTGAAATAAATTTGCCATTGCATTGTTTCCTTTGGCCTTTGCTTCAGACTTCTCTACAGAACTAGGTCAGAATAAAGCAAGCAAACAATTTCAGTCTAAGACAATTAAAATTAAACAAACTGCTATTAGGGCCTGGCATGATCAAACCAACATGCACCTAACTCCTTGCTATACTGTTTAAACAAAAAGCTATTTCTTGCCTTCAATCATTCTAAATTTTTTAATTGCTATTTGAGCTCCAAACAGAAATCCCAGTTTTATCAACTGCCTCTGACTACTGAAAAATGCTTTGCATGTGCCTCTGTCTTACCTAGCTGATAAACCAATGCACCTGAAACAAGCAGAGTAGTAGAAAAATTATCCTCCACCTACATTACTTTTGGAAATTCTTCCCCTAAAAATAAAACCTAAAGGAGAAAAAATGCTACCAGTTCTACCAAAATTTGAATTTTTACCTCTTGGTATCTTCATGAACCTTTAGAGTTGCAGTTACATTTTTTTCTTCAACTTTCTATAGTACTTCGAGTACAGGACACAGAAGACATCCTACAGACAACTAGACATTTACATTCTCTAGAGGAACAAAAATCTTCCTAGAATTTCACAGACAAGTAGTCTTGCATGTCCTGCATCCAGGACTACTCTCTGTAGAAGTTATTTTGCATTCTGATATTTTTTCTTCTGTGTCCTGTAACGAGACAGAACTTTTCTTGCAGCATCCAGGATCTCCAAATCCAAAACTACCACCAGGAAGAACTATGTGTCTGTTAACTCATCAAGACTTAAACTGTAGATATTCAAAGACAAACCAAAGCAAAATTGAATACAATGCTGACTATTTTTAGACAAGTAAAGCAGCAACAGGGATATGGCAACAGAAAAACATATACATACTACAGGCAACAGGAGTTGCAGGCCACATTAGTTCCTGCATGCGTGACCTTCGACCTTGCGAATCGACGTATACTCCCATATGGCTGAAGCAAAGCAGGTATTCCTCATTACTGAGCTCCACAGCACAAAGGGCATCAAAAGACTGCTGTGAGAGGAAGATAAGCGAGGGGTCATTAGGATTTACCAGGTTTATAGATTGTCCATCTCCCTGGATGGTCAACAGAGAGAACCCAGACTGGTAGCCAACACAGAGCTTGTCCTTGAACACTGTCATCCACTGTACAATTCCCGGAGCCTGAATTTCACTGAATTTTTTGTGGAAAGGTTTAGTTCTGTGAATTTCATAGCAAAAAATCTGTCGTTTGACAGCCACAAACAAACAAGTAGAAGAACTCTTCTTTAGTGTTCCAGTTGTAATCAATTGGCAGCCTTTAGTTTCTGCAAGCTTAATGTCAAAGTTCCCTTCTGACCCATCCAGAGAGGCCCAGGGGTAAAGGTGGACGTGGTGGTTCCGACCGCAGATGAGCATGATAATTTTCTCTTTGGGAGCAAGTTCTATCTGGTACACCTTCTTGCAGTCAGCAGCTCGGACTATCACTGCAAAGGAAACCAAAGCTGCCATAAGTTAAACAGGAAAACCATCAGGCCTGGAAACACTGCAGTATTACACAGTGATGTCTGAAAATGAATCTAAACACAGATGTGTACCAGGTGAGGAAGAGCACTTATTACACATGTTCAATCTCTGTTATTAAATCTCAGAGCAAACAATTAAACAAAGCATTCCTTTATCATTAATTGGTAAAAAGTCTCAACAACACTTTGTGGGAAAAGGCTGCTTAACATGTGGGATAAACAGAAATTTTTTTTATATAATAATATTTGTATTATCTGTACAGTGCAAAATACAGCATCTTCTGAAATGGGTCCCACCTTCAGGAAAACCTCAGCATCTTCAGTAAATTTTGGAGGAAGACCAAATTAGCAGAATACAAAGAGAAGAAACATAAAGCATTTAATGCTGATAGCTGAGGAAACAAAATGTTGTGCTGTAGGCAGATCTCTCAGCCAGATACAAAAGCAGTAGAGTAAGTGGGAGTAAAAAAAAAAAATATAGAAAAATGGAAAAAGCAAAAAGTGCTGTGATGGGGAAGGATAAGAAGGAATGGGCTTAAGCTGCAGGAAGAGACATTTAGGACAGGCACAGGAAAAGCCACCCCACAGCAAGGACTAGTTAAGCTACCAATTGCAGCTGGGGAGTTTCACTGTTTGAAGCGTTACTTTAAAGCTGGGTTAGAGGCAGCTGAGGGAGTTGGGCACAATGTGTTCTGCTTTTGGCACTGTGGCTGTACAAGCACTTTCAAGAATGCAGTGAGTATTTCATGGCATACAAATAGAAGAGAAATTCTAAGCTAGGAAACATAATAAGCATAAGCCAACTACACAAAATTGCAACTTTAACCTTCTGTTAGCTGAATGTATTAAAAGTATTTTTGAAATTTTTGGAAAAAAAAGAAAAAAAGAAAAAGAGAAATATTAACTGGAAATTATATGCCTTTTTCCAGTAATAGTTGAGTAACCTACCCAAGTGACCAAATTCTGTAAATTTGGTAACAAGGCTTTGGCTGTTTAGATCACAAAGCCAAGTGCTGTTGTGGCATCCCCCCACTTGCACAAACAGATGATATATCTGAAGAAATGTTCTATGAAATAACCCGCTCTTGAAACTTTGCCACAGACAAAAGATTTTTTTCCTAGCACCAACTCCAGCTTATTTGTCAAGAATTAAGTGCTATTCTGACCAAAGACCTCGGATATAAACAGCTGGTAGTTAATCAACACTGAAAATTACAACTGTCATAGCATGAAAAAGAGACTATGTGTAAGAATGCTATTAACACACAGAACTGGCCATGGAAAACTCCTGCTAAACATCTTTTAACTTTAAACCAAAACTGACAATTAATTTTCACATTTACACATGACACAGTGATGCATATAATTGTTCCTTTATGAAATGACCTTTCAAATTAAATGTATAATTTTCTTTTACGCAAGAACCTGTGCTGGAATCTCTGGAATTATCTGCATTTCAAGTTATGTTTATATCTAACTATTTAGAGAACGGTGACCATTACAAGCTTACTCAAAGGAATGGCATTCATTACTCCTAAAAAGAATTTCAAATATCTGCTGTCTTCATGTATAAAGCAGTTTCTCCTGGAACTGGGCAATGTCTTATTCTAAACAAGACAAAGCAGCAACAATTTGCTTTTTGACTCAGAATGACATCCCTGATGTCATTTAATTTTGGAAGTCAAAGAAATCTTTAAAAACCTGTATTCACTAGTTTATTTTTACATTGCAATGAAAGTTTTAGCATGACTAAAATCTAGCTTTCAAGTAGCCACATACTAAATCATATTGACAAAGGAAATCAAAGAAATCATTGACAAGACCAACCCTCAGGAATCTCTGACCCAGAATACAAAGGGAAAAGGAATGGTGGGAGGAAGACTTTTCCTTGGTGAAAGAAGATTGGGTTAGAGATCACCTAGACAGATTTGACCTCTACAAGTCCATAGGCCCTGAGGGGATACATCCATGAGTGCTGGGGGAGCTGGTGGACATCATAGTGAGGACACTCATGATTACTGTTGAAAGGTCATGGTGATTAGGAGAGGGGCCTGAGGACTGGAAGAAAGCAAATGTCCCTCCACTCTTCAAAAACGGCAAGAAGGAGGACCCAGAGGAACTGCCAGTCAACCTCATCTGAATCCCTGGAAAGATGATGAACCACCTTACTCTGGACGCCATCTCTAAGCATATGGAAGACAAGAAGGTGATCAGGAGCAGTCAGCATGGATTCAGTAAAGGAAAATCATGCTTTATCAACCTGATTGCCTTCTACAATGAGACAACTACCTGGATGGATGAGAGGGGAGCACTGGACTTCAGCAAGACTTTTAACATGTCTCCCACGATAAGTTCATAGGCAAACTCAGGAAGTGCAGACTGGATGGTGTGACAGTGAGGTGGACTGAGAACTATCTGAATGGCAGATCTCAGAGGGCTGAAATCACAGGGCCTAGCTGGACACCTGTCACAAGTGATGCCCCCCAGGGTTCAGTACTGGATCCAGTATTGTTTGACTTGTTCATCAGTTACTTGGATGAGGGACAGAGGCCTCCTCAGCAAGTTCTCTGATGACACAAAACTGAGAGGAGTAGCTGAAACTCCAGAGTACTGCACAGTCCTTCAGAAGGACCTCAGTAGGTTGGAGAGATGGGCACAGAAGAACTGTCTGAAATTCAACAAAGGCAAGTGCATGGTCCTGCATCTGGGGAAGAAGAACCTCAGGCACCAGTACAGGCTGGGGGACGACCTGTTGGAAAAGCAGCTCTGTGGAAAACACCCTTGTGGTCCTGGTGGACAACAAGCTGACCATGAGCCAGCAGTGTGCCCCTGTAGCCCACAAAATCCTGGGATGCATTAGGAAGAGCACTGCCAGCAGGTCAAGGAAGGTGATCCTGCCCCTCTACTCTGCCCTGGTGAGGCTACACCTGGAATACTGTGCCCCAGTTCTGGGATCCCCTCTTCAAGAAAGACATGAAACTCCTGGAACAGGTCCAGCAGAGAGCTACAAAGATGATGAGGGGATCTCTCTTAAGAGGAAAGGCTGAGGGAGCTGGGCTCCCAAGAGGGGACCTTATCAATGTCTATAAGGATTTGGAGGGAGGGTGTCAAGAGAACTGGACCCAGGCTCTACTCAGTGGTGCCAAGCAATAGGACAAGAGGCAACGGGCAGAAATTGATGCACAGAAGTTCCACCTGAACATGAGGAAGAACTTTGTTATGCAGTGACCAAGCACTGGAACAGACCAGAGAGAGTGTGGAGTTGCACTCACTGGAGATACTCAAGAACTGCCTGGATGAAATCCTATGCCATGTGGTCTGGAATGACCCTGCACAGGCAGGGAGGTTGGACCCGATGACCCCACAGGTGGTCCCTTCCAATTTTACCCATTCTGTGATCCTGTGAAATTGAAATTCTTCCATCAATGGTAAATTTAAAGAAACATCTTTTTGGAAATTTGAATGACAAATACTAAAATCAGTCAAAGGGATATCTCAGTAGTGTCTCAGTGATTTTTCCAAAGTGGAAAAAGGCACCTTTTAATCCTACAAATCTTTATCACTATCCTCAATTCCCAGTTAAAGACACCAGAAGAACCTAAGGCCAGAGGTTATAAATATAGGTGAAGAAGGCATTAGGTGGGGTTTTTTTAGAAATAATCAGAGAGCTGTTAGCTCTCACACCACAAAAAGTATGGATTAAGAGTGTTGTCTAAATTTAGAATGCCCCAGTAGTTATAAGAATGCATGAATTTTTCACAAGGTATGTTTGGTACTTTTAAAGTCTAAACTAAACTACAAGAAAGCTGGAAAAGGGACTTTTCACAAGGGCATGTAGTGCTAGGACAAGGGGGGATGGATTCAAACTGAGAGAGGGCTGATTTAGGTTAGATATTAGGAAGAAATTCTTCCCCATGAGGGTGGTGAGGCACTGGAACAGGCTGCCCAAAGAAGCTGTGGCTGATCCATCCCTGAAGTATTCAAAGCCAGGCTGGATGCAGCTTTAAGAAACCCAGTCTAGTGGAAGGTGGCCTGCTCATGGCAGGGGGGGTTGGAACTAATGATCTTAAAGGTCCCTTCCAACTCAAATCATTCTCTGATTCTCTGAATACTTCCTACAGTAACTTGCAAAAGGATAAAATAGTAGTACATTGTTGTATTTTAAATACAGTAATTGCAATCTAAGTACAATAGTTGCTTCTTACACCTGTATTACTTCTATACATTCAGAGAATTCAGTTTAACTCATCTAGTTTTTTAATTTTTTTTTGTTCATCTATTTGTTCAAAATAAGAATATCTCACTCTGGAAGCAAACTGCAAAATAAACCAGACTTGTTCTTTGCTTTTCCATGTTTAAAGTTGCACTTCATATGGACTGACTCCAAACAATCTCCATGCTCATGTCCTAGTAAATCATTCTGGCCTCCATGCTTTCCCTACCACACCCAGGCATGTCCCTCATTGTTATTTGTGTTAGTGCTCAGTGTATCCAGTTAAAGAGAAAAATGCTTCTTTTATTCCCTAGCTGGGATGCCTAATAATTCAATGAAAGAGGGATATGCCTGTGCTGCCCACTGACTACACAGCATATGCTTTACTGTGGTACCTGGAGTAGTGAATTTATGAAATGGACACAGTAAGTCTTCAGAAACAACAGTCCATATCCCACTTTTCCCTCAGCAGAGGGCAAAGTGCATTAAGAACAGGAAGGAACATGCAGGTTCAGGATGAAGCATGGAGTTAAGAAAATAGATAATGGAAAGGAGAAAGGAAGCACTTGCTTTGGCCATCTTTGATCTGAAAGAGAATGTGAGTGGTTGTCAAATTTCTGGAAGAAACAGACAGTGAGGCTTTAATGGAAAGTCTGCAAACTGTGTGCTGTGCATGCTCTGGGTGCTGAAGCATTTTGCTACCTCCTGTGGGAACACAGTTAAGGGAGAATGTGTCAGAATATACAGAGTAACTCATCCCTTTAATTTCAGCCAGTCAACTGAATGTAATGATAATGACCAAATTAGTGCTTTTACCTCACATTCACTTTTCCTTCTCATCAATTAACTGAGTGCTTAATACTTACTACATATGAAAGGCTGTTGTGCAACCTATATTACAGCAGCACTAAAAGTTATGGAGCTCATTATTCTGTATGTAATTACTGCATGCATTATGGCCTAACTTACCATCACGGGTCACCTCTATCACATACAGTCCTTCTTCTGAACCAATTGCTATTCTATCTCGATCTAAAGCAAGAGGGGAAAAAACAGGCTATTAATTCAGCTACACTTAATCTTATCTTTAAAAGAGACTGTTTGCTTTGAACAGCTGAAAAAATTTCTGGACAAACAGATTTTCAACAGCAAATCAATTCTGGTTAAGTTCACACAGCCTGCCAAAAGCATGCTACATACCATATTGCTAAAACAACCTCCAAACAGTTAAACAGTATTATTTACCCCAAGTAGATGAAGAAATACGAATATCAATTCAAGATTAGCATTTTCCCCATTATTAAATATGAAGGAGTTCAGCTGAGGAATTTATTTCAAAGTGGCAGTGCTCTTATTATGGAGTATTAAAGCTCCATCTGAAAACTCCAACAACTCTCACACACTTACAGAAGTTAAAACAAACATACCTACAATAGCAGCAGCTACACTTGCTTTAATAAGAGGCAGTGTACTGTCATAGGCTTCTTGTGGAATATGGACAACCTGGTTCCTTAGTCTGTTTTTGTGCAGGATAGACTGCAACCCTTCTAGAATTCCAACCCACTTTCTCTTCTCATTCTCATTTTCCGTCAGGATCAGCAGAGAACAAGACTTTGAAGGCAAACCTAAGAGAGAAGCTGTAACCTTTTAACAGAC
Organism: Scytalopus superciliaris; assembly: GCA_013400415.1. NCBI lineage: Eukaryota > Metazoa > Chordata > Aves > Passeriformes > Rhinocryptidae > Scytalopus > Scytalopus superciliaris. The sequence goes on along the minus strand of VXBX01003936.1, from coordinate 1,869,669 downwards.
AGAGAAAGTGAAATTAGGTAGAGTAATAAAAGCCCTTTTTGTCACACAGAACTGTGAAAATAAAATGCACTTTTTCATAAAAATGCAATGATGTACCTGAGGGGCATGCAGAACACAGCTAATACGGCCACAGTACTTAAAAAAAACAATGAAAAAACAAGCATTGCACAAACCACAGAGGTTTTATTTATAAGTACCCAGTCTTGCTTAATCATTTTGGATCCTAAAATATGGGCAAGGAATGCTACATTCCTTTCCTGTAATAATCAATACATGACAGTAAAAGGCTCCTTCCTGCTCTGAACTGGAATTTCAGCAGCATACCACAGTTTGTCCTGATCCCTCCTACCCACAGTATTTTAATAACTTACTGAAAGTGACACACATGCTTTCTGAGCCACATGCATTTAAACCCAAAGGCATTGCTATGATCAGTTCTGGATTTTGATTTTGCTACTTAATTTTCAAAATATTTGTCCAGCGGGAAGAGCCCATCATAGCTCATCATATCTGCATTCACAGCTCTGTTGGAAAGCAATGTTTGAGGCTGAAGTCAGCATTCTCCTGTATGCCCATGTTAAAAGAACATCACTATGGCTTCATTTAATTTTCAGGTAAAACATCCTATAGATCTCAAAGCAGAATGTATTCTAAACAGAAAAACTATTCAGGAACTTAAGTGCCTGAAGTATGCACTTACTAACTCTTAATATTAGTTCTGTGTCCTGTATGAAGAGCTTGAAGGATTTGTGAGATCATAGGAACTATGCTTTCAGTCACAGAAAAAAGTAACAAAAGGTGCAAAAGGGCAAATCTGAAGGCTGCAACGTGGATTAACAGACCTTCAGCCTATAGGCCTTCATAAGAAAATCATCATAAAGATGGATAACGTGGTTATGCAACACATGCAGGTCCTGAAAGAGAGAACTGAACAATAACACTCATCTCAAAGATAAAATACATTTGAAAATAAACCTGAGACAATAGGGTATCAAAGACAGAACTCCAGAAGTAAGATGAAGGTAAAGGGAGGTAAGAAAAGAACCAAGTAGTTTGCAATGGCTTATAGCTCTTATTACTGCGTATCGAGCTTTTTTCATGTAACTGAGTATTAATATTTTAAAGAGAGATGAAGGCATGATGGATAACATTTTTAAGTTAGAAAACAAAACCAAGTAGACTTCAGCTAAGGTTTTCCCTTTGAAGTACCACCATGTATTACTTACTCCTCTCAGTCTTTTGAAGGTGGCATCTTATATATAGTCAAAAGCAGAAAAAAAAATGTGAGAAGTTGGTCGTAATACAAAAATCATACAAAAATCCAGTATCTGCTACAAAACTCAAGACTTCTTAACTCAGACTGCTAAGCTGTGGAAGCACTCCACTACAGACACTCCTACACTATTAAAAATGTATATTGAGGGAAGAACTTAGACTGCAGTGTCTAAATGTCAGGACAGCCTAACATCCAGCTTTAAAAACTGGTTGCCAGGGAAAGTGCTGGAGTCTGAGAAATATTCTTCCTCTTCTTGAATTCATGGGGTGTCAGAGGTGGTCAGAGGTCATTTTAGTGTTTGGCAGCATTCTGGTATTGCTTCCTGCTGGTGGAAGATCCAGAAGAAAGAAAAAATCTGTCTTTGCTGGGCCATCAATTTGTGTTATGTGCAATGACATATGAAAGAAGGACTAAATTTTTATACAGATTACATGAAGTAACAATTTTAACTGCTACACAGAAGCTAATCTATGTCATTATGTCAGCAGGATGCAAATCTAGAATTAAATGAAATTGAGAAAAGAGATTCTTGAACCAGTGGTTTCCAGTTTTGGAAATCCCTTCTTTTGAAGGAGAACATAAAACAGAAAAAGAGGTAGATTTGAGCAGCATCTCCTCTGGCCTCCAGTATCTAAATGAATTTACTCACACACCAGGTTTCCAGTTAATTCATCAGATCTCTTTAGCAGGGGATAATCTGATCAAACCATGGAGGTATTTTGTAATGTCTATCCACACAACTATTCTTACATGGGAATATTTGACAGAAGTGGCTTTTTCTCCTTAGATACCCTTTTACTTAAAAACTGCAGACAGGAATTAGAGCAGCAAGTCAGGCAGGCTAAACTGCATGGATGCCTTGCTCTTAAAACCATTCTGCATAGCACATTTTCTCTCCTCAGAAGCCCTTTCCCATAGTATCCCATGTTTGCTAATTAAAGAAGTGAGCAGGCAGATGGGAATTAAAAAAGAAAAACAAACCCAAACATCCAAACAAAAACCAAAACAGAGACATGTAAGAGGAAAATTAAGGTACAGGTAGTAGTAAACTAAAGTATAACATTCCACTGCAGAAAATATTTCTAGAAAAAAGCAGAAAAGCAAAACACAGATGCAGTCAAGTAGCAAAGACATCTCCTAAGTAAAACCCTAAAGGACCAAATGATAGTGACTGCATGTGACTGTCAGCTCTCTGCTTTCCATGTTTCACTGATTTGATTCTAAATGACTGAGAATCAGAGATGCTGAAAACAGTGAGTTTTCTGTATTCAAATGCAAGGGATTATAGATCCTGGCTACTAATGTACTGTGCTGTAAATTTTAAAATTCCAGATTAAAGGTAATTTACATAAAACCTAGGAAAGAAGTTCCTGTTGTTAAAAACTGAATACAACATTCAGATAGAACATAAATCAGAGGATATTTAACTCAGCTAATTATTTTCTCTTATTTTTTTCTACTGTACTTAAATATGAAATTAAAGAAACTGAAAATTCAAATGTATTTCTTAAAAACAAGGTAACACGTGGCAAACTAGAATCAGTGAGCACAACCCAGCTTCAGACTGTTCTGTTACAGCATCAGTTCCTAAAGCAAGAGTTCAGAGCTAAGCAAGAAAAACCAGAATCTGATAATACCAATGGAAGAACAGACAAAATTTACTGAATTATAATCAAGAAAATAAAAAAGCCAAACTTTATATACAAGGAAGCAGCAAAAGAAGGAGAACTTTCTTCTTTACAGTTGAGATATAAGAGGTGGACCATACTGTTCCTCTACAGAGCAGCCCTTGTAAATTCTTACTCTTCTGCATAACTTAGTCAACATTAAATATGGATTACACATGCCATTATCAAAACAAAACACTGGTATTTAACTTGTATTTTCTTTAAGAGTAGATTGGTAGCCATACCCTGAATATACAAGGGATGTCTTTACGAGTTGCATGTATTACATCCGATGCTAGGACAGAGCTCACACAAAAATCTTCATCTCTAGTAAGAAAGAGAGCAAGAGAATCACATACAAGCACACAATAACATTACTGAGCATCATCTAACTGGTATCACCACTGTTTCAATAGGCTGCAATCTCCTAACACCACACAGAGGTCACAACTGCCATCACTGCTTTGTTATGCTCTAACCATCCTTGACCCAAACATCTCACAAGCTTCAGTTATGTTTCTACAGCATTTGGTACAGGTAACTCAGTCCACCTGAAGGTAAGTGGGGTGGCTTTGTGTAGTTTTGGTGTACCAACCACACCTATTCTACAATTAGAAGCAAGAATATTGCTCTTCCAGCCCAGCAGACACATTAGAAATGAATAATTCATACCTCAATGTGTAGCAAGAGAGGGGCCTTTGAAAAAAAAGAAAAATCACATAAAAAGCTCTTGGCAACATAATTCTAGTTTGTGGGATTCAAATAAGGGTTTTCAAAACAGCTAGATTTTATTCTCTATTACAGTAAAATGAACAGACATCAGAAAAACTTTTGCATTTCAGAGTGCTCCACCCTAGAGGGCTTGTCTACACAAGCCTTTTTAAACTGAATTTGACCAAGTTGATCACCATAATTGCCAATTTTAGTGCAAAGATGACACTAATATTTGAAACTTGCCCATGCTAAAATTCGTAGCTGTGGTGGTTAACATCTATTATAAACATCTAAGAATCCTCAGAAGACAGCCTCAAAGAGGCAGCTACAATAAGCAGATAAAGGATGGGACAGTTGGTATAATATCTGGCTGAATTGCTCCAAGCAATGTACTGATGTGAATGCTGCTATTTGCAATACTTCCACATTTCTGCTCCCGCTGCCAGCATGTCAGAGAGCTGACACTGACAGTTCTCAGTGACTGTGAGAACAGCACAGCAGTACTGGTGCAGCCCCACGGTACTGCTGTCTGGAAAAAATATAAATCAAGGCGCTTGTGAATGCCAACTTTATATTCAACAGAGATACAAAGGTGCTGTAACATTAAAAGGTATTATACTTTCTTGATATTTCCATAAATTTTAATAAAACAAAAAAAAAACCTTCTCAGTTACTCTGATCACTGTAAGTCTCAGATCTTTTGTAGACAGTGTTCAGTGGTTCAAATGATTCCCCATGAAATAATAGCTCCTGTGAGAAGGCAGGGTCAGAGCCATTTGCAGTACAAATTAGTCGGTGCTCTTCTGCAGGCTACTTCAGTTTTTCTAATATTCCTGAAATTATTTCCTGTGCGATGATCTGTGACTCAATGTTGAGGGCAGAGTGCATGAGAAAAGCAATCTACCAAAGTACATTTGCTTTCCACAGATGCATATGGAAGTCTAGGAAGAAGCATGCTAATACTGTAAATACTGGTGACTGTAGTATAAGTGACTATAAAGTCACTTCAGTGACTTCTCGCTGAGCCCACTCAATCAGCCTAAACTTAGCTGCAGTCTATATACAGAACACATGTATCTTCTTAGACCAGAGCTCTCACGACGTCATAGTTTCTTGTGTACTATAAATAAATACTGCTGTTAAGAAAAAAGTACAGAGGATTTCTACTCTGTCATAATAATACAAACCTGAGATCCAAGACTTGACTTGCCACAACTCCAGGCTGGGTGGATTTTCCTTCAGGCACATCGTACAAGAACAGTTTACAGTCACAGACAACTGCGTAAGCCCTCTGCCACCCTTTCTTAACTCCTGTAGGCTTTGGGACCTGCATATAAATAATTGATTGCTTATTAAATGTAAGCACATGTAGTAGACACAGAAAGCAAGACATTTAGAAAAGATTACATTAAGATCAAAGGAATTAGCACACATTTTACTTGCCTTTCAAAATAGTATAAAAAATGTCAAGTAATCAAGCAATCATTTCTCCTCTCTGAATTTCAACCAATTCTTACTATAGTTTAATAAATATATTAAGGTTTATATAAAGGTATTAGGCCTGTATAGTCCACAAATGCCAAAATGGTAGGACAGTTTACCTTTCATATTATGTTTACATCAACAATGACAGAAATTCTTTCTCAAACCATTCTGTTTTTTCTCCTTGCTGCTTATGAACATTGTAGCTACTAATCTACTGACCTTCAGCTTTTGTAGTAAAACCAAGCATTTCTCCCACATCAAAAGCAACGAAGGTTAAATATGTTACAGAGATGGCACACAAAGCCTTAGGGCTTTAGCACTATTTAAGAGATCTGTTTAAATGTATTTAGAGGTTCCAAGCTGCAAAGCTGTAAGTGAAGTTTAGTATTCTACTCTTGTCTAAGAACAAAACACAGTTACCTTGACATAACCTTTATAGGCGGTTCCTATTCCTCTTTGCACATCTACTCCAAGAGGTCTTTTGGCTTGCTCAGGGGGTATAGGGCAGACCTGAGGTGCACTATCCTTGCAGGAAACATGGCATGCAAATGAACACACTAAGTACAAAAGAGAAAATTCACAGTGAAATGCATGTATGAGTCAATCATAGCAGGTGATTAACGCAGTCTACCTTCACGCTCAGCAAATTAATTAATCACACTGAAACAGGCAAATAGCTTGCTTACAATAGCTCATTACGCTGAAGGAATGAACACACCCAGATACTCTGTAAGGCTCTCCAAACCTCTCTTATTTCCTCTTTCTAGCCTATTACATCCATCAAGGGCAGGAACTGAGTTCACATTTCAAGGAAAAGAAGTGGGGCAGCCTTGCTAATGTCAAGCACCAACTAACTCAGTGACAGAAGAGAAACAGTATTAATGAAGGAGGAATAAAAATTACAGGGTAGTGATAACAGGTGTTTAATTTGATCCAGGTATGCAAGGATACTGACAAAACAAAGTAAAACTGAATCAACCAAAAAAATAGAAAGGGTTAAATCATTAAACACAAGATATAGATTTGAATACATAGAGAAAGTAGAAACCAGGGACAAGGACTGAAATACTGCATGATGAAAAATGTGTATGTATGCATATATATTGCCCAGAGGTCAAATAAGTTCAAGTAAGGAGCAAACACCCATACTAGTTGTTGCATGCCTTCTTACCGTTTGCACCACTTTGTGCTGCACCAGCAAGGGACAAAGGTCTCTAGATCTTTTGCCTACAGAGCACTTCAGACAGAAGCAGTACACAGAAAAAACTCATAATAAATGCCACTTCACATGAGAAGAACTGCAGAATGAGTTAATGTGTTCCACTGGGGCATCTGACCCACAGCTTATGGGTCAGATCTTTCCACAGAAATTTTGCTGTTTGTCCCAGCTACCCTGTTTCTGCCAGGAGGCTTGGGAAGGCAGCAGGAGAGGGGCACAACACTGATCTATCCTGTGTTTCTCCTAATCATATTCTCAGAAGTGGAAATCTGGCAGGTATCCTAGGCACATCTAGTCCTGTAATTATGAAGTGTCAAAAGATTCCAAAAAACCTGGAAAGAGCCTGCTTCTGCTAAAGCCACGACTGGGCAACAAACCTCCTCCTCCTCATGATGCCTGAGGGAAGAGACAGCAGAGAGGGCAGCCCTGAGTAGGCAGCCTGGCTTGTTCTTTGAGCTACTATTTGCTCCCAGGAGGGCAGAGGTTACCAAAAAGTCACACATGCAAAGCACTGTAGGTGTTCCCCAAGACCAGGTAATAAATTCAGTTCTTTGAGGAGGCATCATAATTATTTGGGACTGTTATTATCAAGGCACAACAGTTGCGGAACAAGGAAAATTCACAGGATACAGTCATTTCCACAGGTCTCTGGAAGTGTAGCTTTATTTTACCACAATCTTCAGCATTAAAAAGAGGGGGAATTGGAAAAAACAAGTGACTGGGAATGGAACATGGCAAAGTTCTGTTCTCCTGGAGTCATCTCTATTCTTTTTTCAATGGGATTCTAGTTTTTTCTGTAGCTATCAAGATCTGCTGTAGAATGGGCAAACTGGAAAACTAATGATACAGAGCTTAATCAAAATGCATGAGACAAAAAGAAGAGTGAAGCTGATAGCTACAGTAAGGGAAAAAGACAGTTTCAAGCTTGCAGGAAGAGATGCAAAACAAGAGTTCAGAACTGTCAGCAACAGGAGACAAAAGGCAGCCTCAGGGCTAGTGCTGGCAGAGTGATAGGTCCTCTTGGGGAAGAACTGCCACCAGAAGATCTGCCAGGAAAAAAAGCCCTGAAGGGCACATGAGGCAATCTAAATGTGATACTGAGGGTATCAGTGCAGAGAGTGTCACTAGCAAGAACTAAGCTGGGCACAGAAAGAAGGTTATTTATACTGTTGTGTCTTCATCAGGTTTGTGACCTATTTAACTGAGTTCATGTGCCCAATCAAGATACAGTCAGTATTTTCAAATAAAAATACCTCCCTATACTCAAACATGGAACTCAATAGTGACACATGCATCAGATAAAGCATTTTAAATAAAACTAATGGGCAGCAAGACAAGCTACAGACCAAATAATTTATCAAATGGCCCTACCAACATAGGGGCTTTATGATCAGAACAGCATAAAATGGACATAATCAGATTCATATTACCAGATCATTCCTGCAGTGTTCTCTCCTACAGCAACAAAAACCAGTCCTGCCTTCCCTGGGCCCTCCCTCATCCTACAACAGCACTAATGGTAGTAGAATTAATTAGCAATATGAAAGGGAACCATACTTCATCATATATCATCATCATACATCTAAAGGGATGAAAAAGAAAGGAGAATCATCCAGTGGCAGCCACCCCTTTCTTTCATTCCCTCCCCAAAGAAATGGCTACCTTAAAATACATTAGTGTTTTGGGATGCTTTTTGAGGGACTTGCTGAAAATATAAAAAGTTTCACTGACTCACCGTCACAGGCATAACCTTGTCGCACTAATCCCACCATAAGAGAGGTGCAGTGACTACACTGAGTAGGGCTTGTGAATGACTTGATATTGAGCTGGTGAGCTTTAGGCTGAAAGATACATTCAGGATAAAAAATAACTTCATTTTCTGGACTTAAGTAATGCAAGCACCTCCCTTCACCACCCTCCAGTACATCAGTGTGCACATTGTGAAACGTGGGCTTCTTTTACGTAAGTGCAGCTTGTAAAAGGTGCTGCAAGACAACAGTAATAATTTTATTTCCAACTGCAAAAGACACCCAAATCCAGAACTACAACCATTTTTTGTCACTCCTTCCAACAAAACAAAACAAAACAAAACCCATCCATATGTACTTGGAAAAACACAGACCTAACACAAACACACACACGACAAATCCAAACAGGACAAGAACAAACACAGAGGGCTAATTATTACAGATTATACTTTTTTCCTTTGTTCTTTAGAATAAGGTTAGCACAGTCCCCCTACCTTTGGTACAGCTAGAGAAATGGACTGAATGGTGGGGGAAGGAGCAGCAGGCATCCTCTGAAGCCGAATTGGTTCCTGAATCACAAGAAATTGTAATTGAGCAAAATAAGGCTTCAAGAATTTGTTTCAAGATTGGGGTGTCAAAGCTTATTGTTTTCTGATTTATTTTTTCCTTTTTTGAAAATTATCAAAAATTTAATTGTCGTAACCATCGCCATTCTGATTTAATTGCAACAGATTCTGTTTTAAAGCACTCACAGGAAAGCCTGCACACTAACAAACAAGCAGCAATACAGAAAACATGAAAATGAGGTACATCAACATACAGAAAGGCAGTGAAAAGGTTTAATTTGCAACTGTCCTTCAAGCAGGTGAAATTAACACTGAGACATTGCAAATCAGCAGCATTCAATCTTGTTTCTTCATAATGAATGCTGCAATATGTATTTATTGTGAACAAGACAGAGACTTTCTGGTGAATTAGTCTTCAGGCTAAAAAAACAGCTTTCTTACTTCTTGTTGTTGCTCTGCAGTTACAACTGAAGTAGACGGTGAAACTTCTGACTTGGGACCCTGCATTTCCTGCTCACTAATAGAGCTCGTCTGCAAAAAGTGACAGCACACACGTTAGATTAGATACTGCATACCTGAATGAAGCCTTCCCACAACAACAGATGGAAACAAAACCCAGTGTCCGTTTCTATATGAAATACACAAACATCTAACAACCTTCCACAAACATCTAACAACCTTCCACTCTGAAAAAAGATCTTTCCTCAAAACAAACCCTGCCACCTGACGGAAAAGCTGGAAGTACTGAAATGCAAAATCTCACAGCAGGCAGCATAAGTGCTGTAATAGTCATCTTCTCCCAGCAAGGCTGTTTCTAATCTCTTGCATGCAGGTATGGAATGATGCTTGAGAAGCTTGGCAATCATCCCTAAAATAGCTGATTTCTCATGGTAGCTTACTGCACTACAATTTGCCTAGCACACAGCAGCCAGCGAGTCTGCCAAGAGAAAAATTCTTAAAGTAGTAATATTCAATCTTTTAAAAAGTTGTTTAAAAATGGTTGGCCTCTGCCACTAAACAAATCATGTCTACTTAATCACACTGTCTTATATTTCAGTAAAATTTAAGACCAGCCATCTATTAATTTCACACTTAAATCAGCAACTACTAATTGCCAGCACAAGGGGGAAGTATGCTACAATTCCAGTGCTAAAGCAGCTGGGTGTGGAAGTAGGATTCTGCATTACTGTACTCTGAGGAAATCACGAAAACCATGATTAACAAACATCAGATTAGACTTCACATCAATGATGTAATTAGCACTAAAGGCAACAAGTAATGAATCACTCACTTCCCAGCCAGTTTAGACAGGAAGAAGCTTCACTCACATTCAGTTAGCTCACTAAATACGTTCAGATACTTGTTATTTTTGTTTTGTTACGAACTGATTGGTAGGGCTGGGCCATTTAAGATCAAATTGCACCATTATGTAATATGAACAATTTCAAAATGCTAAGTGTGATTCAGCTTTAGCCATAAAGACAGTCAAACTATAAAACAAGTAAGCCTCTAAAGAGGTTTAGTGGATTAAGTAACAGAGAAATTAAGAAAGCAAAATATCTAGTTTTAGAGGGCCATTTTTACTATGACAGGTCACAACAAAATAAGGACACAAAACTACTAACGAAAACTTACTTCTTCCCAAAAGGCTAGCAGAGAAGATGTAGACGAAGAAGAAACAGAATCCTTTGTTGTAACAGATATGAGGGATAAAAACGATCGCTTATCACCCACAGAAAAACTTCAGATAGAATATTAGTTGGCTAGCTAAATAAAATATTTTATATGGCCAAATACTATTTATTCAAACTACATTAACCCCAGTGCAGATGATACAAACTATCTATATAAGTACATGTGAAAAAAAAAATTGTCAACGTAAGTCATTAAGAACGGTATCAGCAATTTTAATGTAATTAATCAGAAAATGCCACCTGCATTTCCACAGAGAATTGCATTTATTTCATAATGTATTTATTTCAGGATCTGTTATGGGCTTGATATTCTGCATGTTACTGTTTTAAGTATATCTGCTACTTTTTAAAGCAATGTTTCAAAATATCAAGGCCAGTAGATAAAAGTTATTATTGAGATAATAGCATGTATCATGTTTCTCTCTCTTCCCTCCACCTTATCCATAGAGCACATCTAGCTTCAGCAAGAAACTCAGCATGGACATTTTGTGGCTGGGAACAGCATATACAGAAATTGTATGCAAATATCACAGCATGCCCATAGGCTTTTTTCTTTTTTTTAAGCAACAGTGACAATTCAAAAAAAAAAATAAAAAATAGAGTAAACAACTAGATATAAAATCTAACCAGACTGATGAGGTTTTAACCTGAGCCCCTTTAACTCCGCTTCATAAACAAATTATTCTTTCCAGTTCAAGCTCTTGGTTTTATCCTTAACTGTCTATGCTTTGCAAAATAAAATTAAAAAAAAAAAATCCCAGAAAAATCTCCGCGGATCAAGAGTACATGAAGTAAGGAAATGTGATTCAATGTTGCATTTAACAGCTGCTTCCTCCGGGAATGCACAAATCATTTAAAGTGAAACGCCTACTTGGAGCTGTTATTTGTATGATTAGTTTTCTAAGGATCACAGGGTGTGTCACGATAAACTTATTATACCAACATCTGTGGGTCCTCTGATTCTCTTCCCAGCTCCTTCTACTCTAACCACTTCATTAAGATCTGGAGCCAACGATTTTGCATATCTGTTTAAACACTCCTTGAACTGTGTGAACACCTTCCTTGTAATAATCAGCATCTTCCAACTGCAAAGCATTTAATCCCTTATTTGTAACAGGGTGTGCCAGCATTTCCAAAAAACCCTGAATATATTTCATTTAGCCAAATGTTTGAGATTAACCTAAACAAAGAAGCCAGGGTAGGAAATAATTAATGTGAACTTCTGAGAATATTTCCCAAAGGTGCCAGATTCCCTAGAAAATGCCAAGCAATCTGACATCTGCTGGGCATTCAATTCTGTGCCACACTGATTTGGCTAATACACCAGATCCAAATGTGCCATATAGTGCCCAAGAGTTACTTTTACATAAGAATATAATCCGGTTATCACATTTTTTATAGCTATTTTATGTAATAACTCACTCTGAAAGTCAAATCACGTGTAAGAGGAGAGGTGTTGAAGTAGTCAAAAATGGAATCTTGAAAATCTGGAAGTTTGAGACCTAAAACCAAAAGCAGAACAGGCTTAGCTAAAAGGCAACATCACAGGTGGTGTTAGAACTCTGTTAAAACACAATAACTTTAATTACCTGAATCTGTTCTGTATTTTTCTTCCATTTTTTTCCTCAAACCTTCCATCTCTTCCAACAGTTCTCTATTTTTTGCTTCTGATTCCTTTAATTTACTAAAGTAACACAGTAAGATCAGAAAACAATCTGAAATGTCTCAAAGGCAGGAATGCCAGTGCACAGGATTGTTAATTTCTGGTCCTATATCTCAGGAGTCTTGGAAAATGCCTTTTCTATTTTTGGAGGAGAATTCGGTTTTTTTAAGAGATTATCTTAAGGCTGATTAATTTTACTTTTCCCCTGAATAGGCACCTCACTACTTAACTAGATATTCAAAACTGTACTTGAGACTTCTGCTATCACTGCAGGTATCTGCCAAACAAAATTATACTAATAGCAGTTTGACTTTTAATTCCCAAGAATATGTCTAACTCTCCAGTTAGCCTAATAAATGGCAGTGAATTTGCTTTGATGCTTTTTTTTCATCAGATGCCCAGATTTGTATCTTACAATAGCAGTGAAATGTTTACTTGAAGAAATTTTTACAGTTCTCATTTGACTATGTAAGAAATGTGTAGTCTCCAGAACAGGATCATACTGGCAAAGTTCAATATCCCAGACACAAGGGGCCATTTTAAGAAAGTTGCTACTATTCTAATCAACGGTTTAGATCTGTACATTGAAACCCAAACAGAACCAAAGCTCTAATTACCTTTCAAAAGATATGTTTGCATCTTTAACTTTTCGTAGCTCTTCTTGAACTAGTTGTTTGGCACGAATTTCTGCATCAAGGGCAGACTGTAATTCTAGCCTGGCTGACATATCCAACTTCTGACTGCGCCGCACTTTCCAAAGTGGATCCTGTTGCAGTAAGTTACTGAACATTAATATCAACTGTCTAAGGATATTTCTGTTCTTGTCCAAAGACATAAATTACCTTTCACATTGGCTCAGAGAACGCTCTTTTAATTGGTTATGGACAGTATATCTGTTGCATGCAATCAGTCAATAGTCAGACTTCGTTACACAAAAAAATGAAGTAATGAGCAATTTTAATCCTGGTTATACCATTAAATGCAATATGCTTGACACCAAAATGCTAGATCACTGAGCAGGAAACTCAAACTGAGACAACCCATAGAAAATGTCTAGTTTTCACTGCCCAGTCTAGAAGAAAGTGTAAAACTTGCACAGTGACAAAACGGACTTTCAAAACATGAGATAAATGTCAATATTTAATGTAAAACATACTAATATAAAACATACCATGAGTAGCAAAACCACTAGGGAAAAAAAAAAGAAAAAAAAAAAAGAAAGAATCTGGGTCTTGAGATACCCAAGATATCTAGAACATTTGCCTGAGCAACCCTCATGCTTGCTAAGTAGAATATGCTACACTTCTGCATACACCATGCAATTCCACCCTACTACCCCCCAAAAGCTAATGTTTTGAGCTTTTCCAGGCATTTTTCAGTGTGGACTACATTTCTGATATTCCCTAATGAATACCTCTCTAGTCACACATGAACTTGCAAATAACAGTCATGAAAAATGAGAGGCATTTTTTTATGTAGAGAAATAATTGCCTTAGATCAGGTTCTGCAGAAGTTACAATACCAGTTGTAATACGAAGAACAGACAGCATTCTTTATTCTGGCAGCAGCTAAGATGAAAATATCAATGTATTTGATCCAATCTTTCTTCCTATTAAATCTCTCAATATTATAATCGCCACTTGATGATGTAAGCAAATGTTAGCTCATAGAAGTAATAACTTTCTCTGATTCTCTCATATTCATAGGTTTGGAAGGGGTAACTTTGTACATGTATAAACCAGCAGCAGATGGACTCTGCATGGCAGACTGTGCTGACTGGTATTGCTAGGGATTTGGGCTTCCATGCCAAGCTGCAAATGGCTCTCCTGTTCCTTCTGAGGGTGTTTTTCTCTTTCAAACCATACTCCTTTATGAGAGCTCCTCTTCCTTATGAGAGCTTTTCTAATTTGCAGATTTTTTGGGGGGAATTCATGTTGATACTTATGGGAAAACTATGGCATAAGGTCTCATTGTTCTGCAGGTAAATAACGCTACATGCTCTCGTTGTGTCCCCAGCTTGTACCTGTATCAACCAATTAATACTTTTTCAGAAAAGAAAACTTACTTTGTTATTTCACTGAAACAGCAGTTAAAGCTACTCAATGGCATCTACCATGGTGAGGTACATTTCTGTACTTCCCTTTAATGGTTTTAAGTTACTGTTTTCTTCTCTCCTCTGTACTCTTTAAAGCAGTTTGTGATGGCAGATATTAGTATGAAAATACTGCTCCCTCTAATTATCAAGTTCTGATCAGAATCCCTAGCTGGATTTCACAAGCAACAGCTAAAAACTAGAAAGCAGAGCAGAGAATTTATTAGAAAAGCATTCTGATTATGTACAGGTAGCTGAAACTAAAAATGTAGCTTCTCTGACATTCCCAGAACAGCCTGAATGCTTGCTATTTTCTTACCAGTGTTCGTGACCCCAGACTGGAACTTCTCAGTGATTCTAGTTCTTCTGTCATCTTGGAAGCTAATGCCTGGAGATAGCCACGAGCATCCTTCTCATCACTTACCCTGTTGTGCAATTACAAAAACCTGTAACTTAGCAGTTTCATGGCTCATAGCACCAAATACTGTACCACCAAAATATGAGTGTCTGCACTGGATTTAGGAATAACAGAAATGGACAGAGCAGGGATAACTCTCACAGCAACAGAAAACTGAATACATCTTAGATTGCCTGATTTAGATTTTTCTTTTATGTGATTTTCTTGATTATGGCAGTTGCTAGGGAAACTGAAGTTTCCCTTTCGCCATCAGCAAGAGTTCTGCAGAGATTCACTGTCATAGTTTGGAACATAATCTCCATATTACTTGCTCAAGTTTTGTAACCTCCCAGTTCTTTTTGTTTTGCACACTGAAATACTTGCACACAGCTTGCTAAAACAGTGAATTACAGAGGGAAGAACAGATCTGTGAATTAAGTGCAAGTGCCTGTCTAATAGAGCTAGTGAGGTTCTATATGTCAATGTGGACCTTTAAAATCATGACTATCTTCCTGACTTAATTTATCAAAATATTCCAAATTGGATGACTTAATCACTTTAGAGCTGACCACCAAAACTCTCTCCTTTGTACTTGCTGCAGTGGTATCTGACAATTTCAATAAAATCAACACTCTGAAGTACCATCTCAGAACCATTTGTTCATCTTAGACACAAAGACAGGGCCTAGCTATACCTTAAAGAATAAAAAAAAGACAATCAGTATTTCAGAAGTTGAAAGTGTCATATCTGGATCTCTAAACAGCACATACCATTGAATAATTTCTGCAATCTGAGCTTCCCAGTGAGCAACAGACTCCTTCTTTGCTGCTAGATCTTGAAGCTCATCTTCTAGCTGTCGGTTCTGTGCTGTTAGTTTGTCCACAAAGGAGCAGAGCTGAAACAAAAGATCAGTTTCACTTGTGAGTTTTCAGACTTTTTATCTATGTGTATGCCTACACACCTGTAGAACCTGAATAAACAAGACCACCCTGGGCTACCTGGGAGTTGTAACACAGAGCAAAGAACTGGAAGGGTTCTTTTTTTGTGGAACTGCCAGTTCACACAAAATAATCTACAACAAAGGAAAAGGAAATGCAAGTGTAGAGGTCAGAGAGGAATGAGGTTTAACTGTAAGCCATCAGGAAGCCAGGCAGTCTGTTAATGCCTCCCTCTCTGTGCAGTCCTCATGAAGAAATCAGCAGGTGGTATCCTCTGAATTGTGGGAATCAATTCCCCAAAGAGCAGTACCAAGATGCTAAAGTTACTATGTAGCCAAATCTCTGACATTTATATGGTGAAAATGACATTTGTTTCATTCAGATAGTGCCTGAACATTCACAGATCCTGTTCTGATCAATGTGCAGGCTACTTCAACACCAGAGAGTAGTGGAGTAAGAACTGTATTTTGCTTAAAAATATTCCCTAAAATAATTACCCTCTCATTTTCTGTTGTTAGCTTTTTGTTATCTTCCAAGAGCATAGATCTTTCACGCTCATATTTCTCTTTCATTGTTCCTACTGCTTCCTCCATTTCGCTGTGCCTAAGGAGAAGGACAAGAAATAGAAACACTTACACTCTAACACTGCTAAACCTGTAGACTGGGATTTTCAAAAAGGAATAAACAGAGCTAAGGTGAAATGCCAGTTTACACAGGTACTTGTGCAATGCAATACATACACACAACAAAAAGAAATCCATAGTTAAGGAGTCATGCCCAAAAGCTTACCTCTCTCGCTTTGTTTTCTCTAGTTTATCCTTCAATATCATGATCTCCTTCTGCAGTGCAAGCTGATGGCTCTCTGAATCATGTACTTCCTTTTTCACATTTTTTACTTCCAAAACATGTGATGCTTCTCGTCGGACCAACTCCTCTTCATAAAACAAGATTTTCTTTTCCAGCTCAGACTTAATTTTGGAAAGCTCCTGCTGATGCTCTAGTGTGGCACCAGCTGCCCGGCCTCCCTGCTTCAGCTGCAGGAGAAGAGGAGAAACCATCAGGAAGATGCCATGATCATATTTTAGGACTATTCTTTAAAGTCAGAATTGCCCAGCTGGCGGCACTTTGGAAAAATTTTTCTTTGGGCACCAAGTGATTTAAAAGGTGTCTGTCTCCAAGCATTAAGCCCAGTAAGTGACTGCTCTGCTTACTCGACCCTAATAAGGGGTTGAAATGGGTTGCAGAGGTAACAGATTTGGACCACCCTGGTTTAGTATCTGCTTAGAATTTATATGAACTGGGCATTTTCAAGACATTAAGTGTCCAATGATTAAAGTCTTTCAAGCAAAAAAGGCAAATAAATCTGGACAACTTAGGTCAAGTTTCTAGTAATGCTATACTTTTTAAGTCTCCCATTGGTATCAACAGTTGAATAAGCAAAAGTGTTGCAGCTCCTGAGCCATGAGTAAATATTTGAGAAAAAAACATGTAACCTTTAGAGCTTCCAGTTCATTTTCCAGTTGTTTGGAGAAAACCTCACTGTGCTCACGAAGTTTGCGTTCTTTTGATGCTTCTGCTACAACTTCTTCAAGTTGTGCTTCCAGCTGTAATGAGTAATTTTAGGTCATTTCAATACAAGACAGCACTATCTGTATAATTCATTTCCTTTCCTCCATACAGACTAGCAGTAAGTTTTACTTATTTCTATTTTAAGTTACACCACTATAACAATCATCTCAGAATGTCAAGATAATTGTTTTGCCTTCAGTCATCCAGGCATCCATCTGTCTCATGCAGCAGAACTGTTATTTTATGACTCTTTGTACTGATATGAACTACATCAAGCCCATTCAGGGATAACTGCACAGCTTCTATTAAAGCAAAGGTGAAGGAAATGACACTAGGAAGTCACTGCAGTTGTGAAAGAAGAAAATCTCCCACATTACAGGTCAGCTCCATGCCTCAGCATCTAGCAAGGCATCTTGAAAAACTCAACCTTTGAGCCAAATTACTTCAAAAGACTTCAAATAGGAACACTGAACATTTTTACCTTGCAATTATGGAACAAAATAAGCTTGATCATCCATTTCTTGACTTCAGAAAGCTTATCAGAAAGACAATTCAGATTTAATGGCAACTAAGGCAACTTTGACAGTTGCAGACCCTCATAGGAAGAGTATGATTTGTTTTTCTGTGTTCAAATTAAACTAGCAAAGTTGTTTTTAAAAGGATTGTACTTAGAACTGAGGGACAAGATAATGAACATCTAGACTATGTTTTGAATGGCAGATTGATACAACTGTTAGGAAAGGGAGTACAGAGGAATTTTTAAGAACAAAGACATGAGATTTTAAAGTTCTGCATGGAAGTATTTAACTGAATAAGCAACAACATTTGAATGCCTGCTGCACTCTGCTCTAGAGATGAGATGCCACAGCTCTCTCTGCCAGTTCCCAGTTACCTACCACGTTTTGTTCATGGATAAAAGCCTGAGAAACTTCATCTTTTACTACACTTTCATAGACTGCCCTTCAATTTACTAGAAGTTTTCTAGTAATGTTTACAAAGCTCATGAACTTCTCTTCTGCACTTCACTCAGAGAACGCACAGAATAAGATTTTTCAGTGATTAAAACACTCTGGATTAACCGCAGTAGATTTTTCTTATGCCCTCTTCTGGTTATCCACTTCATCTTATGTAAAACTATAAATTGCCTAGAATACTAATTGGAAACTAACTTGCTTAAAGATATTACAGATATTCTTATAATGACTATTACTACAGAGCAAGGAAAACCACCTATTTCATCTGTATCACTATTCCTCCCTTCAGCTGAAGAGAAACATTCAGTTAAAAAAACCCAGTGAAGTCAGAATACTCCAACCTCAAAGCACATGAAGACACTCACTGAGCTTTCTAAGTTTGAGGCTGACTGTGAGTCAGAGTCTACAAGAATCAAAACACAAGAACCAATAAACTGGGCATATAGTAAGAACAGTTTTCTCCAGATTCAAATCCGCCTGAGTACGAACAAAAAAACCCAGAAGGCACTCCCAGTTTTTCAATACAATCAGATCTGAGATACTGGATAAGCAGCAGCTGAACATGTCACTGCTGGCTATTTTATCAAGCTACCTCTTTTCTCATCTTCTCGGATTTACGGACGTCCTGGCGCAGAGCATCAATTTTCTGCATGCTCACTTCCAGCTCCTCCTCTTTGTCGCGGAGCTGCCGGGACAGCTTCTGCTTCTGAGACCGCAGGTCTCCCATCCTCTCGCTGAGCTCGGAGAACTCCTGCACAGCCAGCTTTCTTTGTTGGTGGGCATCCCTCAATTCTTTGGACTGCGACTTTAATCTCTCCGAGGCTTCTACCAGTTGCTGGTTTAGATAACAAAAAATATAACAAAAAGAGTAATTTGAACTCTGCGTATTCTTTCCAAGAATGAAACTGGACCTGTATAAGCATGAACTGAAAGCTCAACCACCTCACATAATTTTTAAAGATTATTTCTAATTCTTAATTTACACAATGGTTTGGGGGTTTTTTTTCTGGCTAAGCAGCTGCAATGACATACCAAGACAGCCATTACTCTGCTTCTAGTGTGGAAGCTCCAAGACTACCTTTGGTGTTCAAAAGTCTTTCTTATAAATGTGATTACACAAGGCCATCTCACTTCTACATAATTTTAGATTACCACCATGTACCTGCACATTAGTAACCTTGTTTAAAGCAATGTTTTAGCAGACAGCAGATTCAGGGGAGCCATCAAATACATTGTACCAGCACTGAGACACTGCAGCAAACCTTGTGAAATTCTTCAGAAAACTGAGGAAGATTCCTTACAACAAACTGTGAAGCTCTAATACTTTAATTAAAAGTACAAAAGATGTTTCCTTTGCAGAAAGTAATTAACAGAAATTAGTAAGATTAAAACACAATGTTCTACAGAAAATCATTTGAGAGTGGGAGGAAAAAATTAAGAAAAAGAGCAGAACAAAATAAATGCATACTGGTCAAGGGACTTCTAAAAACTTCTGCCCTTAGTAGGAGCATTGCAGAAGCACTCATTAACTTCCATCTGAATGCCTATGAACAATATGGCTGGTAGACTTTTCCAAAACTACTTATTCCAATATAGGTAGCTTTTCATTTAATATTATTGAAAGTGGCATGTAGTATATGCAACTCCCTATTTACTTTGCTGCAAAATATTTTGCTCACTTCAACTAAAAACCGCTAAATTCTAGGAAGCAAACAAAGGTATCATTTACACAGCAGCAAATAAACTCAGGGATTACATAAAAGTCATCATCAGACTTAGGCAATAATTAACCTTTTGATATAACAAAGAGTAAGTGCTCAAGCAGTGACTTAGCTCTATTAACTCTTTCATATATATATACATACACACACATACACACATATATGCTTTTTGATACCTAGAAGACTGTTAAGCAGCCAAAGATCTGAGTTTAACTCCTGTGTATATTATCATAGAATCACAGTATAATTTAGGCTTCAAATGATCTTTGAGATAATGGAATCCAACTGCTAATCCAGCACGGCCAAGCCCACCACTAAACCATATCCCTAACAGCCACATCTATCCATCTTTTAAATACCTCCAAGGATGGTGACTAACACTTCCTTGGGCAGCCTGTTCTAATGCTTGACAAACCTTTCAGTGAAGAAATTTTTCCTGCTATCCAACCTAAATATTCCCTGGTGCACCTTGAGGCCATTTCCTCTCAACCTGTCATGTCATTTGGGAAGAGAGACCAACCCCCACCTTACTTCAACCTTCTTTCAGGTAGTTGAGCCAGAAGGTCTTCCCTAAACTTCCTTTTCTCCAGACTGAAGAATCCCAGCTCCCTCAGCCAATCCTCAGAGGACTTGTGCTCCAGACCCTTCAGCTTCTTCACTGCCCTACCCTGGACAGGCTCTGGGACCTCAATGTCTTTCTTACAGTGAGGGGCCAGAACTGGCCATTACTCAAGATGTGGCCTCACCAATGTTGAGTACAGCACAACAATCACTGACTTGGTCCTGCTTACCACACTATTGCCATGATGCCACTGGCCTTCTTGGCCACCTGGGCACACAGCTGGCTCCTGTTCAGCCACTGCTGACAAGACTTCAGGAGTCTTCTCTGTGGGGTAGATTTTCATACACTCTGCCCCAAGCCTGCAGCATTGCAAGGGATTGACACGAACAACGTGCAGGACTCAGCTCTTCACCTTGCTGAACCTGATACAAGTGGGCTATCTATCCCACTCCCTCCTTGGGGAGAGCCCTAAATTCCTATGGGGCCACTTTGAGGGGCTTCTGTGGTTTCTAACATATCAACAAGCCTTGAGGCTTTGCTGCCTCATGGATCTCCATTCCCTACCTCCACAGAGATGACAGACCAAAGGACCTTGCTAGCCCATGATCCCTCAAACATTGGTATGCTACCCCCCAAGGCTTATCTCTATTGTGGCTGGCTTTATCCCTTTTCAAGTCTAGCTTAAAGTTCTTTCAGTGAGCCCTGCTAACTTCTGGAGATCCTCTTCCCCACTCAAGACAGGTGTACCTCGTCTGTCACCATCAGGCCTGGTGTCATGTAAACTGACCCATAGCCAAAAAACCCAGAATTCTGCTAGGGATACCAGCCAGATAGTGATCTACCGGCTCTTCCTGTTTCCTCCCTCATCATTCCCTGAAACTGTAAGAACAGAGGAGAACAAAATTTATGTTCCTGATCCCTCAACCAGTCATCCCAAGGCTCTGAAGTCCCTCTTGATTGCCCTCAGGCTTCTACTGAAACAGTAAAGAATAATTGCACAGCTTAATTAAAACCATTCTTGAGGTGTTTGTTCCATCTAGCAAAGCACACTTGAAGTAAGAAGCCCATCAACTTCCAAAAGAGAAAGCGTGATACTTTGAAAAACTACTGTAATGCTAAACAAGGTCCCTAACATGTCAGTATAGTTCTAAAAAAGCAGCATTTAAAACACTAAAATTGCAATCACAACATAACTGTTCTATAACTACTTTACATGACCATTTCTGAAGTATCAGTCTTTGAATCAGTACCTTATGAAGGTCCTCCTTTTCTTGCCGCAGTACTCTGCACTGTTTTTCTAGTCCTTTCAGCTTGTGTATAGAGTCCTCATGTTCTTGTCGAAAAGCCACTGCATCTGCAAGCTGTGCTTCCAGTTTACTTATATCTGTGGATTAAAGGTAACAGGTTGCAAATTAACACGAAGAAAGTAACATTACTCATGCAAATTGGCATCACTTTGTTTGGAAAAATCAACTTTTTTCCCATTCCCACAATTTTAGACTGTTTGAAGTAATTTTGGGGCATTGATACCTCAAAACCTTTTTCTCAGACCCTTAAAGAAATTCTCCTAAGGATTGTGATCTCCAAGTGAAAAAGCCTTAGCACAGGGCTTTGTTTGTTTTTGAGGAATGCAATTTCTAGCCCTTGAAAACACTACAATAAACTTGAGCTGTTCCAATTCCAGTTCTAGCAATGTGCCTTCTAAACAGTTTTCATTATGTGACAAGAAAGGCTACAGTCAGTCACCAGTGCATCCAGCCAGACAGGCAAGGACTATTTATTTTCTAGACTAGATAAGAACTAATAGCCTGGGAAGGAAGAACCATCCTGCACAAGGCACGTGCCCAGATCCCTGGCAGATTGTTCTCTCTTTATTCTCAAGGAAATATAAATGAACTTGACTTGAAATTACTACTTTCCAGGGCAAAAAAACCCCAAACCCACTAGCCACCTCTGTATATTTCTGCTCAGTCTTAAAAACGGTAAGGAAATGAACTGCCATTCTCCATTTGATTTTAACTACTACTTCTTCTAAATAAATAAGAAATTGCACAAGGAATGTCTCACTGAAGTTCCACTGCTGTCTGTGGCAGAACAGGAAACTGGACCTATGTATTCAGGGATCCCAAACACTTCTGTAAGCTTGAAGCATTATTGCTTCCTCAGGTCAGCACAAACTTTTTCCCACCCTACATGAACCAATGCTACTTCTTTTTACATCAGACCATACTGCTAGAATTTATATTTAACAGGACGCTGTTGGCTGAAGAGCTAGATAAACCTGAACCACTTGCAGAAGTAGCACCTTAATCTAACTATTGTTACATTACCTAATTTCAGAATACACAAGAATAGCTTTTTTAGGAAGCATAATCTATGTCGGAGAGCTGAACTGATTTTTGCAAAAGGGGTGTACTGTCCAACTAATGGAGACGAAAAAATATTTTAAAAAAATCAGCATCAGCAACTCAGTATTTGAACTCAGGTATACTATACTGCAGGCCCCTGTAAAACTCTCAGTCAAGTCATTAGGATGCAAAACAAACATTTTGTTTATCACTGATTCCCACTTAAAAATTAGGTGCTGACATGAGGTTTGTATGGATAAACTAACAGCATTGTCAAGCAACAGATTTTCAGTGATATGGATGAGTCAGTCTTCCCTCAGGACAGATGCCAGTATTTGTTTTTCTGCAAAGCTCAGTGCTTCCTAATTAATGCATCACCAAACAGAAACACAAAGGGAGCAGGAGCTCAGAAATATTTAAATGTGAACTATTATTATACCTCCCCCCATCTATTCCCTTATGTTACTAAAGAGCAACGAAACTTCTCTCTCCTCTGTCTCTTACACCTACCTCCAAGTAAAACCCCTCCAAAACAATGTTCTCCCCAAAAAGGAGAAGTGAGAGAGCAGAATCTCCTGAGATTTTTAAGGAAACAAACATCACACAGAGTATCTAACTGAATCCATCCACACAATTCATTGTACTCTAGGCTTCTCATGCTAGTATATGCTATCAGGCCAAGCAAGTGGAAGAAGTAGTTAAGCACTCATCTGGAAAAACTGAAATGCCTCCTAATATTGAACAAGGCTTTAAAAAAACCCTTTGTTTTTTAATATGTCAAGAACATTAGTTCTACTTATTGAAAAACACAGTACATCATGTTGCTAGGAGTAGCAAAATAAATTGCATTACTGTAATTACCATGCCAGAGGCTTACCTGTTAATTTGTTCTTCAACCGTTCAATTTCTTCATTTAATTTTTTAATCTCTTTATCTCGGCTTGTATTTACTGTAACACACACTGGACCTTGGAGGCTCTGCACTGTCTGTGTAGATTCTTAAAATCAGAAAAGAAAGGAAAATATTTTTGATAAAATAATGTTTCAATGACCAGAACTAACAATCCAAACAAATATAAATCACTAACCTTGCAGTTTTCTGTTCAAATCCTGCTTTTCTTGCTCTAATTTCCGTATTTTCTTTTCATAGCCTTCTATTTGTGAAGTGTTCTTTAAGTCACGTTGTACATCTGTATCTTTGGTTACAGTGTCAGACTGTATCACACTCTTTAAAGTGCCTCTATCAGATAAAGAGCTGAAAACCATTACATAAGTTAGAACATTTTAATAAATACTCACAGCAGTCTACAGCAGTGACATGCTGGGATGCCACCAAATAGGCACCTTAAATTTACAAGAACAATTAGTGCAGTAATTGTTACTGCAGAACAACTGTCAGGGTAAAATTATTATTCCCTAGCTACAGTCCATGCTGCTGTAGAATTAAGATACCTGCATGCAGGACTTTAGTGATGCAGATGCACATTCACTTTACAAACTGCATAAATGACTGAAAATGTTAACTCTCCCATGCCCAAGAATACTATTACCTGGAGAGAAGGAAGCAGGTAAGTGTACCTGCACTGAGACAGCTGAGGGACAAACCCCAAAGTTTAGCTTAAAGCAGCATGACAAAGGTGGATTTCACCTGAAGTACATGACTGCACTCTGAAAAGGATGAGATGTATGTTTTGGGTTCATGGGGTAACAAATTCTATCAAGGAGAAATAACGGAGTATCAAACAGGGCAGAACACCTTAAGATCAGAGACAAGCATCTGTTTGAGAGATCTCAGGTCAGGTGGAGGCCATCTCAAAGATGTGCAAAATGAGCCACTTTGTGCATAGTTAGAACCCTCCATGTTAACTTGGCCTACCAGCAGGACATTGGAGCGTGAGATAATCCTGAACAGCTCCTGGCAGGTGTCCAACATGGACAGTACTTGCTCTCAGCCTCGCAATGCAGCAACAGCAAGTTTATACCCAACTGCAATTGCCACATCTAGCTCCTTAACGTTCTTTCATTTCAAATAGATAAAATATTACATACAAAATCATCTGATCTGGGCAAGGATGATCAAAATATGTTCAGACATTCGAAGGGGAAAAAAAAAGGATACAGGTTCATCTAGAGGATATCAACCTTTTCACATGTTTTCTAAAAAAACAATTTCCTAGAATTAGCTGCATTTGGGAAACAAGTTAAATGAAGAACATATCCTCTGCTTACCTATCAGTTGTGTATGTAAACCCAACGAATGGTAAATGCAATCCAGAAAAGCCTGTATGAGAACTTGGTGGCACCACTTCCTGCATGAAAACAACATGCATGAAAACCCGAAGAAGAACCCATACAGAGTGAAAGGCATTTGATTGAGCCTCAACAGCTAAAAGAGAGACAGCTAATGGAAAGACTTTTCTTAGTACACCAGCTGACAGTTGGCAGTTATGCTTCATTGTCCCTGAACAAGCTTTATTTCAGATTAGGTCACTTAATGTAATGACCTGAATTTAGGAGCCTCTTGAACCAGCACTCAAAAGGGCAGCATTTCAAAAAGTTCACAGCACAATGCAGCCACTAAAAGAAAACCTGAAATTTCAAGTTCCTAATTAAAAGTGACCTGGCAACAAAATGCATGCTGTTAGTTTTAGTATTCTAGTTACTGTTAGACATGTAATCAAAAATCGTGCCAAAAGCTCTTCATTTCTTGGAATACAAGCTGATGAACAAATCACCACAAAAACTCTCTGCTCTTCCTGACACATTTGCAAACTATGACACAACAGCAATGGAGGAGCAGAATACTGATGTTCCCTACTCCAAAACCCAACCTCCTGTTTTTCAAGTGAGTGGAGAAGTAGCAGCGTGAGTCCTCTCACCTGGACAGCTGTGACTGCAAGGAGAATGTATGTGTATTTCTAAAGACAGGGTTTTTTCACCTTTGAGAAGGAATAAATTCAAATACCAGCTTGTAGAGGTAAACTGAAAGGGCAACTAAGGGGGTTTTTTCCACATGTTTGAACTTTGACTGACCATGTAACAACAGTGCATTTTGGCAAGTGCTACCACTTAAAAAAGCAGATCATGATAACCCAAAGAGATGAAAAACATGAATTCTTCACATTTGAAGTGACTTGTTTTTCATCTCTCACATTATTTATTTGAAAATAAGTTCTTACTACTACCTTACAGAGCAGCACGGTTGTACACTTCCATTAGTAATATTTAAAAACAAAGACTCACTGGATTTCTTAGTACATCATCATCTACATCAAAGTTTGAGGTGTCAGAAGGACTGCTAACTTCTGGAATGTAAGGTGCTTCTAGGTTTCGGATGTTATCCCAATTAAGTCCTTCAAAAAAGGCATGAGACTTAAAATCCTCTATTCCATTCTGTCCCAGTCTGCGCTCCCTGCTGCAGATAAGTCTCTGAATAAGATCTTTTGCTTCTTCAGATACATCTGTAACATGGGATGGAAACTGAAATCGTTCCTATGAAACAAAACAAGTAAGGTAAAAGTTTTAGGGAAGGAATCTATTCCATAACTTCCAACAGTAGTTTCAAGAAGAACATGCTAAACTACCTCAATAAAAATGGAAATGAATAGTCTTATACTGTTCTAGTTCTGGCAAGCAGTGACAGAGCACAATTCAATACATTCACTGATAGACTTTTTGTCTTAAAATGGATTTTGAGGATAAGAAATCATTTTTCGACTTCTTTAATACAGATCTGGTTTAAACCAGCTGTGATTACAGTAACTCTATGAGGAAAAGCAAACTTTTTTTAAAGACAGACAGGAATTCTAACACAATAAATTAAAGATCATACAATAGGGCAGACCCTCACTGGTATTCTTAGTCATAGGTCCATTAATCTCCTGAAGATGTACTCCTTGAGATTTAATTAATTTCAGCTCCTAAAACCCCATGATGGTAGCTAATTCTTTACCAAATGTTGCTATATTTAAGAATGTATTTTTCTAATTTATTTGTGAAACATTTGTTTTTCTTACCAAAATACAATTTACATTTAGAAAATATATTGTTATAAATAAACATAAGATCTAAAAATTGTAATTACCCCTAACAACTGAAATTACTCTTTATTTGTATTTTAGCTTGCTACTACTAGCAGCCCGGTATCATCAAGAAGAGCTTTTTGGTTAGGTTTTTGTTTGGTTGATTTGGTTGGTTTCCAGTAAAAGACAACAGCATATTTATACATATCACAGAATCATAGAATGGTTTGGATTGTAAGGGACCTTAAAGGTCATCCTAGTTTTAACCCCCCTTTCATGGGCAGGGATGCCACCCACTAGATCGGGTTGCTGACATACATACATATATATATATATATATAAACATATAAAAACATATTAATAATACAACTTTTCAAGTTTAAAAATCAGATCATTAAAGATCAAGCCAGCATAAATTAAATTAAACTTTAAAACTT
Organism: Scytalopus superciliaris; assembly: GCA_013400415.1. Lineage (NCBI taxonomy): Eukaryota > Metazoa > Chordata > Aves > Passeriformes > Rhinocryptidae > Scytalopus > Scytalopus superciliaris. Next base: position 1,842,578 of record VXBX01003936.1, on the reverse strand, counting down.
CCAATGGAAAACATACAATCATATTGATTGTGTGTCCAAATGAGATTAAAATATTAAGTTTGCAGGACAGCAGCTTCAAATTTCTTTCCAAGTAGTTCAAGAGCTGAGTAGCCAGAGTTTACATAGGTTATGTTTGCAAGCTGTTCACTCATTGAAGAAATTTATGCAACAGAGATATTAATATTCATCACAGCAAGGGTGTCAGCTCTGGCAAGGATTTCATGTCTTATCCATCACTGCCTCACTGTGAGAGTCCAGCACTCAGCACCCAGTAAAGTGCACTCATCCTGAGGAGAAGAAAATGCAATAATAACACTATTGCAACAGCTTCTGGCTGCCTAGGATGACTGTGCACATAAACACATCCTTCTAATACAGCTCTTGAAAGGACACCGGGAACTGTTTTATTCTCCCTTTCTAACGTTCAAAATGCAACCACAAATTCCAACCCTTCTCTACCACTTTGACCCTGGGTAAACCCCCTGACCTCATGTTCTTCAAGCAGCTCATTCTACACTGATGGACTTGCCTGTTGCATTTTTGATACTGTTATCAGTACGACAGAAAATGTGCACAGCTGTGTAAATAATGTATTACTTCATTTCTCCTGCACAGTAGAGAGGAAACTTTCATTGGGCCAACACAAGAGCAGGTTTTGGTTTTGTGATGACAGCTTAGATTTTCCAACAAGAACATTAGCATTTAGAGAAAAATTTCAATTTGTCAAAGAATTAAATTTCTGCAGTTCAGAGAACCAAACACTCCTAAAACCAGAACCAACAGAACTCTAAAACACCATGAAAAAGCAAAGAACTACTATCACTTCAATATCTTCAACTGAAAAGTTTCTCTGTCAACAAACTTGGTGAAAACACAAGTTGAAAATACAGCTCTTACTTCATGGTTCATAATCTTCCCATAGGTTTCCACTAGTGACTCTGCATAGAAAGGTGTTTCCCCATACAGCATTTCATACATGCAGACACCCAGTGACCACCAGTCACACTCAGGCCCATATTTCCCCATTCCATCTTCCATTGCTTGCAGTATCTCAGGAGAGATGTAGTCAGGTGTACCCACTGCTACTGATGACTGTACCTTGAATATAAAGCAAACATAATTCTCCTAAGTTTTCAGGTTCTCTCAGCAACTTTTTAAACTCACACACTAGTTTTTCTGACAAACACGGACACCAGCACATGATTCTGGAGAAGGAAGAGATTTATAAATTCCCAGCAACATAACAAAGAAAATATTAAGAAAGTAACAAAGACTGCAAAGATTAAGTTCCAGTCTACTGCTACATAAAATCAGTTGATATGTTTTATTCTGAAGGCAGTAGAAATCCAAAATAATCATAGCTATTGTGAAAGCAAAAAGACAAAATATGTTTTGTCTTTGTGTTTGCTTATACTTTAAAATTGCAGTTGGCTGCTAGAAGTTGAAATGAAAAATGAATAAGTAGAGAGATCAAGTCCTACCCCTGAATTTTACCGTTTCATTTGAAGATCACAAAACAAGTTCCTTGGGTAAATTTTATTATGTCAGAAATCAGTCAAATGTTTACTGCCTAATGTGTAACTGGATACAATACAGGGGGTAAGGTGGGGAATGGCCCCATGCCCAAGTAGTAGGGAAACCCTGACCATCAGGGCAGTGGCAGAGCTGCTCAAATCTCTAGGAATATGTTCTCAATTACAATGGCTCCTTCATTTTGCATTTTAATACTGTAAAGCCTTGGCAGGCATTCTATAACAGAGAACATGACCAAGATGTGAGTTTGTGCCAAAATCAGCGAACAATGTTGCATGCCATACTTTGGCAGGTCTGACACCCCTGGAAGTGCCCTAAACTAGGCAAAACAAACAAAAAACATCACCCATAATTTAGCTTTTAGAGGTGTATCCAATCTGGTGCACAAGAGGGCCAATTACCATCATGTTGCTGTTCCCTTTGTCAAAGGCATATAAAACAAACTGCTTAATAATTATAGAATCAGACAATCATTTAGGTTGGAAAGGACCTTGAAGATCATCGTGTCCAACTGTTAACTGAGCACTGCCAAGTCCACCTAAACCATCTCCCAATGTGCCACATCTACATGTCTTTTCAATACCTCCAGGGATGGTGATTCCACATTTACCTGTGTCTAAGTGCTGTAGCAGGTCAATGACCATTCCCCCTTGGATTATGGGGGCTTCATTTCTGCTACCCATCCCTGTCTTTCAGCCTATGGGGCTGGTTACCTGGAGAACAACTGGTCTTACAATTAAAGACTGAGGCAAAGAAGACATTAAGTACCTCAGCCTTCTCCTCATCCTCTGTCACCATATTTCCACCTGCATCCAATCAAGGGTGGAGATCCTCCTTAACTCTCCTTTTGTTGCTAATACATTCATGGAGACATTTTCATTGTCTTTTATGGCAGTAGCCAGATTAAATTCTAGTTGGAGCTTAGTTATGTCCTCATTTGGGATGATTTACACTTAAGTCTGTCATGGCTTTTAGGTTCTTGGTTACATATGATTCTAACACATAAATAATAGCAAATTGATATCCTTTTTTAATAAAAGGGTCTTTGGATAGTTCATAAAAATCTCATGAGAGCTCAAGTGGTCAATAGGGAAAAAAAGTGAGAAACAGAAAAATACAGCAAAGGATAACTTTAAAAGTTAGAAGCCTGTAAAAAAAGATGAAGACATCAGAAATGTGTTTAAGTATGTTCAGTTACTTCCCTCAATTTTGTAATTCACTGAACTTTTAGCATGCCAGAAAGTTTACAATATACCATATCCCTGATGCTGATCTCTTCAAGATCAGTAACTCACTTAAAAGGTCTCCCTACGAGCTACCCAATCAAATTTTGCTTCATACATACTGTGCCATCTTCACTCATTTTCAGACAGGACCCGAAGTCTGCCAGTCGTATGTGGCCATTCATGTCCAAAAGAACATTATCAGGCTTTATGTCCCTGTTAGAATAGAAAGAAGTGAAAAGATTTAAGCATGTAGTAGAAGCTCTGCTTGTAAATATTAATCATGCATCAGAATAACACAGAATTTTACGCTGGATACCCACTGATGCAAACTCTTTTTATTGTACTATTTATTATCCTTTCCTCCTGCCCAACTTCAAATTTTGCCCACAATACTGAAGATGTGGACTACTAAAGACCATATTAATTTAATTTTGTCCACCAAGCAATCACATTTTACTTCAGCACTTTGCACTGAAATTCACACAAAGTGAAGAATCAGTAAAAGATCAATCATTCAGACGTTCAGGTGTTGTTTCTTTGTTTGGTGTTTTTTTGTTGACTGGTTGGTTTGTTGGGTTGGTTTTGTTGTTTTTTGTTTTGTTTTGTTTTGGGTTTTTTTGTTTTGTTATTGTTGTTGTTTAATTTATTTTTTTTTAATTAATATCCTTAAAATGCCCAAAATTATTTTAGGAGTACCTAGCCAATATGTTGGGAAGTTGGCAAGAAAGGAAGCAGGAAGAACAAGTGCATAAAACAAAACCAGCTCACTTATATACCAGTCTCTTTCCCCTCCTTTAGCCAACAATACCTGTTTTTGAAATACTATTTTTTACCAATAAATGTGTTGATAAATAATACTATCTACTAGGAAAAATTAAAATCACATGTGCTTTACCTTAAAACCAGTCTTGTTGCACCATAAAACCCCATATTTCTTTTCAAATATGAAGTTCCAAATGCCACTACGTGTGCCCAAAAACTAAAATATTGTACAATACCTTCAGCTTAATTTTTGAGGAGGAGACTAGAAATACCAGGAGTAAACAGAAAAACTCCATGCTCTAGCCCACCTTGCTGCATAGATGTGGAAGCTGAAAATGTCTTGATTTTTAAGATACTGAATTCCAGCTTCACACTTGAGGAGACTTGAAGAGAAAAACCATGATAGGTTTAACAAGAGGGCCTCATATGTGTAAAAATCCTGCCAACCAGATATATTTTTCCAACACAAATTTGCATTAACCTTTTTTAACCAAGGGCTAATGCTCTGAAATTAATTGCTGAAATGTCACTAATACTGCTGCTCATTAGCAGTATTAATACACATTAAAAAACGCTAATCTATGCCTGTCAACATAAATTTAAATGCATATTTGTTTGTGATAATACACAAAAATATGTGCTAAGAAAATTAGACTATGTCACCATGCTTTTCCAATAAATTCATTAGCAATTTTGTATTGTTATTCTGTACATTTCAGTTCCAGATATTGTCAACATTCCCTTACAGTCTCATAACTAGACATCCAGCTCAGTAGTTGCAGGGGACCATGAAAGCTAATATACAAATATACACTAATTTGTTTGTTTGCTTTTTAAAGAACACTGCTCACAGTGCCATTTGCATCACGAGCCAATCTCATGCAACACTTCCCTGCTTCGCAAGGAGATCTCACTTGCCTCAGGGACCACTGCTGCTGTTCTGAAAGGCTTAATGTCTCATCTCTGAGCTCCACTGTTTCCTATCTACAGCTAACAGGTCATATAAGCCTTTAAAGGGTCCTTGAAACCCTCTCCAGAGCAATCATGCTTCCCCCTAATCCATTCCAGTTGCCGAGCAGTTATTGCTTGGGCATTCATACATCTCCTATTCAAAGCGTATGTTTTGGCCTCAAAGCCATCCATTCCTATTGCCACAACACATTCACTCAGTTCCATGAAAAGTTGCAGATGGTCAGTTAGTCAGGCCACTTTCCTTGGAAAGGGGTGCAATGGTACCTCTGGTGACCTTCTCTGAGGCTGTAACCTCTTTAAATTACCACATATTGTCCACATTTACTCACTGGAGTTTTAAAAAGTTTATATTTTTTTTTTAATTTTTAAAGCAGTAAAGTCTGAACAGAAGACTTCAAAGCATTACAGCTTGAGAATTCCCTGTGCTTTTTAAACACTAATTGTAAAACCACTACATACCACAACCTAAGTTTTACACAGCGGTAGCCACTGATTCAGAATACATATCTTGTGTACAAAACCAATTAGACTGGCACATGCCAACTGATTACAAAAACTGGGAATGACCTCAGGTCATTCATCAAGTAGATGCACTGATATTATCATGGGCTCACTGTGCATAAATTTTTCAGAATGCCTAAACATCTGCAGAAAGTTCAAACTGTTTCAAACTGCTTCAGACTTCTACGTTGGCTTGGACAAAAGCAGATAAATATTCATTAAGTGAATTGAGAATAAGTCAAGGACCCTGATTAAAAATAGAAGCTTCAGTAAAAGGTTAGTGAGATAAATGTCAGTGCTTCTAATATCAATCCAGCAAAACTTGATATTTACAATGTAATAGCTTATACAGCTATCCTACAGTGTACAGTAAACATGTACCTGCAGTAGTTCGCCTGTGGCTACTGCGATCGTTTGTATATGTAGCAGTATCTTTAGGACTAACTTCATATAACTGTTCATGTATTTTTTGCTAAATGAGATGGTATTTTACCTGTGCACATAATGTAGTTCATGTATGGAATGTATAGCAAGCACCATTTCACCAATGTAGAACCTAGCCATATCTTCTGGAAGCTTGTCTTCAAACTTACTGAGAAGTGTCAGCAAGTCACCACCAACATAGTAGTCCATCACTAGATACTGAAAACAGAGAAATAAAGGAGTCAGGTACTGAGAGACAGCTGGTAAGAAAAAGACCCTAAAGTTCATCAGTTAATCCCTGAAAAAAACCTTTCACTGTTTTTTGTCTGTGCCTGCGAAAAGCAGTCTTCTGTTTTACTTTTATTTGCTTTCTTAGTGTACAAACATCTCATATTCCTTTAATAATGACAGTAAGAATGACACATCAACATTTAGGTCTTACCATAAAAAAAACTCCGAACAAGATATGGCAGCAACAAACAAGTAAATCAGGATGAGTTTATTTCTGTCTTAACTGGTATCGCACAAAGAAAATGATCTACCATCACCACAACTAATGTTGGCTACCAACTCTTAAAATGAGAGATGATGGAAGAGAAAACCAAGTATAGTGAAAATCAGTATTTGATGCAGCCTAGTCTAAAATACACACTTCACTACTACTTTTAGTTCTGGTGTAATTTCAGTACTACTAGTCGTTTCAAAAGTGCACTTCTCACATCAACATCTTCAAATACTCATCTGCACATTCTGCATCATGGATGCATAACATAGCTGGCAGGAGCTTGATGACACTATACATTATGGATGCCCATGACAAGCCAAAAGCACTGTCAAGCCAGAGGCACTAAAGTGGAAATTTAAAAATCAAAGATTAATGGTTTTTTAAATATATTTCAGTGAAAAAGTAAACAGCCTCCTAGGCCAGTCAGCCATTACCCTGTCCAGGGAAAGGAGCAATACTGATAGGGTACCATGAAAGAAAATTACTCAGGCATGCTATTTGTTTCTCGTAACATGAAACAAGGATTATGTTTTATTTATTTCCTAGCAATATCCACCGAAATCCAGACCATCACTTCAAGTATAATGACTTTATTGAGTTACTACCAGTCTTGAGCTATTTTGTTTCATGCTTCTCAAAATTATTCAATACATGGTTTTAGGACTTTACTTATTCTGGAGTTAAGTTTCCAAAGCAGTCATCTTATTTTTCTTCTCAAACTAAAGCAACCTAGAATCCACTGTCCCTGCCACAGATTTATCTTCCACAAGGGAAGCAATTTAAAGAAGACAGGAATGCAAAGGAACATAAAGTGCAATACTAATCATTTCCTCATTATCTTTTAGCATAAAAGAGCAAGACAGAAAGGCGTAAGTTTTGATATTTTTCTCTATCTTGTTCAAATTACAGCTTAATCTGATAGGCAAATTTCATCACTTATGTCGAAACCAATCAGCACATATCACACCAAAGAATTTTACCATATGGTGAATACCGTACCCGCGCAACATTTATGTCTGGAAAGAAAATGCTACAGACAGGAACCATCAATCTTCTAAAAGGGATATTGTCTTCAAGTATTTTCTCTCAAATTCAAGGCATGGAGACCTTGTAGCATCTTCTGTGGAAAGTGAAATACCCTGCCTGTCAGAGACATGGTAATTCACTTCCCTCAGATCCCAAAACATTTATAACTCAACAAGAACTCGGCTGACACATGAAGTGAGGCACTTGGATCCGAGAAAGATGGTGAGACTTCTATAAGGAAGTCCAATTTTATTCATCTTTCAAATCACAACAATCTACTTGCCAGGAGGTGCTTCTCCCTTCATATGGCGTTAAAATAAAGGCTACTCTGATGGTGAAATCCAGAGGTACTGCATTTCTTCCAGGGAAGTGACTACATCAAACAGGGTGAGAGTAGTTAGAAATCAAAGGAAAAAAGGATATCAAAATACTCTTATGAGTACTTGGAAGCCTTTAAGAGGCTGACAGCAGACAAACACACATGTCCTTTATCATGACTGAGAGTGGGAAAGAAAACTAACAGATTTGAATCTGGAAGAGATGGAGAACTTCAGGTCCCATACAAGTTTCTAATATTCACAGACCATGTTTCATCTACATCGTATCTGCTTCAGCAAAATCTTGACTCAAGCTGTCTCTATGAAAGCTTTCTAAGAACCAGAAAAAACCCATGTAATGTCATTTAAGAGCTGGCTGTTTAGAACACAGTAATGTGTGGTTTGTTTGCTTCAAAGGTTTTAAAAATACAGAAGCAGAACCCGAAAATGAACTGCAGGACATACACATTTCATAGAATTTGTATTTCTTGCTTAAATATAATTCTGCATTACCAAAAGCTCTATTAATATTAAATAGAGAGAATAAAATCCTAGTTGCTTTTAGACTCTTCAAAGGCAGGTACTACTTTAACATCTTACCTTCTCTTTATCTCATTCTGAACCCTTTGTCATGCAGCCAGAGTAAGCAAAGCCCGAGGTGTGGAAAGACACCAAGGCTTTCTTTCTGCTTCAGGGTTAGCTTATGTGGTTTTGCATTTAAGAATCCCTACAGATAATGCACAAACATCACTATGAGGAGATACCAGAACTTAGAGCTTTCTCTTTCAGAGGGACAGGTTGGAAAATGAAGCTCTGTTGTCTGTTCTTGTTTTGTTCTCAGCTTTGTATTCCGTTCTACAAAGGATCACAGGCAAACAGCACAGCTAAAAAGTAAAACCAAATCTGCCCAAGTTCTATAACAAGGCAGCACTCTCCAGGATGAGCAAAAATGTGGCTATAAACTTCTTAAAACTCAGCAGAGAATCAAATAGAGATCTTTCAGCTCCCAGACAAGTACTAGATGGTATGGAAGAGAACCTTCTGTCCAGGTTTTTGGATGAATTTATTTCCTGATGTGTTTCACCTTCTCTTCATGCATAATTTACAACAGTGACTGAGATGCAGACGCACTCCATCCGTGAGCACCAGACATTTACAGGAGATAGATGCTGAGTAACAGACCAAACTGGAAGGGAGCATCTCAGCACACGCAGAACCAGACCTCAGGCAACCTGAGAATCCATTGACTTTGGCTGCCAGGCAGAGCTGTTGCTTTCTTAGATAGTGGATCTTAAATTACATGCTAGATGTCTACATTCTGCTGTCAAGTGAAACTTCAACATCTAAATGCCTCTGGGAACTTTGGGAAAACAAATGTATTTATACTGACACAGCTTGCTTGGAACTGATTTGTATAAGATGGTATTAGCCACACTAGATCCCCCATTCTGTCATTACTATCACTTGCTATGTTGCACAGCTAACAATTTTTTTTTAGGTAGCTCCATTCTTACAAGCTACTTGTAAATATAAACAGGATGCTTTAGGTTATTTTTATGCAGGTCTGAAGGCTGTTTGGTTCTGTGGGAATTTAAAAGTATAAGCCACCTTCACGAGGCAGTGCCAGAGATAACTAAACTGTGAGAGATTGAAAATCTGGATCTATCACAAACCGTTCAATGGAAATAGTCTGTAAATGAGGGCCTAGGACATGACTACTTATTTTCTTAAAATGTGCTTGCTATTCTAAAAATATTTTAAATACGACAAAGCAATGTGTTTTGTTTCAGCATCTGTGGAAATGTTTAAGTATTTTCTAACTCCTGCTTAATTCGTGAACTCTTTGGCAGCCTTTTATCAATACATTTTTTCTTATTTATATTCATGACTTTCTACTGTGGTACTATCTAAAAAGTGTTAAGAAGGTGAAAACTTTCACACTACAGCTGTCAGTTGTTACAGAAGTGGCAGGTTTGCAAATCCAGCCTCAAGCACGAACAGAGAAGCTGTATGGTTCAGTACATTGCAGAACCTGGGGCTTTACTGACTTTGCTTCTAACCAGTTATCTCTTGTACTCTGTGACTAAGGTAAACAGAGCTTCTATGTTACAGTTCTAGTAACCCATCATTAAAAAATGCCACAGGAGTATGGACTTCCTTTAGAAATGGCTGCTAAAATCTCTCAAACTACTGAGATGACCAATCTGCTCATTTAAAAACATATTTTATAAATACTTTTAAGAAATAGGCTTTTTTCTCTCCTAAGGCTTTTTAAATCCCAACATTTTAAATTACTTTTGCCAGTTTTAAACAAAATCTTGCTTCAAAAGACATTCTGAAAGTTTAAAATAAAATAAAAATATTTCTTACTTTCACAGAGTTAATGCCTCAAATTATTTAATTGCAACCTTATCCAAAATATTAAATTTAAACATGGTATTTTTTATGCAGAGGTAGGCTAGTTAATTTAAAATGCCTAACTAAAGCTCTATATACTACATTACTGCACAACTTTCTCACTCTCCTAGAGTTACAGTCAGTCCCTTTGAAGTTTTTCTTCAAGGAGAAAACAAGAATGTTGAAACACTGCTGCAAACATGAGGTGGACTGATCTAATGCAGTAGCAACCTTAAAATAAACCAAAAATAAAGTTCTTCCACAACCTAAAGCTTTTATTAGTAGATGAAGCAAACATACCAAATAGTTCTCGTCTTGAAAGGCATAGTGCAACGTGGTAATCCACTGACAGTCTCCATTCACCAAGACGTTTCTCTCCTCTCGGAAGCAAGCTGTCTAAAGGAAGAGAGGGGGGGGAAAAGCCATTGTCAACATCAACAAGTAGTTTTTGCAGGATGAATATATATGGATGTTTTATGGGATTAGTTCAAATTACTGAACAGAGGACTCTATTCATTGGAATTCAGTCTGCACAAGTGACAAGCCAAGGAATCTCTGCAGGCTTTAGTCAGGCATTCAGTCATTCTAATTCTGACTGCAACTTTAAAAAAAACAAACCAAAAAAACTCCACACGAACACAAAACACCCTCCCCAAACAACAAACAGCCCACAAGCCAATTCAAGTCAACACTAAATCTTTGTTTCATAAAGTATTTTTAAAAGCCAGAAAATGATAACTTGTCACTGCCATCTGTAGCAGAAAGATAATGGCTCTAGGAAAGTAAGTCTGGTTCTTCTGATAAAGACCTTTATGAAAACAGTTTCATGTATACTTTTATTACATTACAGTCCCAGTTCCAGACACTGCTAACACACTATAGGAAATAAGGAGATTTTACTATTACTGTCTTATCTTTGTCCAGTATAATACATTTTCATTTTCAATAATCTTTCCTCTACTTCAAACAGCACACTGCAACACTTCAGAGAAGCAAGCTCTGTGTAACAGGTTTTCTCAGCATCTTTACATAAAACCAACTTTCATAAACTTCAAGCGAGTCCTCCTTAATAAAAATATATTAATGTTTTTATTGGATCAAAACCATCAAGGCACAGACCTTGGGACTCTTCCACTGCTCTCAGTTCAGAGAGGCATTATCAGGATATTCAGTAGCTGCAGATTCAAGTGTTCGGGTTCTAGACAAAAACTGACTTTTTGTCTTTTTTGTCATTGCCATTTGTTCAAATGTCTTAGAAATTGTACCATGGAAAAGTGACTGAGAAGCCCAAGGCTTACCATATACTGATTGCACCTTATAAAGGTATCTCAACCATTTTTCCCTCAAGGGAAGCAAAATTCAGTTTACATTTCTACTGAAGAAGACCATGCTATGGTCACACTGTAAGGTTAGCAATCCTTGGTGCAAGAAGGAGTAAATTGTAATTAAATGCTGAGTGGTTTAACGGTTTATGAATGCGAGGCCAAAGTATCGCTCTGCAAAAAAGTCTGGCAGATACAGCAGCTCCAAGTAATCCTATCCCCTTCCCGCAGCACCAGAGCACAGCCCTGCTCAGATCTTCTGGCACCACGATGGGAGGAGGCTGCCAACACAGAAAACTAGTTTGTTTATTTTCAAAGACATCAGTTCCTTGATCCAGTTCACTGTGCAACCTCAAATAGCGAGGGAATGTTATGAACAGTAAAAACCCAGTAATGCTGCTGAACATTTTGCATCGTGAATTCAGAGGATAAAACTCTGCTTCTCTGCTTACACTAGCTTAAAAGGCCTTGAGACGTGACTTGAAAAAGCATGACAGGCTACCTAATCACCCAGTCAGGACTTACTTGGAACTGTCAGCAGTAATATGCTAATGACTATGCATTTTGCTGTTCAGAACAATACAAATGGTCCTTATCAACATAAATGGCATGCCAATTTTGCTTGCAACCCATTTATCAGGTGATGTTGGGTGATATTCACTAACCTTTCCTGTATTTTAGTGGCTTCCAAACATATGGGCTTTTTTCTTGCAGGTAGTACATGAATAAGCAGTATTTAGGTAACTTCTTGATATGTTTAATAAGTCATACACAACATAAACCAGTAAAACAACATGCTTCTCAGACCACTCATGCAGTGGCTAATAAAACATTTTTCAGTGGAACTGCCCATTTAAGAGTCTACTGTATTCTTGCAGGCTTCATTTTAAAAACTAACAAGTTTTACCACACTGGGGAAATTTTAATACCCAGATGCTGTATGAACTTGATATGCAGGTTATAAAGTCTTGCTTAGCCAGAAAAGCCAAATCAAGCAAGCAAACTGAACAGGAAAATACAAAGGGGCCCAGCAGAGAAGACAGTTCCTTTATTGCCCTTTGTAAATGTGGAAAATGAGCTGAAAGAGAACTTTTTTGGACTGTTACTTATTGTGTGTATTGGGAAAACTACTACATTTTTCTTGATGGCCAAACCTCTTCCACCTCATGCCTGTCTGAGAGAGTAAGAGGAGTTAGCTGCATGATTTGAAGAAAATTTGTAAACACCTGTCTTCTCAGGACATTTCTACATGCAAAAGTTGCAGCTATTTAGACAGGCCATTTAATGAACTCCCTCTAAAAATTACTGAAGTAAGTCAGCATAGCTGTATTTCCATCAGAGTTTGGGAGATCCCTGGAAACAGTTCTGTTTAAAATAATTCTATACTGGCCAATTAATTAACACAGCTGAAATCTATGTAGAAAGGGCACCAAATTTCCCTCATACAGGGAAAGCTTAATGCAGAACTGCTGATGCAGCACAGCCCAGAGTGTGAAATCTCCTGACAGCTCAAAGGAGAGCTGGGGAGCCGTGGCTGCTGCTGCCTGTAAAGAAGTGCATGGATGGATGGACGTAGTGTGACTAAATCAGGCAAAGGCAGTGGTGAAGAGGGGCTTAACAGGAGGGAGGAGATTTTATCACAGGAAAAGAGCTGGCACTGACTCACTGAAAGGAAGGGAGGGACTAGGAAGGGCAGGCTGGGGGGAGGAGGTGTCAGGAAGGGGATAGAAGAATGGGACAGGGAAAGGTCAGCAAGCCTGGTCCTCAGCCTTGCACCCCTTAACAGAACTGCGTATGGACTGATGCATTACATGTACTTTCGCCTCAAATCTATTGCTCATTTACTTGTTAAGCTAAGTAATATTACATTTGCCATAAGGTCTTCCTGTACCATGCAAGAGTAGGTATCCTAGGAATATCTATCTAGGAAGAATGATTCCCACTGTGTATTCTTAGTAGGTCTTTTCCTAATCTGTGAAGTACCCACTCCTATTTATATTTACACAATTTGCTGTGACATTGTACATCTCCTTCCATGAAAAAAAACCCCTTAAACAAATTTACATTCTTAACACGTTTTGTTTTACAATCTGAATCTCTAATTCCAAAACATTTATTTATAGTTTCACTGGTTATACAAATCCTGTTACAAACTGTAAAATGCAAAGCTCCTTAATGTATGCTTTCTGAATGGAAGAGAAAAAAGACCTTTTGATAACGTTTTTGTATACAGCTGTGAATGTCACAGTAGCACCAATCTCAGCTTTCATGTAGTCTTTAACTTGCCTTTACTGTAAACAAAAATCTGGCCAATAAATTCAGGGTAAGAACTAGGGCAGACTGTCTGGTAAACGAATACACAGTAATGCTGAGAACAACAGATGCCTGGAAGGGACTGTCAGACTTGATTGCATTAAAACAGCTTAAGGAAAAAAAAAGAAAAAAAGAAGGAAGCTCCTATGCTCATGAAATAATTCTTCCTAATCTGGAAGAGCTTCAGTGTAATCTTCCTAATGTCATTTTAAAAATTCTCTGTGTTAAAAACCATATTACTTACCTCTGCCCTTTTAAGCATTTCCCATTTATTGAGAATTTTCATTGCATAAATGCGCTCTGTACACTTCATTTTAACAACAGCAACCTGAAATAGTAAGATATTTTTATTTAACAGAAACATGGTGAGAAAAATACAGTTTTCAAACAGCTCAATATTCACACAAAAGCATGGTCAGAAAAATATAGTTTTCAAATAGCTTCATGTTCCCAAATTAACAATGTAAGTTATTAAGGAGTCATCAGTAATCAACTGACACATTGATAAAATACAGCTTGAGTCTCTGCTCATTCTATATATTCCTCCTACATTAATACTGTGTGCTTGATGCACCATGTGTGGTCAAGTGCTCGTGATGAAGTACATGGGGGATGACACAGGAGGAGCATGAAGCTTTTCATATGAAGATGTGCAGTAAAGCTGCATTGTTTCCCAAGAACAAGCAGGGCTTGTAGCCAGGCCTGCAGCCAGCAGGGCAACATTTAAAAGGGCAGCCTGAGAAAACAAGAAAGGCTGCTGTCAATAGAAATACACTACATTTGACTAATTTGTTTTCACATTTCAGGTCTCAGAAACTTGAAAGCTATTTGCAAATTAGCATGCTTTTGTGTACTGTATGCAGATACTTTAAAAGAAAAAAAAATCATTTATTTATTCACAATTTTGCTTGGAGCATTTTACTCTGCATCCTGTGTATTAGCTTTGCTTACACTGATCTATTATGAACAGTAGCAGTGCACATAGCTGTAACAGTGGAAGAAAAAAACCAGAAGAATACAAAAACTTCAAGGCTTAGGAATGCAAAGACTTTATTTTGACCAAGACTGGTATTCTCCAAGACCAAAACTAATTCATCTTGTGGTAAAGCCATCATTTCCACAAAATTCTTCCAGCTGGCAAAAGAAAAACAGGCATCATGACTAAGACAGCAACATTTTCACAGGACTATACATGGACTGCTTGAATATTTCTACTGCTTCTCAGCTCATCTCTATTTCAGAAGCAGAAAACCAACCAGCTTTCACTGCTTCCAACAGAGCTCGGAATAGCTGTGTGAAAAGTAACAGGGATGACATCAGCTCGCCTCTTCTGCTGCTTAAAAACTCTTAGCTACAAAGGAGTCAGGAACTACAGCAGCTTTAAGACGATGCTGACTATAAAAAAAGGCTGGAATAGTGCGTCAAGCAGAGCAACACTATACAAAGCCATAAGTCCTGAGGAGGGAAGAGTAGTACCTCCCTGCACCTTACCACTAAACTCCAGATAAGGTGGAGGACTACTGCTTCTCCAGTAACACAAGAGTGGGATATTCACATGCAGACAGACATCTCACCCTGCAGGTGAATACCTAAGCCTTCCACCCTTCAGTGAGTGAAGCTCCATTCACCAGGTCACATAATGGACAACCAGCACCTTGCACACACCTGCACAGCCATGTAATAGAAACACAGCTCTAAAAAAAGGTCTCGCAGGTCCCCACAGCAGGAAAGACATGGGAATCTGGCCCTAAGCACAGCTGGGAAAGGCACAGCAGTAAGAAGCAGCTTCTAGAAGTGATGTACAATATCCACAGCTACATTACAACCCCAGTGGCTCTGGCCTACAAACACCTCCTGCAGACACTGCTTATGCTGCAGGGGAAGGATGAGCAAGACAAGAATGTCTCAACCAAACACATGAGGTTTCTGGGCACCTATGAAACTGTTCAACACTGACCTTCAGCAATGGCTTAAAATGTAAACAGCCTTGCTCCTCAACTCAGCACAGCTAACAGTCATACACTGCACACTCTCTCCATACACTAAATTGGGTCATTACCCTGATCCAGCTGAAGGCACACTGTAAGTCAAAGCACACTGCTTTGAGAAACTGCAAGATGCTGACATTACCCACTACACTTCTTAAACTGTTCCAGGCAGAATAATGTTGAGTCAGGAAAAGCCCTCACCTCCAGAGCAGGGACTGGACAGCACCGATTGCCATCACCTGCTTGCAGAGGAACAAGCAAAGGAACCCTCTGGGGCAGATACAATTTGCAAGGGTAGTTCTGCAAGCCCTGGAGCAGCAACATTCAAGTTTTACTACAGCACAACACTAGAACTGCTCACCCATTTAAGTACAAATACAGTGCACACATCAGAACCCAGACAGGCATCTACTGCACTTCATCTAAGACCACCACTGTCCGAAAGAACTGCAGGACTGTGCCAGTTTGGAGTGTGCTCAACTGCTGGAGTCTGGGAGGACAGGCACATGTGAGGAGCTGTGCAAACATCAGAATAAAGCAGTAAATGAAACAATCTTGGAAAACAAAACAAAAGAAAAGAAGAAAGGATGCCAAATCTGCACGACCTACTTAGTGGTACCCCAGTTACTAACTATATTAGTGCTATTTATTTTCAACTGAAACGACTGCTTAAAAAAGACCAGTTTAAACCTTCTGGAGGAACATAATTGTCTTCTGTAGAAGAAAAAGTAGAATTCATAAAAAGAAAGTTGAGCCATATTTTCACATTAAGTGGTTATCAAGTTATGGCATCAGTAAACACACTGTGCTTTAGTTATAAGGGTGACAGTGGGGCAGCTTCTCATGTCAGCAGAAATATTAACTTAACCATACAGCAAATTAGGTAATTCCCCATGAATTCTATCTCTGAAAATAAGTCGGAGAGGTGAAGATACCTCATAGAAATGACAGAATTTGTGCCTGACTAGACCTGACTTCTCAAACAATTCAAATCATTAGGATTCTTTTTTAAAGGAAAACACACAGAAAAGCATAACCCAAACCTCCTTGATGTCTCAACTGAAACAGGGAAGTGCAAATGAAATTATGCCCTGATAAATTCAGTGCTATTGTAAGCAAGAGTACTTAGAATATTGCAAATAATCCTTTCTTCCATAAAACACCTCAGTGTTTCCTTGAGTTACATTTCTTTCACTTTCTTCATCAGGTGGTAGTATTTCTAGGTTTACTTTTGTCATAATAATGCTTTGGCTGCTTCTGAGATGGTGTGGAGTTCTTTTTTTTTTACTTTTGTATTAATTCCTCTTTCTCTGGCATACCTCAAATTCAATTACAGTAACCACACTGACCACTTTTCAAGATCAGACACCTCTTTTACTGCAATTGGACTAACAATCCAAGATATCTGGTTTTAAATATCATGGTTCTTATAGTACATACTGATTCACCACATCTATTAAAGTAAGAAAAAAACTATTTAATTGGTGTTCAGAGATATTCCAAAGGACACAGATTTGTACACTGCTACAAATGCCTGCTTTAAGAACAAAAGCATTGCTTCTATCTTCAGACCTCAAAAGTCTACTGGCTGAGCAAGTCCTCATGCTATGCACATTTTGGTGCTCATTCTTAATTTCCAAGACTAGTATAACTTACACTCTAATAGAACTTAAAAAAAAAAAAAAAGTATGTTCAGAATAGTGAAAGAAAAAAATTGTACAAGCAGAGGTATAATAAAAGAAGATGAATTTTCTGAAGAAGATTTAATAAGCTAAAATATGCCAGGCCTGGAAGAGGTAACAGCTATGATGAACATACAAAACCATGAATGTCATGGCGAAGATGAATGGAAAGCAATAATTTGCTGTTTCTTGTAACACAGAAATTGAAAAGCATCAAATAAAATTAAAAGGTAACAAGATTAAGGAAGTATTATTGTCACACAACAGTTCTGGAACTCACCTACAGGCTGCTGTGGACACCTAGGCATTCAGAAAGTATTTAAGGACATACATGTTTAATACCTGAGTAACACACACAGCAGTGTGGCTCTCACTGACCACTGACTGCTGAGTTAGAGGTGTGGGTTAGGGAGTCCCTGACCCCTCAGCCACTGGAAACAGGGAGAGTTCAGCTCTGCTCTGTCCTTGGGTTTTATTTCCTATACCTGTACCTGGCCAAAGGGATGGGATGTGGGCTAACTAATCTTCCTTGACCCAGAACAACTACTTTTGATACCTGTGTCAAATTGAGAAAATTAAGACTTACGTGCATTTCATAAAGCCAGGCTGAAATGCAGAATCAGGTGGTCCCAAAATGCATCAATCACAGGGTGGTTTGGTGAAGAGATTTAGGTGATTCCATTTTACTACGTGGTGAAACACTGACAAGGAAAAAATAACGATGCAAAGGTTCCCCTACCACTGGAGCCCCTCTTCCAGGCATGTCCCCATGGGTTTATTGGCCCATTGATTACTATCTGATGTGATTAGCATCACTGTAACTCTCAGGCAACAGGAACACTGCAATAAAGCTCAAGTAGGTTTCCTCAGGGACCTCAAACAAGTCTAATGAATCCTAGTGCCTACACTTCAACCAACTTTAGACATATTTATGTCAAAAAATGTATGAGTATTTGTGCATGTGAGATCCAGCTATGGTAACTACAAACCACAACACCCAATCAGATTTGTATTATTTCTGCCAGCCGTTTTATTCCCATACTTTGTGCCTCAAAGCTCTGTTTCACTTGTAGTGCAATAAAATAAAATCAAGAACCAATATAGCTAAGTAACTTCTCTAGACTGGCAACAGTTAGTACTTTGCTTCTTGAATTATTTTATAGAAGTATTTTGTTATGTTTTGATCTTCAAAACCCACTCAATACTGGCATTTAAGGCTGCACTGTGCAAAGCCATCCCAGGCCATTTTCCACCTTTCTTCATGCCCCAGTAAAACCTACAGGGTGGGAATCTGAGCCAAATCAACCTCTACAAACATGACAGAACTTCCCACCACTGTATTTTGCCCTTTGAGTGGTATGATCAGCATTAGGAAGCAGCATCGAGTTACAAATTTTCTTCTATGTAAACCGTAAGTATGGCACAGTAAAGTGCAGAAATCAGTTAAAAGTAAGACTGGCTTTCCAGGAAACAATTAACACAACAAAAAGACTTCTTGGAAACCATGCTGGCATTAATTTCCAAGAAAGATTAAAAAAAGCTCACGAGGACAATATTCATGCTGATGGCACTTAAATTTTCGGGTAAAACTTATCCTCAAGGACTGGGCTTTANTAACAAAAAGACTTCTTGGAAACCATGCTGGCATTAATTTCCAAGAAAGATTAAAAAAAGCTCAGAGGACAATATTCATGCTGATGGCACTTAAATTTTCGGGTAAAACTTATCCTCAAGGACTGGGCTTTAGTAATAAGGTGAAACTCAAGTGCAAAATGTTCTCAGCTGAAAAGAAGAGGAACACAGACATATACATGATAATACTTGTGCAAACAGCTCATAATGGCAGGTAGTTAAGAAAAAAGGCAAACTCAGTTCTGGAATTCACAGGCAGATACACACCGCTAGGGATGGGTAAACATTACTGCCTTGTAATACAAACTCATTGGAAACTCCACACACAGCCACACCTCAGAAAAATAAACTTTATCTGGAGCAGGTGTGAAAGAGGACTATTGAGATGATCAAGGAATTAAAGAGCCTGTCATACTACAGTGGGAATAGAGGAAGCTTTACTTGTTTAAAAAAAAAAAAAAAGGTGGATATTATTGTTATGTACAAATAAAATTGGAAGGAAGGACATCAGTAATGCGGATGATAAAAGACCGACTTAGGCTAATGGACAATAAAATTACATGGATAAAAGAGTGTAAAAGACCATGAATTAACCTTTGGCAGGAACTTGGAATGGCTTTAGACATTTGAGCAGAGATTTTTAGTCAAGCCTTTCAACCGGGAGGAGAGACAAAATGTCATTTTATATGTAAACAATTTATCCGTAATGTCTTATTACCAGATTCGTAATTGAATATTACAGTCATTTCCCTCAGCTAAAGCTTGTGTATGCCACTTTTACTCTACTATTTCTGTCTCATGCTATTGATACTTGGGATACCAGCTATGGCGAAAACATTGCAGGAACTGCTCTATCCTCCCGATACTCTTGGATATGAAAAGTCTTTGATATAGAGCTCATTAGTTAATCGTTTTAATACTGCAGCTTGGAGGAAAAACTGGTCTGGGCTGCTCTATCAGGTTTTTTTAAGTCTATTTTACATATAAAATTAACAACCAGAGTGTCTTTTGATAGAGTTCATATGCCATGCTGCACATTTCCAAAGCAAAATCGGGGTTTTTTTGAACATGCAGTGTGTATCTTCATGTTGTGCAAATAAGAAATCCCTCACAAGTGCCAGCCAGAAGGATTCTGCAAAGGAAGAATGAAGGCCCCGAACAGCACCTAAGCTGTTCCTCAGCAGTCGGGGGGTCTGCAGAGACAAATGGCTGGTCTCCCAGCAGCACTACAATGAACTGTGCCTCTCCAGCTCCTTGCAACCTGCCTGTCTCCATAGTTACTTGGTGCAGCCACACAAACACACACGGAGCTGGGGAGGACTAAGACAGCAACCAGCTATTTTGAAGCATTTTCAAAACAAAGCAGCTTCTTGCTTCGTCCATTTCCACGGCAGAAAATACCCTGCTTTGAGTTAATTTTTTTTTTGTGTGTGTGATGAGCATACTGAAGAAAAGCAAGGCTAATTAAATAGCTCTGCACTGTATTCTGAATGCTTTTGCTCTTTGAATAGTTCAATGAAAAGTGTCATATGTTGTGCGCAATACTTAGGAATTTTGTTAATCTGCACTGTAGGAAGGTACAGTCCCTGCTGGGCACCTAACACCAACCACCAAAGCCTCTGAGTAAGTGAGACAGCCTTAATTGCAGTCTGTAGCTCACTGTGCCCCAGGTAAATTTCTAGAAGTACATCAAAACACTGAACTCGGTACCCTACAGCTGTGATTACAAGGTGGAAAGGGCAGAAGCAGCTCTGCCTCTTGCTGCCAAGCACGACTGACTGCAGGAAGCTTAGGCTTTACATATTCACTTTTGACTCTCAGTGTAACTGCCAGGATCCCTCTCATTAGGAACCACACAACTGATCAGAACCTGTGGTACACAGTTTTCTTCTGGAAACACACTTTGACATCTGTTGATTCCAGCTGAGATTGACTAAGCATCTCCAGTCGAGGCGACATGTACTATTACTAAACACTACACAGATCAAGTCTGTACAGAACAGCACTTACATGAAAAGGTATTTCTAATCCATCCAGAGCAGTAATACTTAGGTGGGGCATATTAAGAGTTTTAGTTATTTTTGAGCTAAGCAAGACCAAGCAGTCCCACCCTTCCGCTGGAACCACAGTAAGCATTGCTCATTCAAGAAATCCTTGCTAACAAACAAGGGAAGGAGAACAATTGCTTCAATCCCACACTGCCAAATTTCCAGGAGGTGTCAGCCACGTTATACAGTCCAAGTTCTCAAACAAGGTACATCTTAACATATTTTTCCTTCAACAACTGCTCTTCAACTCTAATTGCATACAGCAATGTGCCTAAGTGGTCTTTTACACAAAATGAGGACACACGACCTTACTGACTTACAAACATATTACTAAGAGGTCAGATGAACCTTGCAAAGGAGCACATGCAAGTATTTAGAGCCACCGTCCTCATACACAATGTCCTCCTGTTCCTCTCACCATACTGTAAGCAGGAATACTCCCAGTTCTCATGCTACAAGAACTTTTGTTCAGGGTGGTTTTGCACTGGGTTTTGGAAAAAGTGTAAAGAACCAAGCTGAGTTCTGTTGGACTGAAAGCAGGAGAAAGAAGAAAGCAACAAAAAGGTACTGACATGCCAATACAGGTATGTACTGGTGATTATATCAATCTGCCTTAAATTAGATACTGATTTTGCAGTTGTGTTCACAGGGATAAGATCACATGTGGTCTCAATCCTCACTCTGGTCAAATACCACATTTCCTTGGCTTGTGTGTTGTCTGGCAAAAATTGACCACTGATCCTGACTAATAAATATAATGCTTTTATTTTGTTTAACCTGTATTTCTGCAAAGCTACTGGTTTATGCAAAAGTTCTTAGGTAGGAATAAAACCCTTGGCATTCTCCAAAAAGTCCAAAAGAGCTAAACTGAGAAGAATGGAATGTAATTTTCATCCTTTTTGAACTCTGCCTTGTTTAGCTTTTCAGTGTTTGAATTAAACTACTTAGTTCTAACAGGAATATGTTTTGTTTAACTCTGATTAATTTCTTTATATATTTAAACACATATTTTATAGGTATTTAACAATTTATTTCTAGCAGATAAATCCCATCAACTAATTTCTAACATAGTTCCCATGTATGAATGAACTTACTATAGAAAAATTACTTATAGTACCTCAATTCAGTTTTATCAAGTGTTGTTTTATACAAGTCAGATGCCACAATTTCCTCTCAAGAAACTGTATGTGATGTTCTTATTATGAAATGTCAACCTTTAAATAATTACTATTTTATAATGCCTACACTATTTGGCAGTGTAGTATACACAAGGGTCAAAGGATTCTTTCATAAGCAAATAGCACAAAATACTCTGTGGCAAGAGCGATTAAAGTACAGTGAACTTAAAATCAATGATTCCTGCTTAATTTAAAGTGATCAAAAGTTTCAAACTGCTGCAACTATAAACTAAAACTTTTATAGATAAGAAATGAACAAGATGTGATATTGACAGATAACAAACACCACTGACTCTGTGAGTACTCACAGATCTAACAGAAAGATGAAATTAAGATACTTTCTCATTTCACTTCTGTGAAATTTCATTTCCAGCTAGGAGGGGGATGGGATGCTTGAATAGCTTTAGTTAAGTTTCATGCTTTTCCAAATGAAAGATTATGAAACACGTTGCTGATTCAGGCACTCCAAACACTATTAATACAAGTTTCCATCCAGAATTTGTGTCTTTTATACACCTTAAGACTTTTGATCCAAAGCTAAGAAAGGTCATCCTAAAGCCCCGTGGCAAATATAAACTGAAGTCTCTTGAAGTGCATATAAATACTTCATGCTGCTGTTGTACTGAGATTTCCAGTTGGTCAACTGCTTAACTGGAGAAGAGCATCTTTTGAAAAAGAACAGAACAAGTACTATGGAAAACAGCACCTCCTTAAAGTTATACTGTGGGAAGGCATTCTCAACACTGACTCCATCTGCAAGTCACTATAAAGGGTTCCCATTTTTGATAGCTAGAGCATTCACAAGTCTAGTTCTGAAAAGATCCAGAAACCTCTTCTAATCTTGCTAAAAGACAAACTGGCAAAACACTAATCTAAAATTCTTCAGATATCAGTGGTCACAGCCACTATAGCAAGTAATTTGGCACAGCAAGACCAGAACAACATCAAAGCATCCTGTGCTGAGCCTTCCCATCCATACTGGATGCAGCTCAGGAATTTTGTTTCAGACTGTATCGAGCCTGGTTTCCTGGCCCAAACATGCTTTGAAGCTGTTAGGAGAGTCCAACCCAGTGACTGATTCTTTGGTACTCCTCGGGCCCAGAAGTGCATTTGGTGCACACCTGGAATGGAGGTTCTGGTTGTTTTCTCCAAGAGAAATCCAGCTCATGCTTAGTAAAATCCCTCTGCAGTAAGTGGGGACAGTCCCTTCTCAACAGTGCCAGTGCTTTGAGCCAAAACCCTAACAGGGAGGTAGACACTACCACTGTCTTGATTCTCCAGGCCTTCTATTTACTCATAAACCTCTCTGCTTAGGCCTCTTTCCTGGACTGAATTCGTAGCTTTTTTCAGTCTTCCTGAGACTTAGCAAATTTTTTCCAATCTTTGCTTTTTCCTGCCAAATTCTTTGCAGTAACTTTTTTTCTCCAAAAGTCCTGTTCAAATAATACATACCAGCTAAAAAGAAACAAGTGACTTGTTTTCATGCAGTATTTCCACTACCCTAAGATAACATTTCCTTTTTTGTAACAAATGTTGTGCTCATCAAGTTCAACATCCACTAGAAAGTGAATTTTTATCTTACAGGTCAAGATGTTACTGTTTATCTGGACATTTTACTTTACATGCTACAGTTCCTTCAGCAGCTGTATTCATAATGATTACATATGAACCTCATGTTACCTCATCATAACATTAGAGGATGGTACAGATGAAGAGGTGTTCTTGAAACATTAATTTCTGTCTTAGGTGTTTCCCTTTTCTCAAAAGCAGTCTTTGAAGTAGCTTAAAATTACGTGGATATGAAGCTATTACTTCACCCACTCCCAAGTGCATATACACATATAACCATCGTTGCTCTCTGCAGCCAGTCCAGTAGGGTCCTGGTATTTCACCAGCTTAGTTTCTGGTCAGCCTGTGATAGCCCTGTCCCACAATCAAACTCTGAGTGGAAGAGTTTGAGGTGTCCAGGGCACACCATGCTCGGAAGGACAGCCCTGCACAGCGCACAGTCCTGCTCTCTGTGGAGACAACAGGAGATGGAGATCAGGAAGTTTATCCTTAGCCACCGGCAGCAGAAGTTCTAAGCAAGTCCTAATGGGCTGAAGTGAGCCACTAATGGCAGTCTCTAAATTTCACTTTAGTGTGGCACTACTTAAAAGTAGTTTCCTGAAAGAAACCTAAGGGGTTTTTTACTTCTAGAAATTCTCTAGCTAATAACCCCTCTTGCTGACAGCTATGACTTTAGTTATCTGTATTTAAATGCTGAAAGGGTTGTCTTTGAGGTTCTCCAGAAGTCTCAGGTATCCTATACCCGCTGGAGGGGACATGCTCCTGAATGCTTTTGCCAGTGGCAAGCCCTACCAGACTTCTGTGACTGATGAGACTTTCATCAAGTATATGAAGAAGCAAAGCCTCAGTCCAGGGTCCTGGGACTGGCGAGTCCTCAAAACACAAGGCGTTCCTATCATCCCAGCATGATTCAACTTGCTGCCCAAAAACACAGATCCAGCAGCCTTTGATCTTCAAAGATGACAGGGAACAGCCTTTGAGGCAGCCAAATGTGTCTTTCTGCATTACCAGATTGCTACAGAGACAGGCAGATGGGTGGAGCAGCCTCCACACTCCTACCATAGAAGCAGCCCAGTTCTGTGTTAAATTAGAGCAGCATCAAGCAGTACATATGGCAAGTGGGAGAAGAGATCCCAAATTCAGCTGTGCAGCCTCTAGGTGGGACCACCCTGCTCATAAACACATTGAAGAGACACTTGTTTTCCTACCGTGAAGTCAGAATGAGCCAGTGACAGAAATAGCAGAACTGGACACTAAATAACCTTCTTCAAAGGGACCTGGCTTCATCCCACATTTGGAAGCATTTTAACATATCTGTGTGAATCTTTTGTCTTTAGGATAAGTACAGGTCAACCATAGCAAGAAGTCAGATGCACAAACGATGAAAGTTATATTGCTACAACTGAGAATAAAAATTTCTTACCTCACCAAATGCACCTCTTCCGATCACTTTTATAATTTCAAAGTCATCTCGATGGAGTTGCATTTCCTTCACCAATTTTGTAAATGGTTTTGCTGTTTAAGGAAAAAAAGAGAAAATCTAATTAATAGAGAAACATTGCAAGCCAAAGCAATCCATAAACCAGAGGTCAAAAGTATTCATTGCATACCCAGAGCAACAGTAAATTTTCAACTATTAGAACTATATAAGGAAAAAAAGTTAATTATGCTATTTAATTAACACTTAAAAGTTTTTTTTAAAGTTCCATTGTATGAGTGGTTCTGCCTTGCTGCTAATGAGTAAAGTGGTCTTTCAGAAGAATTTCCCCCCCTTTCTTTAGGATTTTGTGAATCAGAGAAGGACCATGTGAAAGGGAGAGAGCTCATTCATTACTGGTAAACCCCAGAGACAATTTGTCCTACCCTTCAGCCACCAGATTAATTCTCTTCTTAGGCAGAGTGCAGCTTTGCTTTTTATTATTTCAGCTAGTACCAGCTAAAGCTTTAACAACCTACTCTCAAGAGAGCTGTCTCTACTCAACAGCAATGAAACCATTTCCCCCAAGACCTGTGGCTAATTTAAGATTTTTACTTTGAACTATCTTTTCTGTTAAGTAACATTCACCAGATCTCAATTAGACCAACTACTGAAGAACTCCAGCCTAAAAGATATCCAGTGATTAACTAACCAACACTCACTTTGTTCTGGTAGTCCCACTGGATTCGTGACATTTCTCAAAATATTTGGTTGATAAATTCTACTTTACTTGCAGCTCCATCAATTTTCTCCTCTCCAGATTACGCTCAGAATACTTTATTTATTTCTAGCATATTACAGCATGTGGATCATTATTTAGATCCAACGTTTGTTACAATTCACTACTCTGATTATGAAGATCAAATCAATAAGGAAAAACAGTGGTGCAAGTGCCAGCCAAACTGCACAAGGGCAAGTATTCACAAGCAAAGCAGAAACTTGCTCTTCGAACTAAGCACAAAAAGACTGCTGCTCTTTACCTCATCACAAACATTATTAGACTAAAAAGACTGACGTTTTTCAACAAATGTATTTTTCCCATCTAAAACATCACAGAACTACTGCTTGTAATTCAGGCCACACTCTTGTTTTACCTCACCTCACATTATGATTAAGCTAATGAGTTATAAGCCAAACGGAATTCCTACAAGAGGGGTCACTGCCCTGATGGTCTATTTTGGATGCTAACACAAACAAACCAACCCTTACAACCACACAGAGATACAAAAGTCTGAACTGGAGACTGCAGATTTCAGTATAAAGTTGAACCAAAAAAGTTTGAAAACCTCTCAGCAAAAAATCATCAGAGCTAAAAAAATGAAGAAACAGCTGTACAGAAGAACACCCATGGTGCTGCTTTGTACTCAGGAGAGGTGTTACTGAAAAGGTTTGCTCCAGAAGTAATATCCCTTTCACTGCATGTTTCCTATCTACCCAAAGTATGAAATTTAAGATGAGACTCTACTAGATTTTCTGCTAGCCCCTGTATTTCAGCTGGACAGAAATGCCTACAGCATCTCCCTCCCCACAAGGCCATTGAGACTGTCACCCCCCAAACCCCAAACTGTTTATAAAAAACTTACCCAGCAACACCCAAATCTTCGTTTGCACAGCCTAGCCATGACCCAGCAACGCCACCTCAAACCAGTTAGAGACCTATACCAGTCCAATCAGACACCTGCACAACTAAATACCACTGCTGATGGCTGTGATATGTATCAATTATTCTGCAAGGTTCTCTCACCTCCTTCCCATCAAACCAAGACAGACCAAGGAAACAAAACTGCAGACAAGAAATAAACGTGACAGTTCCCTTATTAAGTGTGGGGTTGTTACTACAGAATGTGGGTCTTTGGACTCATTTTGCACAACACCAGTTTCTGTTACTGAAATGCAAGGAGAAGGGAAATGAAATGTAGTGATTTTATTTTGGGGGTCACTAACAAACTAATAACTTTTGTTTTAAATAAGTAACAAATTTTAGCAATAATTCTAGTAAGTAAACGGAACATCAGAATCAGGATGGGTTGGGTTAGAAGGGACCTTAAAGATCCTTCAGTTCCAATCCCCTTGCCATAGGCAGAAACACCTTCCACTAGACCAGGTTGTTCAGAGCCCCATCTAGCCCAGCCTTGAACACTGTGGAACATCCACAACTTCTCTGGGCAATAAAATAATTGGTTTAAGTACAAAAACATCTGTTACTGCAAATTGATCACAAGCAACTTCCAAAGCAGGAAGACACAAACGTTATCAAAGTTTAAGCTGTCTTGTACACTTCCAAAAAAACCACTTAGATTTTTGTTGACTGGTGACAAAGTATTTCATTAGTTTGTCTATAAATTTCCTTGCTTTGAAGTGTATCAAACTTCCCATCACTAAAACTGGGATTCAGTTTAGAAATGCATAAAGTTGTATAAAAACAAGTAGATTCAATTAGTTCTATATTTTAAAAGGCAATAAATATTATGTATCAAGCAAAGTACATACTTAAATTTCAGTAAGCAGAAGAAGAAATAGTGTCTGCAGGGAAAGGCATCAACGCTATCTCTGTAGGAATTCTATCCTTGAAGAAAGGAGGATGAGCAGTCCTCATTCTCCTGACCACCGTTTCAATTAAATAACTTCAAGAGTCCTAAGTTGGTCCTGCTTTTTCCACCTCAATTGGTCAACTGAAGTACTACTTAACTAAAATTAATTAGTTTAATATATGCAAATGAAAAAAGTATTCGCTCCTAAAAAGAAGTTACTATTTTTACAAGCCATTTGTGCACTTAACTGATGTCTGCTTTTAGTATTTAGCAGGTGTTGGTGTTCAGAAACACAACAGCTTCGGTGGCCTCTCTCTTGGAAAGCACTAAACATGAATATTACAATGTACAGAAAAAATTTAAATTGGACAGGATGTTTCTTGAAATAAAAAAATTTGAGTCTTAGTCAAGCCATCTAAGATTCCTTAAAAATAGATACAATTTGAAAATAAAACCTAATATCCACAGAATCTCATCATCACAAAGACTACAACAGAGGGTACACATCAAATCAGAGCTCTAAGGAGGCAACAGACCAGCAATTCATTTAAACTCATATTTACTTTTTTGGCACTTTGAAGTGCAATAAAAGACAGCAGGATGTGACCTGCTGCATTTAAGTACTGGATTTCACAATTTCTACCTCTTAGTGAGATAAATCAAAAAATATTTCCAATTTGCTTTCCTGCTCTCCTCCCAGGAGGCTGCTGTTCCTCATTCCACAAATATCCAGATCAGTAGCATGCACAGAACCAGCAAAACTGAGTGAGCAGAAACTTGCACCAAAAAGTATCAGAGACAGGCTGTGTTTGCTGTGCTTGCCAGAAAAATGCCAAGTGATTTATCACTATCTAACTGGTAAAAAGCTCCAGCTTCTCCTTTTACATATCACTATTTGATAAATAGGGAACTCAAAGCAAACTTATCTCCATATCCTGGAATGAATAATTACACTTTACTGATTAGTTTTGATCCTAATATTGAAGGCAGAACTTATGATTTAGAGTTGATTTAATACTTAATGAAAGTATTTCATTCTGGCAAACAGAAGCACTAGCTGTACTGGGGGTTTTGTTGGCAGTGATTACTGAATTTTGTTATATATACACACTGTTGTCAGGGTAACATCAGCTGAGAGTAATTGCAAGAGTTTGTTTATTCATGACTGTGAGGATGTAATCAGAATTTGGGATAGACGTTCTACATGCAATATATTTGTATGCATCACTCCTTTTCATTCAAGCTCATTTGGCATTATTGTACTTCTGCTTGTTTGGAAGAAGGGTGTTCTCCATAAGGCCAGACAAGGGAAAAAAAAACCCAACAAAAACCCAAACACTAATTTTAAGGTGCCAAGTAATGTATGCTCTCAAGAATATAATACAAAACAGTAACAGTTGATGTTTTGATTCATAACGGGAAGTGAAATGCCAGTATTTATTTCCTCATTGAAAACCAGGGTACATATGAAAGACATAATTCTCTGCACACAATTTATATTCTGATCATATACTTCTCTTCCACTGATAGCTAGGATTAGGATGTTTTATTTACACAAAAAGAAAACATACATTTGAGTAATTTGAAAATATAATTTAAAGCACAGTCACAGGTAAATAGATTTGTATTTTAGGTTTGAGAGCTGGTGCATCTACACTACAGTCAATCTGTATTAGGCCATCTGATAGAAAATATTTGAAGGCTGTTTCAGAATGACTAAAAGCTGCAGGAAATGCCAGCAGAGATGATCTGACACAGCACACTGGGCACTCTGCACTGCTAGCCCAGGAATGGAAGCACACTGGCCTCTGTCAAGGTCAGAAGCATACCTCACATTTCCTCTCATTTCTGAAGGCTGGCAGGATTGTCAACATCTCCCTTAAAAAATAATGGGTCAACTCTTCCCCCCTAGAATATTGTTAAAAATGAGAAGTGCTGAGGTATGTTTTGAATTTTTACTTTTTCAGGTTCTGAATCCTTCAATTTATGTCAATAATTTACCACCTGGAATCCCACACTTAGCACCTTTGCATCAGTGGGTTTATGATTACTGCTTCAGTAGTGGAGTTACCCAATGCCTGTAATTTGAGGACTTGGCCATATTTTGTTAGGCAGTGCAAGTTTCCAGAAATTCACAAAAATCACTTAGCTGAAGCTGCCAAATGTTCAAGAACATCTGATGTTTTGTATCACTGGCAGCTCCAAGTTTTAAATAAATGTGACAACTGCAAGAAAACAATACACAGACTCACAATTCAAGTTGAAAGGGATCAGTTGGTCTCTAACCCAATCTCCTACTCAAATCACAATCAATATTGGTCTCAGTCCAGGTCACTCAGGATTCAGCCTGGTCAGGTTTCAAAAACTGCCAAGAATGGAGATGCCATGGGCTCTCCAGACAACCTTGTTCATACACTGCACTGCCCTACATCAGATAGTTTCACAGTTTGGAACTGATCCAAAGTGATTTGGGGTTTAAATTATTATATAACACAACAACAACATTGAGGTAGGTTGACCCTGAAGGTAGGTCCAAACTGTCTGGTCAGGCAGAAATTCATCTGCCACCACAGTCCCTTTATCTACTCATCCCCTTTATAAAACACTGTGGTAGGAAACTATGTGAATTGCAAAATATTAATGTCAGGGAAACAAGAAAATGACGCAGATAACCAACCGTCTGTGAAGCCATACTCCCACCAGGCAGCTACAACATTTTATTTAAGATGTTTTCTTTGGAGGAAGAACATGAAAGAGCAGCAAGTTTTACCATTTCCCTCAACCATCCCTCTCAACTTACATTCTAGAAATCAAGTAACTTGTTTGCCCTTTGTGCACCCTTTTCAAAGAAACAGCATTCCTATGATATTGCTACTAAAACAGAAGGCTGGAAGGTTTAACAAGTTAGTGCTTGTATACATGTCTTGGGAGATACCCACACCCAGGTAGCCCCAACCTGCTCACTAGGGTGATAAATACCTGTTACAACCCACACCTGAGTTTTAAAGAAGTACAATCCCCTGGCTACCCAATTGTGAAATTTTCCCTGTATTTCAGAAATGTAATTTTTTTTATTCTTCCATCTTTTGCTGACTCCAGCTTTAATTTTTCCAAATATAGATCCTTGCCTCCCTTTTCCTGTGCTGGCCTGTTTCCTCTTACTGTCCACCCCTGTGAAAGCTTTCTTTCAGTCTGGTTTCCTAAGGAAATAAGGTATGTGTGATCACACTGCTGGGCCCGGTACCTTTTGATCCCAGTGAACACCCTTCATATCCCCTTTACCAAATTTCACTGACGTTGTCTGAAGACACCAAGTTGCTACAAGTTCTGTGAAAAAAATGGCAGCGACTAGGAGACACCCACAGTATCCCCTCCACTAAGGGAAAGGCTGTATCAGGAATACAGCAGTCACCTGCTCAACTGGCAGCCAGGACACACCAAGGCAAAAAGCATCCATGCTTATGCATGGACAGGGGAGCAATGCTGCACAGAAGAGGGAAGAAAGGAAGTGTGCAGCAGAAAAGGGAAGGTAGCATGGTGGGGGGAAGGGCAGGGGGTTATTCCACTGAGACCAGTAAAGGATGTAGATAAAAGTTCTACAGAAAGACAAACTTCACCAAAGCTGTTTACGAGCCGAAGGTACACACTGTGCCTTCTCCGACTCGTTTTCTGCTTGCCCTCCCTCCCGTTTTTATGACATACATACGCACACTTCACTTACTCTGCCTCTTGCTCAGCGATCTGATTCTTCGTCATTCATCAAATCCATTAGACCAGTGCAGTGGTGCAAGACTGGTTATCACTCCAGTGACACAAACTCCACTGGCTTAAGAACTGGAGAAGCACAGCCTGGTTACCTCTTGCAAAGTGCCTACAGCCCTTGCAGAACAGCCTTCTGATATGACACTGCTTCACACGCTGTCAGAGTCCTCTTTATTCCTTGACCAAGGCCATCCAGTTTTACAGTGCCTTGCTGCTGAGTATTTCCTAATTTTAAGATGTCCTCTTGTAACAGCATTTATCCGAACTAAAATGCCAGTAGAAACAGACATATACACTAATGCAACAGCAAGAAAGTGAGTCTTCTTGAGGCTGATTTTTCAAGACAGTAAGTGGTAACTAATTACTAAATTAAATATCATCGTTATTTGGTATACAAATGTTTAAAATCCACTCAAGCTCTTCTGAAGAACTATTGCACAAAAGTATCCATTTGCAGCCATGATTATGGATTTGGTTCATTTTATGAGTTTTCTGACATATACAAAAGAGTTTGACCACTTGCCATCAGATACCTTGCTGACACTTAACAGAGCTGAATTTGGACAAGATCTGGATTAGATAACTACATGCAAACCCTCAAAAGTTTAAAGGATAAAAACATCATTAATTTTAGGCACAAGCCAAGACTGAGTGCTTACAGCCTTCTGCATTTTGCTCTGTAAGTGGCTTTTTCAATTACAGAAGAACTGACGGTGGTATTTAGAACTTGTACGCTAGTCTGTGACAACTACATGAAAAATTTATCACCAAGCTAAAGGGTAATGGCATGGGGAAATGCTTTGAAGAAAAATATTGAGTAGTAGTTCTGATGATGATCCTATTAGTGTTGCTACATTGGCCACCAGAAGAGCAAGGCATTTACCTTGAAGCGTCATCTGTGTTCACTGTTATTCTTTTTGTGTTGCAAGCTCCAGAAGCAAGAGCTACCCAGAAGGACTCAGTCAGCAGCAATATGCCAGCTCACTGATGAATGTTACCACAAACACTTAATAGCTGGCTATCTGCCTGACTAGCCCATTCACTGCTTTTCATGCTTACAATGAAAGGACACCAAAGATAATACTCAAGGTTTGTACAGACTACTACTGATGAACACACAGTTCCCAGTAGTCCAAGTGACAAAACCTGTTTCCAATTTAACTCCTGTCAAAGCCGCCGCACGTGTCTTCGAGAACTAAACAGCAACAGAGCTCTAGCAGGTGAGAGGAAGTAAGTGTTGGCTTGCATATCAAAAAAACTCACCAAATGACTATTTGCTGTACTCATATATATTGAAGACCTTAGCTTACCAAAAGAAAAATAATGGTCAGGTAAAAGAAAAAAACCACGTGCTTATCAGACCTAAACGTAATGCCATATGCTAACACTACAAGGATGCAAGTCCAAGGAGAAGAAGCTTATATCAAGCTGAGGGCAAAGCAAACTGCAATTTCTCATCTTATTGTTGTGCTATTGTTATGAAATTATCCAAATTTAGGGAAGTACAACTTGGTCTCTAGAACCAATTCAAGCAGGATTTGTTCCTCCCTCCTCCCCAGACATTTAAGTTGATCTTGGAAGACAGTACTGTTAGTGCCAAAGCTGAAGAAAAATGCGATTGTGAATAGCATTTACTTTGTGAAAGCCAGAAGTGACTTACTGTCCACACAAACCTGGCGAAGCTTCACAACATGCAACATCAGGACACACTTTTTTAACCAGGAAAAAAACCTGAATACTGAACAAGAAAACCTGCACCTTTGTGAGTACTCATCAGGGCGTTTCCGCAGCTTGAGATGAAGTTCTAGACCAACTCTCACGGGAAAATGAAGAAAGCTCCTAGAGAAACAGTGCTCCTGACTGCACTTTGTAGTCCAGGTTTTCATACCTCTTTCCAACTTGTCACATTTGTTTGGGAGAGGGAGAGCTGCTATGCCACTCTAACCTTTCCCTAAGGTTCCCAGCTTCTTCAGCAGACTGTGCACCACCATGGATTCCCTGGTGGTTCATGAGCCTCTTCACCCTTAGAGCCTTCAATGACTAATCTACCGAGTAGAAGCCCAATGTCTGCAAGGTGTCACTTTCTGAAGAGACTGAAACAAACGTATCTTGCTTCTACTCAAATTTTCTACGTTTTTCAAAGGTGGTACTTTCCTTCCTCATAAGCCTTGCTAAAACAAACAAAAACCACAAAGAAAATATTACTTTTACATAATAAAGAAACTTTTCCACTCTTAAATAACTGTTGATGCACAATGCTTTCATAAGCTTCATCTTCAGTCCTTTTATTTTCCTCAAGATGATCATACCAAGCCCAGAAAACACCCACACATCAAGTCATATACAAGAATTTTGAATTACAGATTTTCCTTGGAACTGTCTGACATCACAGACATTTGAGACAACTGAATAGGGAGCTACCTGGCCACTTCAATTCATAAAGGAAATTTGTTCTGCTGCTGAAAGAGTACCTCCTCGTTTCTACCCACCACGCTCCACTCTTGTTTGGATCAACATTAGCATTCACATGCTATGTCAAACCAGGAAACATTTCCAGGTGAACACTAACTTGTCTATCCCATTCCAGCCCCTCCCACCAAACCGTTCACCCAATGTGATTCATGTTCAGCTGTGATCTTGGAGCCACAGTCCAAGGCAGGGGGAAGGACAAGACCGGAGAAGGGCAAAAAGGCTTTTGGAATGGATGTGAATCTGGGTTGGACTGCAGCAAGCATGCAAATGCTACACAAGAGCCCGTTTCTAGTCAACCTATACCACATTAGCACAGGATCTTCCAAGATAAAGGTCAAAATGCTGTAAGAAATGGATGTAACACACCACAGAAGGCAATTTCTGTTTAATATAGCTTTATTTATGCCTGAATTTTTTTTGTACTCCTAGTTCAGGGCCAGATTTTGCAGGTGTTGGAGAGGCCATTTAAGTCACAGCAAAAGGCAATTGCATATTGAAGCACATCAGTAATGGAAAAATTGTTTCAGGGGTTTACATGAAAACAGTAAAATTTCAATGATTCAGTTTCTTTTATTCCATAACAGCATTGCAACTATTGCTAAAATCTGCTTATTTTACTGCATGATGTATAATCTTAAAAACATAGTTAACTATTTTTTGTAGACTAGTCTATTATGACCACTCAGAAAAAAAACTTTGACATCGTCACTTAGTTTTTAGATGGTTTCAAAGCAGAGATTAAGAAAATCTCAAATTTGAGCTCACCCAAATTTCAGCAACACAGGATGAAACAAAGTTTCATCAGACCCAGCACCTCTTGCACACCCTGCTAAGAAATAAAACAATTCCAGTCTGATGACCACACAGTGCTGATATAAGCTTGCATACACCTACATTAATTAAGCCACCACTTACATCATCAATGTATGAGCAAAGTTCTAGTTCCTGATGGCACACTTTATTTTATCTTAGTAGTAAAACATAGCAAGAAAGCAGCATTAATTACTTACAGTAAATGCATCTTTTTTTTTTTCCTCCAGATATATGCAAGATTTTCTCTCAAGTTACTATAAACTTAATACATGTATCATGTAACAGAACAATCTATACTTTACACTGGTGCTGTATTTACCACATGCCACCTCCTTTATTTTAGAGGTTAGAGGTTTCTATCAAATTCTTCATGCAAAGCACCCTGCACAAATGCACTTAAACTGGCAGGAGTGAAATCCACATTATGAGGTATCCCTTTTTGTGCAGTGACACAACTATAGTGCATCACTGCAACCAGAGGGGCACTTAAACAGATCCGCTTTTGTCCTTGTATCAGCTCCAACAAACCCAGCTGGTCCCACCTCACTGACCTGATTCTACTCATTAAACCAGAGGGATCCCAACCTACTGAGACACAACACAACTATCATCCTGTACTTTAACAAACTGAATCATCATTGCTGAAGGGTCGGGAGAGGTTGCTACGCCAGCACAAGCAAGAAGGGTAAAGGAGTGCAGCTGTTCCCCAGAAGACACTGCCCGAAGTGGCACAGGGTGTGATGAGCTGCCCACACATCAACCTTCACCGCTGTCCAGTTGCTGCAGGGATGGCCTGCCTTGGTGCTAACACCCATGGAAAGCTGATAAGAGAGCAGAGCCAAATGACAATATTGCCTTTTCCCCCCCATACTTCATTTCCCAGCCAGATCAACAGCATAAACTAGTAAACATAAGACCAAGGGGAAGGGACATTAGATCAGCTTACAGTGCGCTATAGAAGTGCACCTGATTTCTATTTTTTTGATGGCTCCAGGATGCAACACTACACATATAAACATTCTGAGCTGTTTTCCAATTTCAAGACTTCAGGTAGCAACAGCTACTGTAAGTACAGGTGTGGCACATCTTTCTCTTCACTTCCTTTTAAATGGCAGCGGACAGGAGGACATTTTCTCAGACATTACTCACCCTGTTTCAAAACTTGCCTGGAGCTCGAGATCTAATTAAAAGGTCACTGAAAGTCAGATTTTTGCCGTAGGAAAAGGCCACGAAGACATGCAACAAGCAATTACTGTAACCAGGCACAAGAATATTTGGAGTAGCTCAAGTTACTCAGAAGCAGAGAAGAGGGGGGTTGTCTTTAAAATCTGCAGAGAATACTAACAAGTCTCATGCCATGATTTGCTACACATTATAGCGGATGGCTCAGAATGGCTTTTTTATTATTATAAATACTTACTTCTGCAGCTCCCTCTCTAGACCGGGAAATGTAGAGCCAAGGCCCTTCTGTCCTGGTCTACTCATCCCAATGCCACCAGCTGGGCACAAGAAAGTGGAAGACCATTTACAGCAGCACTATTTTCACTGACTCCTAGTGCTGAATGTCACTACTAACAGAACACAGGACAAACAGTAGCAGCGTGGCCAGCCACCCGTAACAGAAACATCACTGGATTTTGGGGTATTCGGAAGGTAAGCGTATCTCCAGAGGGCATGTCAGGATGTTTCCTGACACATCCTAGCTCAGACAGGATGTAAAGACAGTAGAAAGGGACGATAAATACATCCCCCAGCCTTCCAAGATGTGATGAAAACTTTTTTCAGATAAGGCAATGTGCTTCTAATGCCACTGTGCAACTTTTCCTTAATGTCTGATACTGACTCAGCGTATCTCGCAATGTGCCTGTATCTATCCCCAGGCTTTCCATAGATTACAGCTAAAATTTAAAACAGATAAGGAAGGTCTAAATTTTTACCAGGGAGGTGGAGAAGATTCTACTCAAAAACTTTGAGGAAATCCTAAACCTGGCCTTAGGTGTAGATTTCTAAAAATAGAGTCCAGTTGTACAGTACATGGATCATTAGCAGTGCAGATTTTTTTTAAAAGTGCTCATGATTCAACCTCCCACTCCTCCCCCCCAAAAAACCCCACCAAACCAACAAAAAAAAAAAGCCCCAAAATGTCATTATTAGGAAATTAACCAAGAAGCCTGCAGAACTCCGCTTTAAAATATTGCCCATTTCAGTTTTCAGCTTGCTAGCATCAACTAATTAGTCTGAAGTTTCAAACTGCCCCAAGATCACAATGCCTGCTCTTAAATAAAATAAATATATAAATAAATCCATTTAAAGCTTGCCTGGAAGCAGGGTTTGGTTTTTTAGCACACATTGAATAGACCTGAAAGAAAACATTTTGGATAAATGATAATTTAGAGTATTAAGTACATGACAGTTTATACATGATCAAATTTTTAAACTGTCCTTTAAGTCAAAAAGTTGTCCTTAGGGAAGTCAAATCTTGGAACAGTTCGGAGTGAATTTTTAAAATCTAACTGATTTAGAGCATGACTAAAGAGCTCTAACATCACATATATATGCAAAGCATACGGAACAAGAATCTAAAAATAGAACACCATGCCTTTTCCTAGAGACATTTCCAAGTCTCCAAGCATTATAAATTCAGCTTCCTCTAGTACAGGCAGGATGAAGTTCTTCCTTCTCCTCTCCCACTCATTCTGCATTTTTATCTCACTTTCCTATCCAAATTTTTGCTAATTTATGTACAGTACACTGAATAAGCTCTTTCCCCTTATCTCAGTATTTTATGTATCAAAGAACAGTTTTGGGTTTGATTTTGTTTAGTATTTATAGCCCGTCTTTTCCTAACATCTTTGCTATGATATCTTTCAGAAATCCTTAAATCCAGTTTCTGGATCCTGAATGTAGAAAAGCTCAACAGACTGCCAGCCCACATGACGTGCTGTTTAATGGACATTCCCAATTCTAGGCATTCCCAAACCTCTTGCAGGCTCCCAGAAGCTCCACGCTAACATTCCAATCCAGAACATACTTTCCTTTACTGCACACTCCAGCATGATCAGCAAGCAGTCCAGGACCCCTGAGTTCTGGCTTCTCTCTCTCGTTCTTGTGTGTTCTTAAAGTCGGCAGGAAACAAAAATCTGTTCAATCACTATACTCATATTTGTAGATACCACATCACACCTTTATGTCTTGCTCCTCAGCTTCTCATGGTAGGCATATCAGGCAAGGATCATCCCAAAGTGTTCTTATCTCAGATGCAGTATCAGATAGAACATTCTGCTCTGGAGCTTGTCATTTTAAATGCAACTTTTCAGTTTTGTACACTCCTCTTTACTTAGAGTGTAAGATTATCTGCATGCCACCTTTATTTACTAAGTACCACATGCATAATCTTTTTGCCCTAAGTTTTGTTTCAATGCATTTAGGCGGACAGTTCCTTTTCCTTCCTCATTTACAGCCCATCTAGACAGGTGTTTTGGTTTCAAAACAGAAAGTCAATTACAAGGACATTCAGAACAAGCTTGTAGTACCCTGGCAATCTCCAATCTTCATCTGTTCCTCAGGCTTCGTTCTGTTGGCTTCCAACCTCTTCTTTGCTCATACTTGGAAATAACAGCCAAACACTTGGAAGCTCCAATGCAACACCAGGATGAGCACCTGCATGTCAGTGCAGCTGCAGCTGGAAAACCCTACCAGTACAGATGTGCTTTTACAGCTTTTCATTTCCAGAGTAGGAACCAGTGAAGATGCATTAAATTCCTTCCAGAAATCTTCTGACATAGTACTCGGCCTCTGAGGAGACCACAAGAAGAGGTGACCACAAGCAGAAGAACAAGGAATTTCAGTCAATCTTCGAATTACTTTGACCTACTTCAATGCTACTGCAAACTAGCATAGACATTGAATGGATATTTACACATAGAAAAGCCAAATGGTTACTACTTCCTTATGCATAATTTCAGGTATACCCCACTCCCTTCTCTTTTCCCACACAGAATTCAGTATTTTCCTTTACTAATTTGTCTCCAGTGTCATCTAAATAAACCTCGGCTATTTTGCCCATTCTGTGATTCTTTCAGCTCCTAAGTAATATTTTCCACTTGCATTGACTCACTTTAAAAAGAACACTCAGTCCCAAACCACAATTTATAAAGACTGTCAAACTTTTCATCCTTGATACTGTAGTTCAGACAAGCCAGTTTTATTTTTGCTGCTAGTATTATGGAGCTGAGAATCCTTTTGTGGAATCCTTTTCTTCCACAAACTTATTTGGAATTCTCTAATGGAAAAGTCTGGAAGAGAGGTAATCTTTAATTTTTTCTTTTACTTTATCATCTCTTAAGATAATATATATGCCACTTAGGTAAGTTTGTTTTTTTAACATCATGAAAAGAGTGCTCAGGACTGCTTGTTCAATCATTCCACCTTTGGGTTGCCACTTTGAATCCAGCAAGGACATGCATAGCACCAAAAATGTTTTTAATCTCTTGGTACTTTCATGGTCTTTAAAGCAGTATACAAGTTTCAATCTGGTTCTTATGGGCAGGAACACACACAAGACAAGTTTGTGGAAATGATCTGCAAGACAGACACCATGCAGCATTGAGGAGAAAGAAGGCTGTGCTTATAAATTTGCATTTTTGTTGACTGAATTGCCTGTAAAGCATTTAAAGACTATTCTTCTGGCAACTGTTCTAATGTTAATACCTTAAGAGCCACAAAATTTCACTTTTATAATAATTTCTGGAAGCTTAACTCGTTTCCCATATAATTTGAATTTTAAAACCAAGTCCATAGCAGNAGAACTAGCAGTAACAGTCATCTGTTAAACTACTCCATTTTATTATCTGCATGAGCAGGGAATGTCACTTTGTCACTGTTTCTATTGCTGTGCTCAGACTGCACCAGTAGTTACTCTTGCAGAGGAACAAAAATGTACCTAATTATTTTAGGAAACTTTACAATAGCAGAGTAGTTTGTGCAATTGCTAGCAAAAGTTTGCCCCTGACTGATTGTTCAGTTGTATTTTAACAGAAGGAAAGAAGCCAGAAGCGTTTACAACTGTATTATATGAACTCAAAATTTAAGAAATTATTCTTTTCTAAAGAGCCACTCTATGAGAAAAGCATTTTCAAAGAACCAAGAAGTCAACCCATAGCCTCATCCCTCTTACATGAACATATTTGAACAGATTGAAACACCCAAGTCTAGTAAGAATCTTTGTTATCTCATACAAAAAGTTTTGGGGTTGGTGTTTTTTGGGGTTTTTTTTTTGAGTACCATCAGTTTCATCTGTCCTTCAAAATCTTTCTTCACAGACATTTTAATATATAAGCTCAACTTAAAAGTTTTCCTTAAAGTACAGGAACTTCTGGAAGCACAGGTAAAGACATCTGGCCTGACCAATGTATGCAGTATATTGATCAATATTGAGGACTGTAAATCATATTTTTCCCACTCCTTTCTAATTCATGTGC
This sequence comes from Scytalopus superciliaris, assembly GCA_013400415.1. NCBI lineage: Eukaryota > Metazoa > Chordata > Aves > Passeriformes > Rhinocryptidae > Scytalopus > Scytalopus superciliaris. Next base: position 1,802,649 of record VXBX01003936.1, on the reverse strand, counting down.
CTGCTTATTTTTTATTCCAATACTACAAATTTTAAATCAAGCACTATGACTCCTCAACAATCTATTTCTGGATATGTGTTAACAGATTACAAGCTGACAGTGTTGATTTCCTCTTCCACAAATTGTTATGCACACCTAAATTTATTTCCTTGCCAATTAATTTTTTTATTTTATTTCTTTAAACAGGAAAGTGATAACTAGCAATCTCCACCCAAGTCCCTCAGCAAATGGAGAGGACAGGTTCTTAAGTGTTATATGGGACATGAAGGGGGAGGGAGAGATGAGGGCAAGGAGATTGAAGTAAGAAGTAGGTCTTGCCCGTGCTTTCCTCTTGCAGAAAGATAATCCATTATCTTTCACCAGCTGTCACCCATTTCAGAGCTCCCCACAGAGCTCCGAAGGTAAATTACTGGAGCATGTTTCCCAGTAAAGTCTCTTTATTACTTATTCTGTAGCTATCAAGCATATACTTGAAGAAAGAGCTATCATTACCAATGTGCACAACGACATACTACAGCCATTGACACAAAAGATCATTACTGTGGTGGATGCACAAGCACACATTGCTGTTTTAAAGTCATCACTGCAAAGTGCCTTCTCTAAATACAAATGGAATATGAAAAGTGAAGAGTCTGAACAATTAAATGAAAGAGGAAATTAAGGACATGAGAGGAGGGGAATGATATTTCTCAGTAGTTTTAAGCAGCAAGACACAGTCCACAAAAAGAAGTTATTGCCATTACTTCACTATCTGCTTTTTCTTTCAAGGTACCTGCAAGTGTGCATCTGAAACAACCACACAATGCTTTGAAAAAAAGTTTCTTCTGAAAAATTAACACACATTATAAACTGCTCACAGACACAGTCCTTGCCCCAGAAGGGCAGTGGACCATTATATTACATGGTACTGTCAATTAATGCCTTCATGACAGAGCTGACAATGTATGTTCTCCCAGAGGGGTGTCCACCAGACTTCAAGGCATCTAGGAATATGAGAATTTTAAAGCATCTTACTATTTTCCAAGGAGTTTGCTGTAAGCTACATACTCAAAGACATGGATATAAATTCATTGTATGGAAAGTCAAGAGGCCCTTCGGATACCCTACAGGCACAACACACCACTAATAAAGGATTTAGTTCTTGGGTTTTGCCCCATTTGCACACTGTTATCCTCATCACTGATAGCACTTCTTGTGCTGTTTTCCATATATCAATATGATTTTGAAACACGGAATTTGTAGTGTGCTTTGGTTAGCTGAGTGTATTATCATCAGTAAAGAATATCAGCGTTAAAACCATGTTGCAAGTCCAACTTCATGTAAGCCATATAAGCTCTTACGCTACAGAGGAAGTAAAAAAACACAGCTACTATCTCCCATTAGATCTTTAGAACTATGAGGAAGATTTGTTTCACCCTGTTGTTAGCAACTGCTTAGCCAGACTCCTTATAATGTCAGATACAAGGATATTAGGAACTCTGCTAACTAGAGATCCCTTTGTGATATGAGAACATAGCGAGCAGAACTGCTAAACCTGTATTTTTCATAAAGGATGATTCAGGCTCGCAGCCATGCAGGGGCTGCAGGCTCTTCTGACAGCTCCACGGAACAATGCTTTAAAATACTTCAACTGCTATCAAGGCTAACAACCAGACATAAGGAAACCACACTTGAGAAAAAGCACTAGACATAAAACATAGGTTCAAAGTTCTTAAAACCTGTTGTGGCAATTCTCTGCCAGGAACGAGGAAACTGGTGCTTTCTTTAAATACATGGTAGAACATGAACAAAATGCAGTTTCCCTTCATTCACAAGCCTAGTTAAAAAGTTTGTCAATACTTATGGTCAGACTATGGTACCCACCTAAGATTATCAAAAAGTTAACTGTAAATTTGCACAAGTTGTGTGAACTTCTTTACCAATAAGAAGATTCTGTTTCACATATTTCTTTCCATTCTGAGAAGTATGAAGAACAACTGTTTTCTATTAGAGCAGCCATGATGTTAATACATTTGTGAACACAGGAAAAAAATATTATACTGAACCACACAGTAAAATTATGTTGGAAGGGACCTCTGGAGATCAGAGTCCACCCTCCTATTCAAAGCTGAGATAACATCAACATTCAGTCAGGTGACACAAGGTCCTATCCACCTGATGTTTGTCCCCTAGGATGGAGAGACTATTACCTTTTTGGGTGATTCTTCTAGTGCCAGACCACCCTCATGAGGGGAAATTTTTTTTCCCCTTACAAACAGTCAGAATCCTCCTTGCCATAGCCTGTGTCCACTGTATCTCCTTCCTGGCAGCACACCCAGGAAGAATCTGCCCGTGTCCTCCCTAATCACACACCTGGCAGATAAGGATCATGATCAGACTCTCCTTCTTTGGGCTGACCAGCCCCAGATATCTCAGGCTTTCACTGCATATCACGTACTTCAGACCTCCAACCACATCAGTGGTTTAGTGCCAGACTCGCTTCAGTTTCCCAGTGGTTTTTCTGTACTGGGAAGTCCAGAAGTAGCCAAAATACTCCAGAAGTGGTACAAAGTATAACCACTTCCCTCAGCCTCTGGCTACGCTCTCTCAGATGCAGTCCTGTACAGAGGCACCTTCTGTTTGTACAATGATGCACCACTGACTTTTCCAACTAATTGTTTACCAGGATTCCCAAATCTTTTTCTGTAAGGTTGTTTTCTAGTTGGTCATTCCTCAGCTTTTACAGCTCCACAGTGCAAGACTTCACACGTGTCATGACGAACTGTGCGAAGTGCCACAGTGTGAAGTAGTATAATGCTGTTGTGCAAAAGGTGAAGGATAGAATGTAATATCTGCTATCCCACCCCCAACAAGTGCCCAAAACAGTAAACAATCTTTATGATGTTTAATACTACCCAAAAGAACAGGAAGGTTATACCTAGACAACCTATAGCTCTGATTGTTTCAGCATCAACCAGGGCACTTCTGCTCCTGATCTGAGCCACTCAAATCCACGCATACCTTTAATGTTGAGGAAAATTACTGCAAAGCCCTTTCCTCAGGGCAGTAAAAGCTTCTCCATCACCAAATTTTAACTTTAAATTAAAATTCTCCCCCTTCCCTGCTTCTCAAAATGTCAGCTCTTTTATCTTTATAACTGACATCAGACAGAGCCAACTTCAGGATTCACAAGGATTGATTATTTCTCGCCACGGATGTGTAGACCTGACTGAATCTTGCCTGCCTGGGGCAAGCCTGACCAGCATAGCTCTGTTGGTACAGCACAACATCCAATCCAGTAAATCCTGCTGGAAAACAATAACAAACACAGTGATAACCACAGTTCAGTTGCCTTAATAACCAGTAAATACTTCTAAGGGTAAGATAAAGACAGTGTGTGGGCCTGATACAGCCTCCAGTTAGGCATCTCCACCGCATGTTGTCCTGTGTTATCTGGAGCACCAGGCCAGCAGGACCACAGTTTAAAAACAACTGTGTGTATGTTGTCATTGTTCCCAACTTAAATATTAACAGTTCAGGAAACCAAAGGCTGAACCTACTGGTAATGGAAATCTTCAGTTACATAACAGAGTAATTTAACGCAGCCAAAGTTAACTCCTCTATGCAGTGATGGGTTGCCAGATGACTAAAACATTTTACTACAACTAGTTAAAGCTGGTCTGGAGAGAAAATGTTTGTGCTTCTTCCCTGTGACACAACTAATCTGCAACTTCTCAGAAAATCTGTTCTGAAAGACAAAGTGTTGTGAGTTTAGGAAAATACCATATTACCCATAAAAGGCAAGAAAGATTAAATAGCACAGACTCCAGCCTTCACTCTGCACTGTAACTCAACACCTAGCAGTTACCAGCTACCCCATCAGGACATTTAGATCACTTTTATCCCCTTGCAGTTGTAAAACTTCTCCTCTCACAGCCTCCTGTAGGAAGTCACATAGGATGAGGTTCTGAATCACAAAAACATAGCTGTCTTTAGGGTGAGTAACTTGAGAGTATTTCAGGGCAATGAAGCCACCCTAAAAGGAACCACTGATAGCCAGAGCACAGAGAGATCCCCTCCTTGGCTTAAAGAACACACAAACTAAAAAGAAAGAAAATGTGGCCAGATACTACACTCCCATTTCACACAGGCATAATGCAAACCCTCAGACACAGAAATATAATTTAAACTTTTAAAATTTATTAATATTATTAAGATTAATAATTATAATATTTTATAGAACATATTATTAATTTAAAATGTAAATCCTTAATTTAAAATTTTCAATAAAAACTTCTTACTTAGGTACACCTAACTATAGGAAAAACACATTTGCTATTCTCCTTTGGATGCAGACTCCAAGAACAGACAGAAACCCGCAGAGCTTGCACACTGGGCATCCATCTCTCAGGGCTAATATGAGACAAGAAGAGCCCAGCCACACAGCCATTATACACAGAAATGGGGGTGGAGGGAATGACACATGATGGCCTTACTAATCCTACCAGAAAAAAGAGCTAAATTTAAAGACTAAACATGCATCCTTTAAAAGCAAACCTTTGGGAGCATATTTCAAAATGATGTAATAGGACCTTCATGCCTGAAGTCACCCTCCTACTGTTTCTACTCTGCCTTAACCACAGTAAAATAGAAAGACACTCGGAACACACAGGCAGCAATAAAGCTGGAGCACACCGAAAATCTCCATGAGGAAGATAACTTTTAAGGAAGGATATGCAAAATGAAGATCAAAGTAGTCATGTTGTAACTACAACAGAAACCCAAAGGTGTGCAAGGCAATGGAAACAACCCCCATCCACCCCCTAGGTGCACACAGATCTCTGGAAGAGGCAGGAGGGGAACCAGAGACAGAGGAACTCCTGAAGAGTGCAAAAAAAGGTTTCAGATACCTCACAAGTATTACAGTGTAATTACAAGAAACCTTATCCTTCCTGAGATGAGGACAGATACTGTCTATCCAGGGAAGGCATACATTCTTAGGCTAAGGGAGCATTGCTAGCAGGAAAATCATAATGTACAAAACCCCCCCCATACTTCTATGGTGGTTGCTATGTTTTGGGTGAAGTTATACCACATGTAAAAAGAATGAAACCACATCCCAAGAACTTCACAGGCCCAAATAAAAGTATAATATTGCCAGAATAGTTGCAACGTTCCTTTAAGACTGACTTCCACGCTACTTTATCTTTCACCTAATTGTCTGATGACAATTAGAACAATATAACCCGCATTTAAGCTGAAAAGCCCAGACTGAATTTTGCACAGACTTTTCTAAAACCCTGAACAGGAACATCTCACTAAACTGGTACAAACACATTTCAAATAGGACTTCACAAAGCAATTACCCACGTTTATTTTTATGCTGAAGAACAATTATAAATGGTGAAAAGAATTTGGAATTGGTGCTGCTTCTGATCTTTTCTCTTCTTGGTCTTTTGTAGACAGGCAGTTATACATATTCAGCCCTCAATGGCAGTGCACTTAAGCAAATTAAGAACTATACCTCAGTCTTCATTAATGCACATCTGATTAATAAATTCCATTCATTTTCAATGATTCAATACTCAGTGAAGATACCCTACCAGTTTCCAAAGCTCAGACTCCTTTGTAGAGGTCTCAGGTTGGGTGTCCAAAGATACTAATCACATTTGAAGCTTTAGGCCATGGTTAAGTAATAACAGGTTTCAGTGTTAAGACCCTGATGACATGAATGATAGAAATTAAGATCTCAGGCACTTCAGGATGCCTAAGGCCTCAGCTGGAAATGATGGATGCACACACTTAATCTGAATGCACTCTAAGTATATCTACAGACATGATTACTGAGGCCTATGCAAAATCAGGGCTTAGGAAAACAGTGTGTAGTTTCCTACTGAAGAAAGCTACATTCATTATAGTGAACAAGATCTTTATAAATTAAAGCTTGCATTCTGGCAATCTGCATACGCTGATGAGAAGGACAGAGTGCAAGATTTCAGTGTTAGGAGATAGCTAAAATGAGCAGATCACAGTGAGCCACAGAGCAAATGTGCATACAAATTCTTAGACCTGGAGAAGCTTTTAAAAATTGAATCTCTTTTCTTTAAAAAAAACAATAAAAAATTAAATAAATCAAAATAAAACACCACAAAACCTAGAGCTTCACTGAGATACATTCTTGAGCATGATACAAGCCCTTTGGTAATTACACTGAGAATACATTGGAATTCTCAAGTGTACCTTATGAAAGACCTAGAAAATTCATCTAAACTCTGTTTAAAGCATCATCACAGGCAACAATACAGTAAAAAGCTTTAACAAGCCCCTTCCATTTTTCTAAAAAGTTGGTTTGTGATCCATCATCCTATTAATCTTTTCAGACTTGAGTAATTAAAAAGATAAACCCATAAAACTTTTCCTAATCCCATTCTGTTAACAGCTCAGATAAATTTGCAATTGTTAAGGTAAGTATTATAATTCTTCCTTTTTGCAATACCCATCTAAAACCAGCTTGAATGAATAGCTTCAAATTACATGCAAGGGATAAAATGTAATTTTTATATATGTAAAGAATCTGCAGCTTAATGTTCCCAGCCAATCTTAACTACAGATCAACATTTCTAAAACCTGAAACATTAATATAGAACCATAAAGTAAAACCAACTTGCTAAAAAAAGCTAATGAAACAAGTCTCCTTAGTTCTGATTCACACAGCTAAAATCATTTGTTCTAGTAGGTGTGGAAGAAACTGACTCACTCCCACACGTGAATTGTTTGCAAAAATAGGTTCAACTTAATTTGATCAAAAAGTTCATTGCACTGCATCTGTTGAATAAACTGACTTCCAAGCCATTTCCACTGATAATGCATAATCCTGCCAACCACAAAAGTTTTAAGGATGTAAATTAAGTAATTTTTTTTGCAAAATATTATATATTAATATATGTGAAAAATCAATATGAGAATAATTTAGATTTGCAGGTGAAACAAGTCAGAAAAATCATTAGATTTATGGATGCTTATGAAATCTTACTTCTGCATTCTATACCTTATGTACCATCAGTGAGAAACTCCTAGCTGCACACATTTTTTTCCTATACGAAGACAAATTTATCAGTGACATATTTACTGTTTTCTGAGTTTTCATAGATAAATAAAATTAAAATGCAAATACAGATCACAGCCTTTAACGTACCACGTAATTCCTCAAACCCTCACTAAAGACCAGTGATATTTATTAGCACCTTTATCCACAGAAAAGCAGTACCAACTTCCTTCTGTGGGACAAAAGACAAGCTTCACACAGGAGTCTGTCATTGTAAAAGCACACCCCAATGGATCTCATCCTTCAGACCACGTTACTTTCCCACTACTGAAAACATAATGGCACCATTCAGTGGCAATGTTTCACTGCATAAAGTTTTACAGAAAAAGTAATTAAAAGATATTGCCTCATTCTAAAAATAACAGATTAAAATAGATGTACTGTAAAGAGTCCATCATCATACAGCAGAGAGTTTGAACCTCATGCCCTCAGGTCATTAGCCCTGACTACAACGCTGTCAAAGCTAAATGGCAGTTTGGGCTACTTCAACAAAAAATAAAGCTAACACACAGTTTTGAAAAAAACAAAACCAGTTTAATCAAAGCAGACAGCACAAGAAACTGGGATTTGGCAGCCATGCTTACACTGAGACTTCATTAGCAAAGGTGATCCAAGCTATGGTGTGCCGTATCTGACCACAGGAAAGCCTTCAGGAACAGAAAAGGGTTCCAGCCACATCCACACTGCACAAAGAAACCAGTCACCACCACCACCTGCCTTCCCAGAACCTCTGCAAGACACCTGTACCTGTACCCTGCCCTAGCAGGCCCTCAATCCACACCCTCCTGTCACCTGCTCTAGTATAGGGATCATAACAGGCTTTGGTTGGCAGAAGATGAAATTAGAGGAAATTTAGCCAAAATCTGAAATTCAGTTTTTTTGTTCATTGGCTGTCTTCATTATCTAACCACAGTCATTTCACACACATGCCCAACAGGCTTATCACCCACTGCACAGCTTTTGCCTCCACAGAGAAGGACATTATATGAGCTGGCAGAGCCTGAGGTCCCTTCCTTTGTATGTGTATTTCTGCAAGCAGGGGAGGGGTAAGTAGTGTCAAAAGGAAAGAAGAGAGGAATTTAAGCCCTCAAGTCAAGAGATATGACATGTTATCAAGCGACAGTTTTTCCTGGTGCGATCCCAAAAGGCCAAAAAAAAGATCCTCATAAGTGACACTCAAAGTCTGACAATTCTAAGGTCATCTCAAAAAATACTTAAGGATAGTTTCTGCCTCCTATACCAGCAGCACACTCACCCACATATTGTTCACCTGCCCTTACCTACCATTTTTTCCAGTACATCAGTAACTGTGGCAGTCAGAGGACAAGGTCCACCCTGCAGCTCATTTTGAAGATGCTGTAATGCAGGCTGGGAAGATATTTTCTCAGGTCTGCATCTACACTTTTGAACACAACTGCTTTCAGGCTGAGAGCAAGCTCTACACTATTCTGACAGAAGGGCCACCCTGCAAGGTTCTCCCTTTCCTCATTAGGTACTTTTTTGATTTGAAAGGTTAAGGTGCTCCTTTAAGCACAACTGGAAGGAGGAGAAAGTAGGCCTGCAAGTCAACTTACAAAGTTCTCAGAGCCCCTCCAAGTAGCAAGATCCAAACTTGAAGCACCAGTCGTGACAGCGACCCAAAGCTGTGAATCACTGCACCAGCCCTTCCTGGTAAATCTGTGCGTGATTTTTTCCATATATGGTCCAGCCTCAAGTGTAATAGATACATACCCAAAAGTGGCAGCTCAGGGCTGGGCTAGAGGTTAATTTGAGAACTTTGTGTGTACATTTTTCTCTCCTCTAGTCCACAGTGGGAACACACTGCTATTACTACAAGAGCATCCACTGTATCATGCCAGACTGTCTTCAAGAGCTCACCAGCAGGTGTCCAGCCAGCATACTTGTGCTGATCATCTGCAATCCTCTTCCTTTTCCCCACAGCTTCAGCCCCCTTAGAAGTTCCTCTCAGGAAAAAAAATAAAACCAAACACACAGACAAAAAAACCCCACCACCACCATCCAAAAGCAGAACACCACTCTAGCTGAACAGCAGACCTTGCACAAACTGAGAACACAAAAGAGACATCAACATTCAAACAGACAGCTCATAACACATCAAGAGAAACAGTCGACAGAAGTATCTCGTGCACCTGCTTCAAGCAAAAAACCAAACACATTTCAGATTAGTCTAAACCATTCTGACATCAGTTCTGAGGTGGTCTCACAGAGAGAACCAGCCAGTACATAGTCCATGAGTGAAACTGAATGAAGTGTATGGGGACATGTGCCACCTTGCCCTCTGTAGCAGTATGACACGGGGTCAGAGGAAACAAAGGCTGGAGCAAGAGAGGCTGTGCAGCACCAAGATAATTTCGAATACAAATAAGGCCCATTCCTGTGAGACTATTCTCTGAATCTGCTCGCCTACTGGCTGCAGACTGTGCCAAGTAGCTGTCCAAAAATGGAGCAGCCGGTTGCACCAGTCTCTGCTGACTGGAAGTAAGGGGCAGCGTGCACCAGCCACAGCCAACTAAGATAACTCCTGAAAAACAAGGTGATGTCAGACCAGCATGAGTGTGATGCCAGCCAGCAAGGTGCCCTGGGAGCAGCCACTCTACCACAGGGTTATGCAAGACTCAGATGCCTCAGTATGACAGAACAAGAGGCTCCATAGGGAGGAACACGCTGTACCTGACAGCTAGAGGACAGGTGGTGCGCAGACACCTGAGCTGCAGCCAGGCTGCTCCAGCACTCCTGTACTGCTCTCCTTGTCAGGTTAAACAAGGGACAGAACCCATCTTTTGCAGGAAGAGTCTCTTGGAGGACTCTCCACAACACGTGGACAATACAACCCCACAGAACCCAAGCACTGGCGTGCACTCTAGTTCATCAAATAAATCCAAAGGACATGCAGCCTCCTCTGCACTTGCTGACAGCTTTAGGTAGTTTCACTTTCAGAGAAGAATGAGCAAAACCAACTAGACAGGACTCCTCACTGTTAGGATTCCTCACTATTTCTCACTCTAGGAGCAGCAGATGCAGCAACAGTTTAGAAGATACTGAGCACAGATTTGGGAAATTCTTTCTGAACATGTAGATATGGGCCTGTTATCTAACAGATTTGGATTCAATTCCTGCTAAGAATACTGAGCATTATTTCAATATCTATTATATAAACAATACAGTGATAACCAACTGGGTGGGATCTTATTCATCAGCAATATAAATAAAAATAACTAGGAGAGGACTTTGGACTCCTCACTTGCAGCTTAGATAGCTCTACTCCAAAGACGCTTGTTTATAAAAAAATGTGTATTATACAACTGCTATAGGGAAAAACAGTCTGTTTGAAAGCTCCATTCACCCTGGGAAAACTATAATTGCCAAGGTTAAAATGGCAGACTCTTACATTTGTAAAGCAATGGAAGCCACAAGCTGCCTCAAGGCAAACAGCCACACCCTACACTCATATGGTTAGCAAATAGGAAGAAGATTTTGAAGAAATAAGCCTGTGGCAGGAACTGCCAGGAAGCAGCAGTGGGATTTATAGGACAGAAGCAATGGGATCCACCGTTTAGAGCTCAGCAGCTTCTGCAGGTAAGGTATGAGGCTTCCACGGACATTGAATAGGGACAAGTTGGCCCAAGTCTCACAGGATAAATGTGGGGCTTAATTTTCTAGACTCCCCATTTCTCTTCTCCAGCAACCATCAGCTCCGGAATATGAGCAGCATCACGCTGTCAGAGAAGAGATTTCCACATCCAGGAACTATGCCACACAACTCTACATCTCCTCTGCACCAGAAAAAGCCCTGCCTCAACTACCACGCCTGAAACCTCTCTTCTCTTGATAATTAAGAATGAGAACAAGTCCATTAGGCACGCTGAATCATTGCAAGGGCACTTTACTGTGTGTGAAACCTCACACCTAGTTTTAAATGCAAAATTTTAAAGAAATCCTTGTTATATAGCTCAGCTTAATTCAAACTTAATACCTATGCAGCTTATTTCCATTGTCAGTGATAAGTCTCCATTTTGTCAAAAGGAAATTCCTTCTGTCTCCAGTTGATAAAGAAACACTGGTCTTCAAAGTATATCCCAAATATTTAACTACACTCTCATGCTTCTACAGAGACATAACAGCACAGAAAACTTGTGCACATCAATCCAGAATATCTTCCAACATAGAATCAGGCTGTAATTAAGACACATCATGACATAAGGAAGATTAGCATGTTTGGCATGATATTTTCCTTATTAGCTGGAGGCAGAAACAAGTTCCTTCTCAGTGGAAACATACTGTGAGGGCATTAGGACACAGATAAAAGGTGTCTTGTTGCTGGCATTTATTTGTTTTTAACAGCTTGAAGGAAAGGGAGGAGCACAGAGTATCAACTGTAATTGGTTTTAAGGGTATCCCTTGTTGATGGAACACAAATATAAAGCAGTCCAGATTCAGGCCCACCCCCTTACCATCAAGAGCCTGGATTATAAACTTTTATCCCTACTCTGCAGCACCAGATGGTAGCTCACATACATTTCAATTATTTATTGAATAGGCACTTTGTTATACCAGGGTAATCCCACACTGCTGTAGGAACTACACACTGTTTTTATTGCAAACTATACTTTTCATCAAGTCAGTAACCTTTTCACATTCAGTGAACACAATAAATAGAATTAAAAGAAGCGATTTTATAAACAATTGGATAATCGGCCTCGCCATCACACAGAAAATGACAAGGCAGGGATCAATCAGTAAGACACAACCACCAGCAGTGCTATAGAAAAAGCGTATCATTCTGCCCCAAATCCTTTCCTCAATTTCAGTGCTCAAAGTACCTTTGGAGTCTGATCTATCACACTTAACAGTTTGCTGGTGCTCACTCGTTCAAGCCATCAGCTTGAAAACAAAAAACCCGAATGCACTTTGCAGAAGATGTACAAAGCTCCCACGACAAAACAAATAATCAATGCTCCCCAGGCTGCAGCCTTGCGGGGCAGATGTGATAAAGTGGTTAATTATTCAGTTGGCAATCGCATTACTGACGTCAATAGAAGAGTCCAGGAAGTGAATCCTCTTAGTTTGTTAGTGTATAACAAAGAGTGGTGGTCCCCACAGAAATTAAGGAGAACCAGCTGTCCCTTCATGTTAGCGCTCTGGTCTGTAGTGCTGAAAATACACATTTGCACTTACTGAAGTAAATCTGTCCCTCCCTCTCCCTTAGGAAATCCTTTGTTTTGTTGGTTGTTTTTTTGTTGTTTTGGGGTTTTTTTAAGAGTTCTCTTTTAAAGCCTAATTAACTGTACATGCATGGAACAGCTGATAAACGGGACAAAGTACTTGTGAGCGATGATCTTTCCTCCCTCCCCTTCAATTCTTATTCCGCGGAGAAGTTAAGTCACCTTCATCATACATTATTATTATTCATAACTTACTCAGCTGAATAAACCAGTCAGCCACCATGGCCGTTTTAACATAAATTCATTTAGACATGCAGCAGGGAAGGATCTCTGCTCTCCACATACCTGTAGTTATTAGCCTTTAACTAAACACCACTGGACAGAAAACTTTTATCCTAAGTGTTACTAAAAGTATCCACATTTTCTTTTGTCAGCATTCCCCGGCGTACTGGAGGTCTCTCGTTATCAGGATGCTTAAGAGTAGGAACCCATTAAACAAAGGTCTTAGAAAGGCTACTTAGAAATGCTCTGTCCTTCGGGGGCATACCCGAATGAGAAGAAGCCTGCATGATGAACGGGAACTCTTGTTTCTTTGACACACACACAGACAGACACACACACCTTCTCTCCAAAGCAACCACCCGGCACCAGAGCAGCGTTTCCAAGCCGAGCCTGCTCCCCTCCCCCAGGTAGGAAACCCTGCGAGGAGCGCCGGATTAGCCTGACATTTCGGGCTAAGCCGAGCGGGTTTGAGGCCAAGGACACTCCGGTGCTCTCCCTTCCTGCCGCCGCCTGCCAGGCGGGCCCGCGGGCGGGG
>VXBX01003936.1:1536115-1789495 GCA_013400415.1 Scytalopus superciliaris | reverse complement strand
CCGCGCGGGGCGGCGCAGGAAGGTTGGGCCGAGCGGCGCCCCGTAGCGGCCCAGCGGCCGCGCTGAGCGTCCGGAGCCGCACTTTCGATTGTGTGTGTGTGTGTGTGTTAGTTGTGTTTGTGTTGTTTGTGTTTCTGTGTCAGTTGTGTTTGTATTTGCGTTTCTCTGTGTTTCCTGCGATCTCCTGTCGGCAGGCGCTCCGTCTGTGTGCGCTTCCAGGCACGAGAAAGCAGCCGGCATCCCTCCCTGAAGGGCGTGCTGGAGCTCGCGAGCTTTACGGGCGCAGTAAATCGGGATGCGGGGGATGTGTCTCTGTTTTACGGGATCACAGGGTGGGTCTGGTCGGAAGGGGCCACAGCTGGTCCATCCCATCCCATCCCATCCCATCCCATCCCATCCCATCGGGCACGGAATTGCATCCAGAGGGTGCTCGGGTATCTCCCGTGAGGGGGCTCCTCACGCTCTCTGCTCGGTCTGCCCCAGTGCTCAGTCACTGCACAGTGAAGTTCTTCATGTTCAGGTGGAACTTCTGTGCATCAGTTTCTGCCCGCTGGCTCTTGTCCTGTGGCTCAGCACCGCTGACAAGAGCCCGGCTCCAGTCTCTGTCCATCCACCCTTTAGACACCTCCAGACATTGACAAGGTCCCCTCCCATCCCGAGGCTGAACAGCCCCAGGTCCCTCAGCCTTTTCTCCTAAGAGAGAAGTTCCAGTCCCCCAATCATCTTTGTCGCCCTCAGCTGGACCTGGAGCGCCGTGTGTCTCCATACATTGCTAACTTGGCAAAATACCCAAGGTCCGTGTATCCTGTAGTTGAACTATCTTAATTATAATGCTAAAAATCACACCTGCAGGTCAAAAAGACCACTGCCCAAGTGAAGACCCTTCCTCTGAGCATGCATAGAAGTTAGCTGGGCTTATATAACTTCTTCGAAAATTACTAACCAATGCTAACAGGGGGGCTGTATTTGGAAAGGTACTAACTCTGAATTTCTGTGTATAAATAATGGGCAGAAAGTCCCATGGCACATGTTTGATTTGTGGAATACACTGAGCAGCCAGGTCCACATCTGGCTTCCCACCAAGGATGGGACTGACCCTGGAGGCCACCATCCCCACGGGCCTTCACTGGGCTCTGTGGGCATGGGGAGACTTCTCTGGCCATGGCTGGAGTGGGACCTTCCCGTTCCCAGCCTTGGCTGTGATTCCCTTCTCTGTGTCTGGACTTGCCATGGCAGCAACTGGCACGGGGCTGGCAGGGTAGACATGGCCTCACAGCAGGATGTGGTGTCTGAAAGCTGTGGCTTTCTGCCCTTTTCAGAACCTCCCTGGTCACAGGGCTTTATTCCCCAGCAGCAGCAGCTTGCCGGGGCAAAGAGAGCCCTGTGTGTTAACAGCTGCTGTCCTTGCGCCCTTGAATAGGAGGGGCCTGGGTGTAAGGCACTCAAAACTGTCTGCAGTGCTGCTTTCTTTCTCATCGCAACTTATTCTGAGAACTGTTCTCTGTGGAGGCTGCAGCACCTCAAGGCAAGATGCTGAGTAGCTTGGGATGGGAGTTTACTTCTGGAGGAATGCAGCCAGTCAGGTCCTGATGCAAAGCTGAACTGGCAAGGATGCCGTTTCCTTGCTTGTCTCCCCCGGCAAGTAGCTGGAGTGCTGTGTACTGAAAGTCATCCCACTGGAAAGAGAGGCAGCCGAGTGCTGGTCGTGTCAGGGCTGGGAACCCCCTGCCTCTGGCAGCAGGAGCTCGATGGGGCTTTGCACCGTGGTGGCTGCAGCTGCCAGGACTCCCTCATGGTCAGATGTGACATGTCAGTCACTGCTGAGAGACCTGAACAGTCTCATCCATCAGGGCCAATGGTGAGGCCAAACCCAACCAGTGCCGCACACAGGGAGCTGCCCTTCCCAAAGGGTCAGGAGCGTAACCAGGCAGAGCCAGATGGATTATTGTGTAGCAGAAAGCATTGCTTCCGATGTGACAGAGAGGTCCAGCAGATGATTACAAAAATACTTGTTTCTAGAAGCCCTTGCCCCTCAAGCATATTTGATATCTCTTTGGCACCAAATAGCTATTATATCTGAGAGCTATTCAATTTATAATAATACTGTGCTGTGCATTTGGACCTAGTACCTGGATCAAGAAGTTACAGGCATGTTGGGACCTGTTAGTTCTAAAAAATGCAAGTCAATAGAAGATCCTGTGAATCATACTTTTATACTGAGAACCTATAATTTTAAAACAAAGAAAACCTGCAGTAGACTAAAATAGTTTTGTTTTTCCTGAATAACTTCTATTTCTTTGTACTTCCTTCTGAAAACATCATCCACTTGGAAAAAAAAATTCACAGCAGATCTCGACATTTTTTGTTGTTCTCTCGCTGTGTTCCCTCCTTGGTTACAATTGTTTCACCTGACCTCAAGCTGTGTCATATCACAGATAGATTCATTTGCAAGGTCCTTGGCATTTTAACTATCACAATTGTTTTTCTGGTGCTGCTGCTTTATTTAAAAGGAGACCTTAACATTTTCTGCTTATTACCACTTTGGAGACTCATTTTCGGGCAGTTTATCAGAGTAATGGCTGGGGAGAACTGAGTTTTAAAGATCCTGTTACAATATCTATCTTTCCCCTTCTTATCTGTTTCTGCAGGTGTTCGTTATCATCACCTTCACCAAGGAAGGGGCAGCTGGGTGAAGAAATAGCCATTTCTGCCCACCAATTGCTCTATTGTTTCCAGTCTTCTCAGTCTGTTTTACGTTAGTAGAATTCAGGGGTTTCAGGAGCTATTCCTGATTTACAGCAGTCTCAGGGAAGAGCCGGGTCCAGCGCTGGGAAAACGACAGATGGGTGACAGATGATATTGAAGCCGGCTTTAACAGCTACGGAAGGTTTAGTACATCAGACCAGCACGTGCAGGATTATTCATGAGCAATACTGTAGGTATTCCAGAATTAGTTGAGATTTCATTTCAAAAACTCTTGCAAAGAGTTAAAAGCCTTGTGTGTTGTAAATAATGCCGGGTGTTCACAGCAAGGGTTTCAGCTACAAAAAAACCCTACAGAGCCGAAAAGTGACATTTGGTATTCTTACTAGGAAATATATGCAAGCCTGGAAATGTAGCTGAAGGTATTCTGCTTCTGTTACTCATCTGTGCCAATTCCATAGGCTAAAAATAAATGTGATCTGGCTAAAATGAATGAAATGATGCACCAGTTCATTTTTTCCTGTGGCACATTTTAGTGGAAAATTATTTTTTTAAAATCCTCAGGGGTTTTTTTTTGTTTGTTTTGGTTTTTTTTTGAATGAGCAAACAGGTTCTCACTTTTCTGGAATCATTATAGACGTGCAGAATTGAATGCACTAAGTCCATATGGCTACTGAAAAGGTTTGGTTGTTTTTTTTTTTATCTAGTCAATTTAGGTCTCTTTATTTTTTGTTTGTTTTGTTCTGGCTGTACTCCAAGTAACTTAGTAACTAGTAAAGGAAGAAATTCTGTTACAGAATTTTGATGGCAACAGGAAATAGCTGTGTCACCACTTTATGACTTCAGGAAAATCCACCCACAGATCATTTTGGAATTGAGGGGAATGAAGAAATATAAGGACTATGGACAGAAATTGCAAACACATTAACAGGAAAGACCCCATGCTAAAACTAACAAGAAAGAAACGAAGATGTTGCAAATATCTCCTTTGTCCCATTCAGACAGATAATTCTAGAAAAAGATTTTTAAAAAGTACCAAGTTGCAATATTTTATTTGTTTTTTGTTTTAATTGGGGTGTTTTTATTAGTGAGCAAAGGGGAGACTCTAGAGCTAGAAAACCTAGCTAGAAGACCTAAATATATTCTACTGATCAATGAAATTAGATGAAAATTGTAACTGAGAGAGAAGGTGATGAATGTGCAGCAAGGGAGGAGTTTTCTGAAGATCCAGAATGCAAAACATAACTAAATTGAAATCAGAGAAAGCTCATAGTAATGAGTTCCAAAGGTAGAATATAGCAAAGAGTTAAATATGCCTAAAAGCAACATGACTGGTTTGTTATCATGGACTTTCCTTCCTGGAATTATTTTTTAGGAAACTGTCACCTTTTCAGCTTTGTTTGTATTTGGCAATATTCTAAAGAATTCTTTCTTGCCAAAGGCAGTGTAAATCTACAGCTGTCATCCATACTGGGAGCCAAAAATAATCCATCGGTGGGGGCTGTCGTTGATGACATTGCATCATGTAAGCCTGAGCATCGAGTGAATGTACTCAGTATTAAGAACAACAGCAGACTCACCACTGATGTGATGTTAGCTGTGGTGGGAAGTACACAGAAAATGTCTCAAAGAAGGCAAAGTCTCTGCTCTTTTGTTGATGAATGTTAGAACTCTGCTTCAGCTTCCAGGGAGCTCTGTCTGCTTCAGCTCACTAGTAATGCACTAGCTGAGCAAAGGAGTTTCACAAATGCACTTGTCTTTGCACATGTTGATGAGTGAAGTGGGAAGAAAGAAAAGGCAGTTGTTCCCGGGAAAGTGCTGGGAAGGGCTCAGAGTCTGGCCATGTCCAATTTTCACTAAAATGCTTTCTCATAACAATAATTAGAAAAGAAAAAAAAAAAAAAAAGAGCAGCAAAGCCATTTGGCAGGCTACCTCCTGTTAAGTGCATTCTGCCATTAGGTGCATTTGTTAGCAGTGCTTCTGTTTTGCTTTTGTAAGCATCTAGATTTTAGTGATGGTATAACCCAGCATTTCGGACTCAAGGCAAAACAAAATGGGATATGAAAAGATTTTGTACTTGGTGCATGCTTTTTTAAAGAGAACAAACAAATAAAGAGGAAAAAAATCATGAAGTGTATTAGAGACTTTTAGGAATACTATCCCTTCTGACTGGTTTGCTTTGCAGGATTTAGGGAACAGAGTACCATAATAGGCAAGGAAACCATGCTAATCCCTCACTTCTTTGAGTCTAGATGCAGCAGGTTCCCAAACACATCATTTTATCTCTTACTCATATAGTTGTCTTACTCAAAAATTTCTGCTTATATAAGTTTACCTGAAAGAAGGGACCTGCTGCTGTTTCAGGAAACTGTCAGTGTTACTGATCTATATGTTTCCTGATTACAGGCAGTTTAATACAAGCACCCTGAAATGGATCCCATCAAATTAACGGGCTTCCCATTTCATTCACGCTTTGAGAGCAGCATTAACTGAAGTGGGCAGCTGCTTTCATCAAAATCATTATGAGATCACTTGTTCTTTCCCTTATTTTTTTTTTCTTGTTCTTCCCCCACTCCCCTATCCCCCTCCTCCTGGATTTGTCTGAAAATTACTGAGTACAGGGAACTAGGCGTTTAGATGAGGCCATTGTCGTGGACATCTGGAACAGAATGTCATCACCGCATTTAGCCAAGACAACAGCTCTTTTTTATTTCAGTTCTGATTTCAAGTCCACAGTACCCTAAGGAAAACATTGGCTCTATGATCCAGTGTGTTTAGGCACATGGCAGTGTTGAAAAAGTGACAAACCAAAACATAAACCCCTCCTTAGACTGATGCTTCCTCAGGGACCTTCCGAGAAGGTGGAAGAGTGGTACAGAGATCATGTTAAAAACCCCGAATAGTCACTGCCAGTTATGACATCTTGCGAGTCACAGCACTGTGTCTTGCTCTCTGTACAACTACCATTTTGTCATTTAATAGTGTTGTGTTACTGCAACTTCACATCTGCCAGACTCAGTCAGATCAATCTTTGTACAAAGTGTGAAAAGCATGGTGTTGCTAGAGGCGATTTTTTTGCGTCTGGGTTGATGTAGACTAAGATTATCTGATTTTTGTTTCATGGCTTTTTTATTTTTTCCTGGATACTCTAGCACTGTGGTTCAGCCAAACTGGTAGTCGTCCTGTTCCTTGCAGAGAATAAGAGGAGTTTTAGGTGATATATGCAAAAAAATAGGTAGGAAATGCGTTCCTTTTTCTTAGCTACTCTGTAGGATTAGTTCTCTTGGGTTGCTGAGAGTAGCAGTGTTACTCATATTGCATTTTAAATTAATACTGCATTTTATTAAATTTTTTTTATGTCTTGAGAGGAATGGCTGGACATGAAAAATAAAACTTCTCCAATTTTCTCTCCTGAACCTTTAGAAATCTGTCACTGACTTTAATAGTAGTGTTCCCATGGAGATAAGCACAACTAAGTCTATCTAAAAGGAAAAGAACTAATCTGCTTTGAATGAAATATTTTTGCATTTTAAGTAATGTTACTTTAATACATGCTTCTTTCTTCTCTGACAAAGTGCTCTTTGATTTTTCAGAAAATGTGTAATCAAAATAAAGAGCAAGTTCTATTGTATTCTCTTCCCTGGCTCCCTCTCCACAATGGACAATCCATAGATAATAACTTTGTGGTAATGAGAAGTTGAAATCATAAAATATTCCAATCTCTCTCTAAGATACAGGCAGAGCACAAATAGCATTCAGGAAAAATGCAGTTGTACACTGCCCTAAAAGCAGCAGGAGACATTGTACAGAAAAATGCTTCTACTTTTTCAGTAATGGTGATGTGGCAAACCATTCCCAGCTGATGGGTTTTTATTATAAATCTTGGAGCACTATTCAGAAAGGCAGAAGTGGGACCAAAATGGCCCCAGTTCACAGCATCCTGGGACAGTGAAAAAATAACTGTACCAGCTTCAGCATCAAATATCCTGAAAGGCTGCTCCTGATAATTCTCACTTTTTCTGTTCGATAAAACCTCTTCTAAAAACAAAGTGATTTTTCTGACAATGTGCAAAAAAGACATTTTGTTCCTATTCATTTGCTCTGAACAAAGATTTCAGCCAAGCTTCAGGCTGATCTTGACTGCACCAGTAGGCATCCAGAGGCACTCAGTCTGGATTTACAGACTTACCCCTCCACAGCACAGAGCTGCGCCAAAGCCCTCGTCTCACGCGTTAGCAATTACAAAGATTTGTAACAACATTGACAGCAATTCAGAAGAGACGTGAACTTCACAGCACTGCAGGCAAGTGTGAATGCTACCCCTACCTGACTCCCCTTCTCCCAGCCACCACCAGCCCTCCACCCACTGGAAATATTTGATCCCCCACTTCCCACCGCCCTGCTGGGGGCTGGCTCCCTGTCAACCCCATGCCAATCCTCTCCTCTTCAGGGCCAGCAACTCATCCACCAGCTGCAGGAGTGTGTGGTGGCAGATAACTGGACTTTCCAGAGGTCTGTTGATGTCATGCTGTCTGCAGGAATCAAGGAGAAGGGCTGACAAAAGGCCAGGGAGGATCCTGTAGAGCTGGACATGCACCTGGGGTGCATTTTGGGGTGGCAACAGGGTGGCAGTTTGGGGATGGGGGCTATATGGTTGCTGGCAATGCCACTGCTAGGGCATTCAGCTGCCCTTGAAAGGAGTAGCAGCAAGGCTTGATCTCCAGCTTCAGACAGGAAAGGATAACTGCTGGTCCCACACATCTTCAGCTGGCTCTGTAGTTGCTAGCCCTCAACCCCTCCTGACAATATAAAGTTATCTGCAGCCCCCCCAGTCTTTTATCTTGTTTTCTTTTTAGCTTTCTATAGTTGTGTCCATATTATGTTGGAATGATCCATGCATTTTAGAGCAGCTTGAGGTTCTGAAAATTGAATCTGTGATAAGCTGCCTCAGTTGGGTTTTCAACTTCAGAGGCAAGACCAAACACCGTGTGTATTCAGTTCCTACTAACATGGGGGTAGAGACTGCATCTGCCAGTGTGTGTGACAATGTCAAACATACACTTTATGGCATCACATATATCCTATCAAAGCTCTGCTTTCAGAGACAAAAGACCAGGCAGTGATCACCACATGGTGCTAAGACCCCATAGTCCCAGGCAAGGTCGTCTTCCAAGCAGCAAGCACCATGTGAGGAGCAGCAAGGAAGGAATTCCCAAGTAGCCTTGTGTTTGAGAGCTGCGCTTTCCTGCTGTGAGGCATAAGAGCAGATGTACAGTGTACGAGGAGGAAGCTGCTGTGGTTATCACTTGTTCTGAGTCTGTTAGCTGTGATGGGGGAACAGGGACTTGTCTGAGTGTGAAACTGAAGACTGCAGTGGCCATTGTCAGAGGCTGAGGGCTCAGGGTGGACGACCCAGGGGAGCATTAAGTTGTGATTGCTCTTTCTGAGAGGATCTGCTCAAATACTGTGTGCCATTCTGGTCCCCACAATTTAAAAGAGTCCTTGTGAGGTCCTTGTTATTGCATCCAGAGGAGGGCAACAAAGCTGGTGAAAGGGCTAGAAGAAATTGCCTGTGAGGAGCGGCTAAGGACTTTGGCTTGTCTAGTTTGGATAAAAGGAGACACGTGTGACCTCATAGCTTCCCACAGCTTCCTGGGAAGGGGAAGTGGAGAGGGAGATGCTTGTCTCTTCTCCCAGGGATCCAGTGAAAGAACACATGGAAATTGTTCAAAGCTGCACCAGGGACTGGGCATTAGGAAGCATTTCTTTACTGAGAGGGTGGTCAAATATTGGAACAGGCTTCCTTGAGAGGTTACTGATGCCTCAAACTTGTCAGAGTTTAGTTGGACTGGATGATCATTGTAGGTCCCTTTCTAATAATCTGAAATATTCTGTTCTATTCTATTCTATTCTGAATAGATACTGCTCCTGTTCCTGATATTAAGTGGGGGCAGGGAAGTAGATCCTCAGCTACAGTAAATTGCCATGACTTCACGGGAGTCAATAGCAAATTGCACAGTCTCACTATGTCAATAACTAAACTCCCCAGGGCTGATAGAATTGATCATAACTTCATTGAAATCCACTGATGTCCATCTGACTCTGAGATTTTGCTATTGATTCTGCTGGGAGTAGGACAAGACCTAAATTTAATTTTGTGATGGTCCAGGAACAGGATACATTATTTCAAAGCATTTGTCATTACTGCAGTTAATTGGGGCCTGTCCTGGACAAGGCTGTCTCTTTCAATCATTAAAATGCTGCTTGCCAATCTATGATTTGCCCTGCAGATGTGAAAATCTGTACTGACATAATATATGTAAAGCAGGAGGAGTCTGACTATTTCAGGTTTCGTTTAGGTGTGTAGCCTATGGTTGCCTCAGGTAACATTGAGGTACTACTTAATCATGATAACATGATTAAGATGCAAATCCACATGCCTAATTTAAATACATTTGTTCTCTGAACCATCCACCTGGGTGTAGTTTCTAAGAGTAAATGCAAAGTACTCACAGCAGGCTTCAGCTCAAGCAAAATCTCAGGGACAGCTTCCAGAAGTAATCACTCATTGTCATGTGTTGAGGTCACCTTTTTTAAAAGTTCAGGTGTTACACATGATCCTCACCATATTACAGAATAACACAGAGTGCTTGGGGTTGGAAAGGACCTCTGGAGGTCATCTACTTCCACTAGCCCTGCTCAAGCAGGGCCATCTAGAGCCAGCTGCCCAGGGATGTGGGCAGTATCTATAGGGATGAGAGAATATTTCTAGGAGTGAAGACTTCACAATCTCCCTGGGCAACCTGTGCCAGTGCTCAGTCACCCTCACAGATGAAAAGTGCTTCTTCATATTCAGATGGAAGCTCCCAGGTTTCTGTTGGTGCTCCCTGCTTCTTGTCCTGTCACTGGGCAACACTGAGCCTTGCTGCATTCTCTTTACACTCTCCCTTCAGGTATTTACACACATTGATAAGATGCCCTCGAGCATTCTCTCTTTCATGCTGAACAGGCCCAGCTCCCTCAATCTTTCCTCATAAGAGAGATACTCCAGTCCCTTAATCACCTTAGTGCCCCTTCACTGGACTCTCTCCACCATATCCATGTCTGCCTCATTCTGAGGAGCCCAGAACTGGACACAATGCTTCAGGAAGGGCCTCACCAGGGCTGAGTAGAGGGGAAGGATAACCTCTCTCAACATGCTGGCAACATTCCTCCTAACATAGCCCAGGATACCTTTGCCCTTCTTTGTCACAAGGACACATTGTTGATTCATGTAACTGCCTTTTTCTTTCTGGGGCAAATGGGCTTTGTGCAGGAGGGAGAGGATATCAACCCTGGAGCCAAGGCTTGCAGTTAGAGAACCTGCAGAGACACTGCTCAGCAAGGCTGACATGGTCTCTCCTCTGAATAACAGAGTGCCCCAAGCTAACAAATGGATCTACCTTTTCAGGTCCCCTCTATTCATGTCCACCCATCTGTCTTGCCCCAAAATTATCTGGTGTGTTGTTACTGTGAAAGTCTCCTCAAGGAGCAGCTACCACTGAGCAAGGTGATGTTCAGTTCCCATTGTGGGATCCTGCTGGACCCATAGCAAAGCACTAGGATGGTATTGTTTGGAGGCATACACAGGAATATGGGGCAGCAACCCAAGCTCTGAGCCATGCTGAGCCCTGGGTGGACACCTATCCCAGGATTTTGTCCCTGACAGCTTGTAGGCAGGCTCATATACCTATGGTGCCTGTAGCAGCCCATGACTTGTCAGAGTGGCCATCTCCCCTCTAGCTGTGAGTAGCTGTCCTGTCTGTGTGGGACAGACTGTGACGCTGGTGGTGAACCTGGCAGTGTTAGGTTTACAGTTGGACTTGATGATCTGAAAGATCTTTTCCAACCTAAATCCTTCTGTGATTTTAATGCAGTCAGCATACAGCCTCCAATCTGTAGCTCAGGTTAAACCCAGATGTACTGCAAGTTTACAGTTCTGCCTGCACCTCCTCCTGCCTGTTGCATTTCCCCTTGAGAATAACTCCTGACGCTCCAGTGAAGGTTTGCCTTATTTTCACTACCCTGAGGCAGGGCTGTGGGCCTCATTCATACAAAGTATGAGCTCTAATGGTGTTTTAATGGCCCTTTCTAGCTAGTGTATGATCCTGCAGAAGGGCTTTAGTATTCCCATGGGCACACAGCTAATCCTTCAGTAGTTCTGCTTGCAGGCTCCTTCCCCCATCACACTGAAGGAGAGTGTCCAGGTGAAGAAGCCTGGTCCTTTACACTGCAGGCTGGGCATATGCAGAACATTTCTCCTATAGAAGCCCTGATTTGTATGAAATTCAAATACACCTTGGGAAATCACCAATAAGAATATGTGCAAGTTAAACTTGGAATGTGGAATGTTTTGATCCTATGCAGTTCAGGCCACCTCCAGAATATGACAGTGCAATCAGAGGAGTATCACAAGCATGCAAAAGTTGAGAGAGCTGGAATAGTCTCTTTTTAAAATGCACAAACCCACTGTTCTGTAGCAGAAGCAAGCCAGCCAGATATGCAGCGTGAGCATGTATTATGATGAGCCTGGGTTATTAGCAGTCACCAGTTTGGAAGCCCTCAGTGAATAAATTTGCTGTTTCAGGATAAAAAAGGGAGCATGGTATCTGCTTTGTCAGTAATCACTGCAGAAGCAAATGATGACATAACAGGAACAGTCCATGAAGAACTGTACAGATACATGCTGGTTTTCTCAACTTTGTTGTAAGAAATGGGCAAGAGAACTACAGTGCTAAAATAGTGGAATAAACCAACCACATGTTAAAAGAGTCCTTGGGCTGTAAACAGGGAATGAGATCAGCTAAGTGTGTCACACTTAAATGTATGATGCAGAGATCAGTTCACTGTGAATCATGTCACTCAGTTTGTCAGTAGTCATCGAGGATGGGGAACATTCATGAGCTGCAGAGCTAAGGAACCCTTTTCTTGTGGATCTCTGCCCTGTGCACTAGTGATCATTCCTCTACTCATCCTTTCTGTCATTTCCACATCAGCATCCTCAGAACTGCTCTTCTTCATCCAGCACTCCAGTCCCGTACCTGTCTTTCCCACCCATGCTTCTTGTGCCTCTGTCCTCCAGCCCTCCAAACAGTTTACCACTTCCTTCTGGCTAGTTGTCAGTATTTCCAGTTCCCTTCTTGTTTCCCACCTACCTCTTGTGGGCTCTCAACAGAGTGCCACAAGCATCCTGGCTGTGCATATTGCCAGACTCAGTAGATGACAGCTGGAGGCAGTCTTGCCTTTCTCTCTGGGAGGTTAAAAACACAACTTCTCTTTCTCCCATTAAACCACCCATTTGGACAGAACATGCAGAGAGGCAACATCTTTGCTGTTTCTGTGCTTTTGACAAATCTGGTAGAAATCAGGCTCCCTAGGTACCAGTGCAGGGAGAACACGAGACACATAACAAGAAGACAGTTGCTAAGGAAATCAGAAACCCAGAACATGAGGCTCTAAGGAACTCTGACTGTGATATGTAACAATGCCAATAGCAGAAATACCTGCATGATGAAGTAGATGCAGGACAGCCATAGAAATAGCATGGAGGGTCTGAGAAACCAAAATCTAGAAAGGGACATCAGAGAAATGCTGAATTTGAGGTTTTAACTGAGTGTTGTATGAGAGTTGTGAAGGATGTTGGTACCTCCAAGATACACCCAGCACAGGAAGCATGACACAAAAGCAGCTGAGGATTAATGTGCAGTGTGACTGATTGTTTGCATTCAAAACCCAACTCTGTCTCTTGCAGAGGCATGTGATATTGCTGCAAGTGGGTACAAAAAGCTGACAGGATGAAGCAAAAGATATTTCTTTTCTGGCTTTCCGGACATGATGGGTCAGAGTAGGAGTCTTAACAGCATGTGAGCATTTTATAAAAGTGGCAGTGAAGGGAAGATGGCAAGTGGGAGTGAATCCGATAAAGAAGAAAAACTGAAGCTTTTAGTTCCGAAGAATTCAACTGCAGAAAGGCAGAGGAACACTTTAATGAGGTCTTTAACAGAGAGGTGAGCAAAGGTGAAGAGTAAGTGGCCATTTTCCAGACAGCTGAGATGTTTACAGAAGNAAAAAAAAAAAAAAAGGGATGCAAAAGACACTTGGGAGGCTCAAGACCAACAAGGGAGCAGGGTGCGGAGTGTTCCTGCTGATTTACTAAGAAATGGGTGGTGGAGATAACATGAAAGCCTTTATAAGCTATTTTTACTGGCTTGGAGGTTTGAAACAATAATGGAAGGGTTGACTGTGACCTACAGTGCATGCCTAGTTTGGAGAAAGGAGTAAATCAAGAGTGTGGGAATATCAGAAACTGCTCTTCAAGGCTTGTAAAGTGTAACAGTGATGTTCAGGAGAGGCAGCCCCCTCAAGCCAGGGAGCTAGTCAGGCTTTCCTGAACACAGGACTCGTGAGTCTGAGTTAGTTTTGCTGCCTAAATCCTGGAAGGGTTTTTAGTCAGTGCCTTGATCTGAATGAACAGCCCTCTGGATTCAGGCTGGACAGACACAGGGACACATAAGCCCCACACTCCCCTGACTGCTAGGGCTGTACTTTTAATATATATTCTCGTGTCTGTTTCTGGATGGCCTGTGAGTTTCTTCTCTGCCTCTCAACCCTTGTCACTCAGCTTCAAACACTACCCAGACAAAACCACGCTACCCAGAACAGTCGAATTCCTGAGCAGCCTGCCCTATATGAAGCATATGTTTACTGCCTCTTAAAGATTCCTTAAATGGAAGAGCAGCATAGAAACCTACCATAGCTCATGAGATTTAACCAGGTCCTAAACCAGCATTTGTGGAACTACTGTGTTTGTTTTGTGATGTAATCTCAGCAAAATGCACCTACCACAAGCCATATGGTACTGATTCTGCACTCTGTACCCCCAGCAACAGTGCTGTTTCTCCCAGTTTTATTGCAGCGACATACAATGCTAATCAGTTCAAAACTGTTCTGAATAGGACTCCCAAATACTTGGCAGTGTACTGCATGACAGTGCTATTTGCAGCTTGGCACTTCTCCCTGATTTATTGTTTCACATTAGTCATCAGCAGTAAAACCCATCTCTCCTTTATTGGCTTCGGGTCAGAGACTGATGCCCTGATTCACTTTGAGAAGCACCCAACTCTACAAATATTCCCACTGACGTTTGAGGATCTCCTGTTCAGTTTGCAGAGCAGGTGGTTATGAAACTATCATTTGCTTTGACATGAAATACAACCATGTAAAAAAAAATTCCAGTATATAATTTTCACAGTCACCTTTGGGAGCAGAGCTGTATTGCATGCACACCAGCTCCCTTCCTGCTTATTAAATCCAACTGTTGTCTTAACCTGCACATTCTGGCAGCTAATGTTTCATATCCCAACATAGTCATTTAAACATACAAGACATTACAGATAATTAAAGTCTTAAAATCAAATGCTTTCTGGTTTGCTCATGTCCTAGCCTCTCCTTGGAAGCTGCTTTTGAGCCAGTTGTCTATCTAACTCAATGCTTTACTGCATTATCATACCACAGCCAACAGTCTATTAATCTCCAACTTTTCTCTTTATGAAGTGCTTTTTAAAAATCTTGGCATAAATTATCCTCTCTATTTTCTCTTACTATCATCCCACTAACAGCTCTGAAACATTGCAGTGAATTAGCTATGCAAGACTTCTTATCATTTCACATTGTCTGCCTCATCATTGCAAAGAAGGCACTGAAGCACTGATTTACCAAGACCTGTCTCAAATAGATTACTGCATCCTTAAGAAAGAACAGTACTTTCTTCCCAACACATTTTTATGTTTGGTCTCCCCCACCCCTGCACTTTTGACTGCATTTTCTTTTGGGAATATTGTCTCACTCTGACAATGGAATGGTTCAGTTTTTGAACCCTGCAAATTCTGCACTGACTTGCTTTTAGTTGCCTCTGATATTTTTCACTGTTTTTTTGCAGGGCTGGATGGCAAGTTCAACCAGCTCCACATTCCCAACACATTCTGCAGCTTCTGTAATCATTCTCCTTAGCAGAGTAGCTGAAAGGCTGAGGAACATCAGCCTGCATCCTGGCAGCATATCATTGCTTAAGCACACTTCATAGGTACTTCAACTGCTAGGACATATGTTGCAAAATACGCACCAGCAAATCATTTTCAACTGTCGTGGTCTTTAAGGCCCCAAGATACCTCATTTGGCAGCCTAGGCTGTGGCAAGCACATCGCTGCATCCTGTGGCATCCTCCTTTTCCCTGACTTAGATCCACTTGAGCAGAAGGAAAACAGTAGCTGCAGATTGATTGCAGTATAGTTACCACTTTTCAACACAGAAGGCTTTATTTTAAAATTACATTTACACTTTATCTTGTATCTTGCTTGTACTTGTCATGTCAATAGTTACCAGGTAGGGAAAAGAAAGAAATGCAACCCCAGATAACCCAGCTAACAAACGTGATGGGCAAATTTTTACTGAAGGAGTTTTCCCACTTTGCAGTGATTCAGCAGCAGCTGTCATAAAATCTTTGAATATTTTAACAGATATCTTTTAATGATAGTGGAATAAATAACAAGTTATTAATATTCAGGATAAAAAACCAAACCAAAACCCAGAGCTTTTCTTCAGATTGCTAATAAACCTGGCACTTTGCTGTTCCAACAAAAGCAATATATCTAGGAAAGCAGAAAGTACAATTTATTCAAATTTGACCTGATGTGAATATCCAAGGACACAGAGTGATCTGAACTGCAAGGCAAAAGCACCTTATTTCTTGCTTTTACAACACTACAAAGTGAATGAAGTACACAGAAATGGCTTTCACAGGCAGGACACAGCCAGGCCTGCCCCACAGCTGCCCATGGCACTTGGCAGGTGGGCAGTGCATGAGCTTGTCCTTCATTTTGCTGCGAGCACTCCCAGTTAGTTCCCCCAAAGCTGTCCAGGCTCTGTCATAGCTGGTAGGCTGGCAATTCTGTTCTCTCCAGGACTCTGGCACAGCATGCCACATGGCACAGTGCTGGCAGACAGCACTTTTGGTGTGCATGGCTGGCAGAGTGTGCCAACATGCAGAGGTGGGCTGCAGCCCACTGCTTGCCTGGCTGAGCCCAGACTAGCCCAGTCACCAGAGCCTCTCATGCCTTCCCATGGGCTGCGTTGGCTGAAAGAGCCTTCTGGTCCTGCTTCAGAGATACATCCCTGAGCACGAGCAAGAGATGCCAGCCCAGCTGCTGCTCATCATCCCTTGCTGTACTGCTACAGCAGGTTTGCTGCTGCAGGTAACACCAGAGCCCTGGAGAGCTCAGGGTCATGCCCTCAACAGTGCAGACTGGTGCATCCTCCCTCTCTTCCCCATGCTTTCTACATGGGTATCTTTTACTTCAGCTTGAAGAGAGTAGCAAAGGAAACCAAAGCTAATATAAGCCCCTGGAAGGGAGAGAGGGTGGGTTGAGGTCCCTGTAATGCTGTGACTGCTTCAGCCAGCAAGGGCAATGCTCACAGCTCTGCTCCTTCCTAGAGGAGATGCTGCTGAGAGCTGGCATGGTCACATGAGCTCATGGCTTCACTGCAGTGGGATCCTTGAGAGCCAGGGTGTAACTCAGCAGGCAGGATTGGTCATTTTTTCCAGTCTGAGGTAAGATGGGCATCTGTGGAGAAGGGAGGAGGGATGATCCAAGTCACCCCATGGCCAGCTCACCGTGGGAGGACTCATGCCTGTGCGTGGGAAGGGACAATGACTGGTGGCTGTAGAAATGGAGGAGGCAGGGCAGTTGTGCCTGGTGGGGCCTGGGCTTAAGACCAAGCTGCAGTCTCAGTCTCTTGAGAGTCTCTCTGCTTGCCAGAGAGCAATGGGCTCCTCTGAGACTCAGTCAGAGCAGGAACCCAATTTGGATGGCCAGATGTGCCCTCTACTGCTCCTCTTCTGGCCATAGAGAAATCCTGCAATATGTGCACATGTATGACATGGACAAACCAGCCTCAATAGATGCTCAGAAACATTTGAAACATGAATACTAACAGTCAAAATCTGGAAGTAGGCATAGAAGCACATGGAAAAAAATATACAGAAATACATAGTAAATAGCTTGCATCCTGAGCTACAGACAAGACTAGTTTTGAATTAAATACCACCTAAATTTTGATGGTTACTTCAACCACAAAAGGGATGCAATTTGGTCTTACACTGTGACAGTCACAGTGTCCAAGCACATGAAGGGTGCTGGGAGTGAGCACATAAGATCACGGTGGGGAGAAAAAGAAAGAAAAATAAAAAGGTAGGCTAAACCCTCATGTTGTGGTTAAACAGTACCAGACTTCCAGCAGCAAGACCTCCTGCTGCTGCTCACTCCTGTATGGGGCTGGGTGCACGGTGCTCTGCCCCTGCACTCCTGCTGGCAAGGTTAGTTGTAGCTCCTCCATCCATTTCATGGTAGGACAAGGCAGGAACAGGAGTGGAGGGGACAGAAACCTCTGTTGTGTCTCAGGGCCATCTGGGAAGCAAACAGGTGCAGAGAGGTACCTGTAGAAGCACCACTGCTGAGGCAACGTGTCCTGAATCCTCAGGCTTGGTGGGACAGGTTCATAGAGTTTCATAGAGCATGAGGTGTTGGAAATTATCTGCATTTCCCCTCCCTGGGTGACAGAGAACATTTTGGGAATAAACTGAAAGAATTCTTTCATAGCAATTGGAGTGACAATTAGTGACAATAGCAGGCAGCTGCTGTACTGTGACCGCGGGTTATTAAGCTAAGCATAATTGTCTCCCTGTTACCTTGTGCTCCTCCCTGTCTGTATGGGGCATCCATCTGTTGTCGCTCATTCTGTAATTAAACCGGAAGCTCTTTGGGGCAGGGACCATCTTTTCATTATGTCTTGCACGAGGGGGTCCCAATCAGAGCCTCTAGCTGCTACTCCAGCACAAATGAAGTGGCAATAAATAAGGGAAAATACTCTACTTTGCTTGGATTTGAATACCAGTTACAGCTTAGAAAGCATTACTGTTAATGAGATGTGGCTTGTGGAAGGGAAATGTGCTTCATCAGAGGAGATCGACACACGCTTTGCTGCTGGCAAAGACCGGAGGGTCATGGTGAGACCAGTCCCCCTGTGACTGCAGTGTGCCAGCTCTGGAATCCTGGGGCAAGGCAAAGGCTGCACTCCCAGCTGTTGGTGGAGGAGGCAACAGGGAATTCATGGTTGTGTATCACCTGAGTCAAGGAGGACCCAACAGCTGGGTCACCCTGGAAGATGTAACCATCCATGTCCCTCCCTCACAGCCTTGCTCACTGGAGCTGTACCCCAAACCATCTGTTGGTTACTCCTGAGGCATGTGCCAGTGATGCCCTGTTGTTGTTGATGTGTCTGTGTGTGTGTGTGCATGTGCCTGTGGACAGGACATGGTGGGGAACATCTGGCATGGGGCATCCTGCAGCTGGAGAAACGCAGGGCACGGTGCTGTGATGGGGAGGCTGGTGCTGCTCCAGTGCAGGGCAGGGTGTGGGCAGTGGCTGGATCCTCTACTCCACTGGGAACACCAGAGTCAGGGCAGGACACCAGGGGTCTTAGTATCAGGTCAAAATAGGGGGAAAACGCCAACCAAGTGCAACTCCTTGGTCCAGGCAGATCACCAGTCACATCTCCTCCTTCTTGAGAATCTTTTCTAGGCCCCTACAGAAGTGTATTACTTCACTGCTGCATTAGCAATCTGCTTCAGAGCCAGGAAACAAAAGCCCACACTGCTAGTTCATCCTGCACCAGGCATCAAGCTTCGGATGTGTCAGTGCTCTTATTTCACTTGGAGCTCCGTGAGGCTGGGAGTTTACACTTTATTGAACAGCCTGCGGGGGCAGGACCCCATCTCTTCCTGCAGCACGACCTCGAAGTGTAGCAGGATGTGGCCCCAGGACCGGCGGGCACAGCATCCCCCGCAGCCCACGCACCATCCCTGGCGCTGGCGTCAGCCCCCGTGGCATCCCCTCCGAAAGCAGGAGATGCCTTTGCCATCTCTCCCTCTCCCTGAAAAACAGATGAAAAAAAAAAATAAAAATCTCCCTGCTGCCGTAAGAGAATATCGCCAACCCGCCCCAAGAGCGCGGCGCATGTTATGAATATTAATACTCGAGGCTTGGTGGAAAAAATAACCCGAGTGCCCTCTAGTGACACAGGATCGGAGCCGTGCCCGGAGTGCCGGGGGGTCGGTGGGCTCGGGGCACGGCGGTCTGGCTGAGGGGTGGTGGTGGGAGCCCAGAGGGGCCTCCAGGGGTGATCTGGGAGAGAGACCTTTGCAAAGGTGAGGATTTAATAAAATAACGCGTGGCCCTGTCACTGTAGCCTGCAGGAAATCCTGGCTGCCTGTGGCGGCCGTGTTGGGAGTGTTGGGAGCATGCTGACCACGTAGCAAGCCCACCGGTGAGGTACCGGCACAGTCCCTGACCTGCCTTTTCCCAATCCTATTACCCAGCTTCTCCGATTCTTCAGCTTTTTCCTGCCTTGAATTCATACTCCCCTGTGACACAGTATTTTCCATGGAAACCAGTGGTAGAGTAACAGACAAATGTTCCTCGTGGTTCTGTCAGCAGCTGCCCTTTCAGATAAATGAGGTAAGCGAGGTGGACAGTGGCACCTTGCCTTAGCCTGCTCCCCTGCCCCTACAGCAGCAGGGCTCTGAGCCAAAGCCCACTGCCCTGAGCTGGGCATCTCTCCCCTCCCTCCCTTCAGCCCTGCACACAGCCAGGGAGCAGAAATATCTCTTCCTCCAGCTGTCCCTTGCGTGGGGACTGTACCTGTCCTGGGCAACTCCCTAGTTTTTATGGGGTTTTTGTGTCTCTCCATGTTTGTGCAACTGCAGCAGGCTCAGTTAGGAGTCTACCTGTTCCTTGGCTTCTCGGTGAAAATCCATTTACTGGGATAAGCCAAGTGAGAAGACAAACAGCTGAGCAAATTTCCAGCATCCTCAGCAGGCAGGCCTTAGCTCCACATGCTGGCTGGACCAGCACTGCCATTGCTAGGAAGAGGGAGTCAGTTAAAATGGGCAGCTTCATTGCCAATATATCTTACCTGGAATAGAGACAAGCTCTCATGCAATAATGCAAATTATCATCTTAACTCAAATAGAACTATTAAATAGTGAGGCTGATAATGCTGATTTTAATTATTTGTTTATTATGGCAAAGCAAGATGAGCAAAATGCCACTGAGCTGATCTTATAAGCTTTGGCCCAAGCAGGCTGCAATCCCAACACACAGTCCTGTATGGCAGCAGAAGGATTGGGATGTTCACATCAGCCACATAGGGGTCCTTGGGAAAGTTTGCGGGTTGTGACCTGTTCAGTCAGAGATACTGGGTTGTCTAATGACTCTAAATATTCTGATGATTTTCTTTTAAAAGCAAGCTTGAAATAAATGAGACCTGAATGGATTATTGCTTGGTTTTAGTCTGCTGAAGGATGAGGCTTTTAATATGCATGGCTGGTTTTCAAGGCTTTTCTTTTCTATTGCTCTTTTGCAAACCATTTAAAGATACTGACTTGGAACCACAAAGCAAACACCCAAACATTCATGCCATGCAAAAAGATTGTTTCTCCCTGGGAACTCTGACTGGGAAGATGTAGCTAGTAGATGCACTTGCTTTATAAAGGAGTATCCTTGCAGTTCTGACAACCTTGAATATTGCAGCTGCCTTGTGAATATGAGTTTTCAAGCCCTGACTACCTGTGAGAGACCAGGATATGAGTGCTGTGATGTCTGGGCCTGGTGTCATCCCAGAGGACAACTCCAGGGTGGGTCTCTTGGGAGTCAAAAGTGGGGACCTGTCTCTTCCCAGTCAAGGGGACTGCACAGCAGCATTTTACACCCTTCAGCTGATGCTAGCTGCAGCCTGCATTGCACTGCAGAGGAACAGGCAATCATTCCTGCATGTCTCAGACTATAAACCAGCTCATAAATCACCCCAGCAGCAGCCCAGGGAGGGGACAGGACCTTGTAATAGTATTTCTCCATCATTTTCAGCCATAACCCTTTCCAAAGTGCCATTTCTTCCACTTTAAATCCAAATTCAGTGCTGAAAATCCTGCTTGCTGCAGCAGACCATAACTGTGCCCTCTAACTGTGATGGGGATGTTAACTGCAGCCCTGCGCTGTAGCTGCAGTGGGAGCAGGAAGAACTGTGTTGGCAAAGCTTCTGCCTGCTTCCCCCCTGTCAGATGTGGTGTCCTTCCAGGATGTTGCTTCCTCTGTAACAGTTAACAAATAAGATGAATGAATTGAGCAATAAGATGCCACAACGATGCATGTGACTGGACTTCTCCTGTCTGACAAGCTGCAAACACTCTTCTAAGTCAGAGGCCCTGAGTCCCTGGGGAGTTAGAGCTTCTAGTACTCAGGTTTGCTGCAAGGTCACAATGCCACTCCTGGTTTTGTGCAAGCTGATGTGTGAGCACAAGCCTGGGTGCAGGGATGAGCAGGGCATCCAGCTCACAGCCACCAACCCTCACAAGGAGCCCTGCATTTGTTTAATGGTCCAGCTTTGCAGCTTGTCACGAAAGATGTTGGCTGAAATAGGTTACTTTCCCCACCTTCCCCTTGCAAATTATTAATAAAAAGTAAGTACAAAAAGGAAGGAAAGGTAATTCTTGTTTTTGCATTATAAGATTCCATAACACCAAGGCCATGCCATTTTCTCTCTCAGTTCAGAAGCTGTCCTCCAAGCCAGACCCCAGGCTGTGTCTTGAAGTCATGCACCCTTCCACCTCCTCCCTTGGCCACTTTGCTTTTCCCATGTAGGCAATATTGATGGCTGATTTTCTCCCCCTCAGCAGCTGCTAGAAATCCTTCCCCAAACTCGCCTGCTGATTGCAGGGATCTCTCTGAAGTCATCTCTAAAATTTTCTAGCAGATGTTTTTGTGATGAATGAGGACAAGTGGAGAGGAGTTTAACCATGGGCAGGTTTTGTTGCTACCCTCTGCTTTGTGGCCATATTGCAGTTCCCTGTTCCATCCTTCAGCACCAAGACCCTGGGGGAGGAGGGCACTGTCCCTGGGGGGTGTTTGCACAGCACCTCAGCCTGCATGACCCACCAAGGAGCCCCTCCAAGGAGACCCCCAAGGTGTAGCGAGGGTGGGTATCATGCACACCCACCAGGTTCAGAGGTGTCACCAAGGGGGGCTCAGTGCAGAGGTCTGGGCACAGACATTGACAAAGTCCTGCAGCTGTGGGACAAGGAAAGTGTGTGCTTATGTCTCCCCTAAGAACCAGCTGGTTGCCTCTCCAGGGCACAGGCTAGAGAGAACTTTGTTCAGACATTTTATATGATATTAAG
Organism: Scytalopus superciliaris; assembly: GCA_013400415.1. NCBI lineage: Eukaryota > Metazoa > Chordata > Aves > Passeriformes > Rhinocryptidae > Scytalopus > Scytalopus superciliaris. Next base: position 1,767,464 of record VXBX01003936.1, on the reverse strand, counting down.
TTGATATATATAGAAAATAAGAAAATAAATAGAAAAAAAATTAAAAGTAAGCTCTCTTTGAACCAGTACCAGTGCTGGTGAACAGAAAGTGATGATCAGTGGTGAATAGAAGTAAGTGCTTGTCCCTGCTTGGGACTGTAGGCACCTAGTGAGAAATGAGTGAACTTACTGACCAAATCAGAAGTGAATGAATTCCATTTACTTGCCTTCACCTTTGACTTTGATGTGCAGAATCAAAACCTCTGCCCCTTCCCTCACTGATGGAAACAGCACAGAGGTGCCATGGCTTTCTCAGGACCCTTACGGTTCTGCCATCTCGGCTCCTTCCCCTGCTCTCTGCCCCTTTATCTCCTGATCAAAAATCTGAATTCAAAGAAACTGATCCTGGGGTAAGAACTATGTCCTCACTCATTTCTATTATACATCAAGAGAGTATCAGCTCACCTGAAATAAAAATAGATCCAACAGCAAAGAAATCAAAAGGCAGAGCCCAGCTCTGGCCGCAGCCTTTCTCCAACTAGGAGACCAACATCCAGCCCTTCACTGCTGCTCCTGGGCAATAAATAATTCCTGCTGAAGAGAAAGGAGCTGAGGAGAGGCAGATGGAGAGCACGTGCTGCTTCATTTAGCAGCAGATCCCCAACTTGAAAGACACTGAGCAGCCAAGCCACTGGCCAGCATTTATCACTCTGATAAAAGAATGTGTTGGGAAGTGGCTTGCAAGCTGCCAGAATGGACATGGCAGTGACATGAGGGGCTACTCTCTCTGGCAAACACTGGCAAACGAATGTCACACACCTTCCCCTGTGTCTGCATAGGGGGTCTGCAATAGTGGATGGTCAGCAGCAGGAATGAGGGCAAGGAAAGGGATTTGCTGGCTGCTGGCCTTGCAGGGGGCTGTGCTTCTGTGCATTCACTCTGGCAAGGGTCAAACTCAGTGTCTGCAGACTGCAGTGAGAATCTGGCAGCTGGACTTGATGGGAGTCAAGCCAATGCTTTAAGGTAGTAGCCTGGGTCCTCCTGACATGGCCAGCTCCGTGCTGGAACCCATGTAATCCACACTGAAAGCATGTCTCACAGTGGTGGCAGTGACAGCAGGAGCAGGTCCCCTTTCCCATCTCATGATGGCATCTCATGAGACATGGGAGATATCACATGTCTGCTTAAAGCAGAAAGAGTTTGCACTCTCATAGCAGTGGCTGGGCTGTGGGCAGTGGCTGGTGCTGTGCTGCCTGAGGTCAGCTCTCCACCGGTGGTGCTTTGGAAGGACCTGTTGGAGAAAAAGCCTAGCACCAAGGGACAATAGAAAGAAGCTGAGTTTTTCTGTTCACCTCTCTTACCTCCTGCTCTTCTTCAGGCTTTGATTGGTCCCTAAGGTGTTTGGAAAGGCACAGTTATCCTGCTCTCAGCCCAGCACCTTGCACTGTCTCCTTTTTTTACAATGAGGTTGATGAAACAGTGGAACAAGCTACCTAGAGCAGTGGTAGATAACCCATCGCTGGAGACATTCAAAGTCAGGTTGGATGAGGTTCTGAGAAACCTGATGTAGCTGAAGATGCCCCTGCTCATTGTAGGGGCTGGGATTAGATGACCTTTAATAGTCCCCTTCTAACCCAAACTATTCCATGATCCCAGGACAGCTCGTGCAATTGATGTTGCTGAGACCTAAATGACCAGACTGAAGGGACACTGAACTGGTCAAAGGAAAATTATTTTCTCTGTCAGCTGCCAACTACCTTGCTGTCTGATAGAGAAATTATGTCTTGATGGGGAAACCCTCCAGTTTGAATGATACCGTTCACAAATAGTCTTGCTTTGTTTTCCAAAGACTTCAGACATTTCTAACATATGCAATCCTTGCTAAATTTTCCAAGCAAATGACACATAAATAGTGATTCTCACAGAGAAAGAACACGTGTTTTCCACTTCACTTACACCCTTTGTACTGTGAGTCAAAGGAGTTCTTGGATTGATAGGCAGGTTACGCTCCTCCTTGCTAAATGTTCCAGTGAATGCAAAGAAACTTAACTGGTGAGAAGGGAAAGGCAGATGCATCACCAAATGGTATAATTCTCCATAAATTTTCAGTACTTACTGATTTATGTCTCTGAATAAAGCACGTCGAGCATATTGGAGGGCTTTGTGGTTGTTCTACAACAAAATGCTTTAAAGCTCCTTTTTCACATACTGTCACTAAATCTCATGGAGTATCTCACAGGAAAATGAGGTGGAATTGAAATAAATTGTCCTGGAGGCAGCTGGAGGCTCCTGGGTGTTTAATGTGTAAAAGACTAGAAAGCATCACTTCACTTCCAAGATGCCCATTTGCCAAAGGTTTATTTCACAAGCACTACATGCTGCTGTTACTATTTGTGTTGTTATCAGGCCTTAGATTCACACAGAAAATAGGACCCCTTTGAATCTGACACCTTACCACAAAAGAATAAGAAATTGTCCTGCACAGGGCAGCTTATGTTTGAAATATAGAGAACAGACGAAAGAAGGAAAGAAAGGTACAGGAGGGTTCATTTACCTTCCCCAGATCATGCAGCAAAGCATCAGACCCTAATTCACAGCCCTGAAGCTTCAGGCACGTCCTGATCCTCACACCAACTCAGAGCAGCTTTGAGTGGCATGGCTTGTCTCTCTTTGTATCTCAGAATGAGTTATGGCTGGAATAAGGGATGCAGCTGGGATTGAAAAATGAAAACATGAGAGAGGAAAGAATAAAAGGAAGGAGTGAAGGACGAGGAGCACGTTTTCAGGTGATTTGGCATCACAAGGACGAAAGGAAGGGGTCAGCTGACAGAAGCAGACAGCAATGCTGACAGTGCCCTGGCAGAGAACAGTACAGAAGGTGCCCAGAGAGAAGGAAGAGGAGTGGAAGGGCTGCCAAGCAGGCGCAAGGTCACGGCTAGTGAAAAGGGAGGTGAGAGCTGGGGTGAAGTGACTCAAGAAGGGGCAGAGAAGCTTGCAGACAGCCTGGGAACAAGGAGGAAAGGGACAGCTCTCTGAAAACTCTGCAAGCTGAAAACTTAGATGAAGATTTAAACCAAGTTTCAGGATAGATAGAGGATGCTACAGTCACGGTCAGGCTCAATCCCATGGGACATGGTAGCAGCAGCAGAGGGAAATGCAGCAGTACCGCCAGGGATGCAGCTACTGTACACTTCAGCTTGAGGAAATGCAGGAAAGGGCAGAGGAGCGACAACCATGGATGGTCTTTTTGCTTGGGAGAAAGCACGTTTGTTCTAAAAAGCAGTTGTAAGATACAAAGGCAGGAGCGTTAAATGAGGAACACACCCTCGCTGCAACACAGCTGTGAAGCAAACACAGCCTGGAAAACTCAAACTAACGCCTTTCGCCCGGCAGCCAGGACGATGCCCCGCGCCGTGCGCCGCAGCCCAGACTCCGGTTCTGTATCACACCCACCCCCGGAGCTCGCCGCGGTGAAGGGCGGCCGGGAGGCGAGGAGTGCTGCGGGCAGCGGCCGGGGCGGGGGGGTCCCCCAAAGTTGCGCTTTTTGGGGAAGCCCACGAGAGGGAGCTAGGAGTAAAGGAACGGCGCTGCCAGCGCCGCGGAGCCCCGAGTCCCGCCCGGCGGCCGCGGGGAGGATGCTCTGGGGGAGGATGCTCTGGGGGAGGATGCTCCGGGGGGAGGATGCTCCGGGGGCTCCACGGTGGGACCCGCACCCCGCGGCCCCATCGCATCGCCCCGGGCACGACCTGCGCAGCTGGGGCTGGCCGCCAGAGGTTTGCCAACTTATTTACACACGTGAGTACTCGCGGAATAGGTTTTGTAGAGAACCTGTGGTGCCAAAGGCTAAACCTGACGTAAGGAGCACAGGTGGACGCCTCTTGCTTCAGATGTTCGAAGCAATGGGCCATCGCGAAGCCGTGTGATCGCAGCCCCGTCGCCACGGCCCCCTCTGCAGCGGCCAGAGGGTTGGAGATGGTCCCATAAGCCCCCCTAAGCCAGCACTTCCCCAGCCTAACACCGTGGAGGGAGGATGAGGAGACGAGTGTAAGAAAACTCAGCACTGGTGTGGATGAAAGCTGCTTTCTCAGCACCTGCTGAAGTCTTCACCTTGTCGTTTCACTGGGAAATAAACGGGGTTTGGACTTTTCCCGGGATAATCCTTTGAGCCCTAAGCTCCCGAAGAAGGTGAGCACATGCTTGTGTTAAGCTTCTGTTTAAGCACTTTCCTGAGTCTGGTTACAGAGCTCAGCACCTTGCAGAGAGAGATTTGGACCCAGAGGAGCTACATCCATTATTTAGGGAAGACTATGGGAGACATGGTGTTGCCCAGAGAGCAAGGAGGTGAGCAGTGCCTGTGAACCTCCCTCTGAAGGCTCCGAAACACCTCCTGTGTTGCAACAGGGAAGCAGCAGCTCAGCTGACCAGAGTAAGGGACACTCTTGAGGCTGCGCTGGTAAACTGACACGTAGAAATTGCTGTTTTAAAAAGTGGCTACAAAGGGAAAACACAGTCCCTACTGAAAGGCAAATTAGTAGCAGGCTCTCTCTAGCGAGTGTTCAGGGAAAATGTACAGGGCCTGTGTTGTTATGACTCTCCTGAAGCTTCCTGCCACACTGAGAGAGGCACAGCCAGAGCTGAATAAATAATACATCATAATTTTCAAGTCCCAGAGAGGTGACTTGGAGGCAGTTCAAAAGTTCAATGAATTATCAGTTCCCCTTGGGTTCATTATTTCTTTTGCAAAGGATGCTATCAATCTCTATAACTCAATGGCTACCAAAAATAATAATAAGTAAAAGATCATTATGTTGAAATATGTGTTGTAAAGCAGCATAGCAATTTGGAAGATTAATTCAGTCCAGAAGGGGCAATAGCTGTTGGCTAGAGATGGGCTGGACACCAATTATTGCTCTCACTCATTACTTCCATGGACAGAGATTGGGAAAACACCTGCAGTGTATGAATAATTCTCCTTGAGTTAATATGCTTTCATTCAGTGCTGATTAACTCTATTTATACCTCATCTATGGTGATGCAAGCAATGTGATTCATTCTTTTATTTCTGTAACTCTCTGATAAACTGCATTTATTTGCCACCTCTGACCTCCTCATGTGCATTGCTGCCCATCAATCCTTCTCTCAGCCCTGACTGCTGCTGCCATCCCAGGCCTTCAGTAGCCACCAAACAGCTGCTTCTCATTTTCTTTCCTTCATTTAAAGGCACCTGCTACAAAAATGTGGGTCAAGGGAGAAAAGAGACTGGAAGTTTCACTATAATGATGGAGGAGGCAGGGTGTATTTTGTGCACATAATATTAGGTTCTGTAGGCTGCTTGTCCTTTAGGGAAACCTCAAGGTACTACTGAAGAAATAATGATCAAATGTGATCTGTTTGGGGTATTCAGTCCTGGCTGACCAACAGCTGCAAAGTAAGGCATCCCGGCCATGCTTCAATGAGCAAGGCATAACCAGCTCAAAATCAAATGTTGCCACTGGTGTCACTGAGGATTAGCCTATGTCATGGGATTCTTCTTTTCCACTCTTGTTTTTCAGGTTTATTTCCATTTTTATTTCTCTAGCTTCTGCTCTGAGCCAGGGCTACAGGGTTCACGACCTTACTCTTGAAACACGATTGCCAAATGCTGTCCTCCTGAGACTGGCAGGATGAAGTCTGCAAAGAAACACTGAATATATGAAATGTTCCTGCTTCTCCCCCATTGCTACCCAAACACAGCACTAAAATTTGTCTTGAGATGGGATGTAAAGCAAAAAAATCTGACTGCTTGCAAGCAGTAGAGAAGCTCTTTTGCTCCACTGGAAGTGGAGATGCATTGCCCAGTGGAAACGTTGGCTCACATTAAGAATGTGAGCACAGACCCCAGTCTGAGACCAAACTGGGGAAGTTTGACTTTGGTTGTTAGAGTAATTCTGGGAACAGCTCAGGTTTTGCTGAGCTGCAGATGACCTGTATTTTTTTGTATGGTCCCTTCTACATCTCCAGTCCAAGTATTGCAGTGCTTGGGTTCCTAGTACAGCCAGCAAACATCTTAAAACTTTAACATGTTACCTTGAGGTCATTTCAGATCGTAGAATTACAGAATTGTAGAGCAATTTATGTTGGAAGAAACTGCCAGAGATAATTTGGTGCAACACCCCATTCAAAGCAAGATGAACTTCAAGATTAAAAGTTTACCCTCTGAGCTTTGAAAATCACTAAGGATGGAGATGGCACAACTATACGTGACCTGTTTCAGCATTTAACCACATTTGCCATGAAAAGTTTTTCCTTTACATGTAATATCTTATTTTTTACACATTCTTCCATGACATCCTAGATCTAACACTTAGGACCTGTGGCATTTCCTATGACCTAAGTAGAAGGAAACTTGGCCTATCTGTTAGGCCCTGCGCATGTTCTCCCTGCAGTACAAACGTGATTTACTAGTGTAGGACAAGATGGATTCCCTGGAGGAGCTGAAATACCTCTTCTAATACCTGATTCCCACCACTGAACTATGAATCTTTTTCCTCTGACTTTCTGAGGGCAGGTTCCTCATTTGCATTTTCTTTTGATCATTGTTTTAAAATCTTGAGGGATTCAGCTGCCTGCTCTGTTTATCTTGCTACCCTTTCTTCTCATTCAAGGTCTCCAAACACCTTCCCTAGGAATGAGATAAAAGCTTGCACTGAGACCCTGGCCGTTTTGTGTAATTCCCCAGTCTACCCGGATCTCGTCACAGGCCTTGTCAGGCTTAAATGTCATTGTACTTTTGTGTAGATGCTTCAAGATAACTCACTGTCCTCCTTTCCCCTGCATCTCAAACCACCCTTTTATTTCCAGCGTGTCCAAGGTCTTTCCTTTTCTTGGTAGAGATCTGTGCTCAGCAGCCCACTCCGCTCCTGTGGCACTTCAAAGCCAGGTCACCTTGCCCATGCCTTTGGTAAAGAGTTTGTTGTAGATGGCCTCCTGCCACTGATGTCTGTGGTTTAGGAGGTATTTCTGCCAGTGTTTTTTATCATCATTAGCTACTCTTCTCTTTGTGTCTGGTATGTCGGGGTGTTTGGGGACAAGAGGGTCAGAGCTGGAGAGGGTGGCTTAAATCCACCCTTCATCATGACTGTGGCAGTGATAGGAATTCAGCTGCAGGGTTTGCTGGCTCCAGAACCAGCAGCTTTGTTCCCTCCCTGTAGGCTAGAAGGAAAGATCTCCCCTGCTGCCTGAGAGGGTCCCTGAGGTGCCAGCTGGCTGTCTGGGGAGAATGGGATCAACCTTCAGTCCTGTGGGTCAGGGTTGTTTTGCCATCACACACTGCATTTACCTGCTTTGCAGTCTGGACTTCAGAGTTAGTCTCTCTTGGCTTCTCATGTGATATTACAGTGTGACCTCTTAAATTCTGGCTCTCTTTGCTGAGGCTTCTCTCACTCCAAAGCCATCACAAGGTTCCCCAGAACCAGCCCTGTCACACCAATAGAGAGGATAAGCTCTGACAACAACACTCCTTGCTCCCTACTGTGGGTTCCCAAAACTCCTCTCTCCAGAGGCTCCCAATGCTTGCCAAGGCTGCTGGCTCCCAACACGGTCCAGGTCAGGCTGGCAGCAGGTACAGGTCAAGCATCATTTGTTTAAAACACTTTGTAGTGGCCGAGTCTGTGACCTGCCATTTACTCCTGCCCCAAGTGGCTCTTTGCCTCCTGCTAGTGCAGAACAGCCCCAAGCCAACCAAGAACATATTGCATCTGGAGATGTTCTCTGCCTCCAGAATATTATCAGGATGTCAAAGGCCTAAATAAGAAAGAGGAAGGCTCTTAAAATGAGCTTTTATAGCCCCACTGTTGTGTTTTGTCATGGCAGAGTGATGTTTCAGGTGGAGGTGAGGTCAGATGACCACTGGCAGAACATTGGGTGGCCAGGTCAGACTTCATCAAACAACACTGAGATTTGTACTTGGGAAAAATACTGTAATTTGGAAAAATTCATGTAATTTGCCTTTCCAAGGCTCGCTGTTGAAGGAAAGGCATCAATACTGAGAGATGGTTAGATCTGAGGGGCGGCACAACAGTCCACAGATGGACGGACATTGGAGTCTGGCTGTATGGGGATTAATTGCTGTGAGCCCAGAAAATAACCATAAAGGGATAACACAGCTGCTGCTGGAAAAAGCAAACCTCTTGGCTTCTTGCACCGCCTCACTCACAGTGTTCCCCTCCCCTCCATCCCTCGCTGCTCCCCGTGTGCTGCCATAAGGCACATCCTGGAGCTGTGGTTAATGGAAAAGTGATTTGTCTCATAACTGCAGCTTTACACAGTGTGCCACTGTGGGCGTTACAAATTGCTAAGCAGATTTAAAGTGTTCTTTGAGCTGCAAACTGCAGTATTTCTCCACGTAGTGATTATTATTCATCTTTTCCAGGACACTGTGGGCCTGATCCTGCAATCTGCACTCCTATTAAAGTCAGTGCTGTGGGAGTACTGCCAGCATATAGACGGCAGGAGTAAGACCCAATTAATGTAGCCACAGGGAAGAGTAGGGCAGCAAACCACCTTTTTTAATTTCTTCTTTTTTTTTCCTTTTTCTTTCCCACCCCTCCTGTGCATGTATGTGAATTTTCTTATTCTGTGGCCAATCCCAGAGAAGTGTGTCCAGGTGCAGGCTCCTGGCTGGTGCAGCACAGGTGAGCTTGCCATCTTACAGTCTCTCTGTGGATATGTCCTCTCCCAGTCTTCATCAATCTTTCTGTCTTGTTCTTTGGTCAGATGACCAGTAAGTCTTTCTCAATGGAAACGGCACCCAGACTGGTTCACAACCATCAGAAATTTTGCTTAGGTGCACTTGATGTTGTCCAACACCACCATCTTTGGTTTCAAACAAGTGCTCCTGTTATGCTGGAAATTCTGGTTCTTCCTCCTGAGCTGTGAGCATGGTGGGAAGGGGCACAGACACACAATTAAAATGCTATGTCTGGAAAAGCAGGAGGTCTAAAAATGTGGGGGTTGTGTATGTCTTGAGCCCTGACCCTCAACAGCAGCCCTGCAGGGGCTGGACCCCACAAATAGCATCCCCCATGGGATGCTACAGATAGAATTTATGGGTCTGTTCCGTGCTCAACATCAGGGTCTGTCCATGGACAATCTGGAAAAAGCATCTGACCCTCATTCACCCTCCTCATCTGGGGAAGACAGCTCAGTGATCTTCTGAAGGGAAAGGTAACTCTGCTCCAGTGACCAGCCCATAGCGCTCTCCCTGTCTGGAGATGGTGGCACCAAAGTGGTGAGCTCCTGCTGTTCTTCAAGGGGCATAAAATCCAGGATGGCTGCTGTGGTGGCCCAGCCCATGGGCTGTCTCACTGGTCCTTGTGTCAGAAGAAAGTGGCTGCTGCAGGACATGGCAGTGAGGGTTGGTGTGTCTGGGTCACCCGTTACCTCCACCCCAGGATGGAGACCTTGCCTTAGGCTCAGTTGATGAGTGTTGAGGCAACAGTGAGCCTCGTGGTGTGAGGTGTTCATGGAAACGCATGTTGCTAAGCAAAGAGGATATTGTGCTTTGTACCAACCAGAGTGTTTACAGCTTGTGAGATTGCATGCCTTGAGGAGAGTTGTAACAGCCGAGTCTTGGAGCTGCAAATACATGGTCCTGAAGCCAAGGATGAGCTGCAGTCATCCCACCAGGAGGAGGGTGTTAACGTGTCTGTGACACTGGGACACTTGGTGTCCTCAACAAGGGCTCCTTAAGTCCTTCTGGGTTTTGAACAAGAGCTTTGACCACACAGGGGAGTCTCTGCCTCCTTGCCTCAGATCGCAGCAACACAGGGAGCCTGGGTGAAAGCAAACATTTCAGCCTCACCTCCTTCTGAAACCTTTCTGGGATTTTTCCCCATCTCACAGAAAATCACAACAAATCTCCAGTCCCCTCCCAGGGAGGCAGTGCCAGCCAGGAACATCTTAGGGAGCAAAAAACACTTTGTCAAAAATATAAGGAAAAGCAAGTGGAGAAAGGTCATGATTAGTTGCTTTTCTGCCATGTGCATGTATAATAATGAACCTTGGGATTGAGGCCATGTTAGTCCTAATTACAGCTCTTTAAATATTTATATAGCTTAATCTGCTCGCCTTGCCCTTTGGCATGGTCCAACATATCTGTAGGGCTGACTTTTCCAACTCAGACCCATTTGTATACTTCACAGGCCTCTGGGTAGCTATTACTTTGCTTTATCTGAGAGGGGGAAAATATATCACACTAGAAGAGTAAACCCCAGGTAATAAGAGAACAGTGTTAAATAAAAGCAAGAGGTATAGATGTGTTGTTTTGACTGCATAACAGGTTCATACACAATCTCCTCTCTCAAAGTCACTTATGCAGATTCTTAACTAATGCAAAACCTGCAGATTTCAGGAAAATCAGCCATTGGACATGCCCTGAAGAATCAACCAAGACAACCACGCTTGTTTTCCTGTGTGACCTCCATCAAATTGTAAATATCTTCAGCAGTAGCAGACTAGTACATTAACCCTCTCTTTCACCTCTCAATACTTCATTACAACAGGTCTATTTAGATGTAATGGGAATGGCTGGGAGATAGATGAGATGCTCATGGCTATAATGTGAAAATAGTTGTGTAACCAATGCCTTCTTTAGCCCTTTTCTTGACGTTTTTCTTCAAATACTTTTCTTTCAACAGACCTAGGGATGCCAAGCTGATTTCCAAAGAACCACTCATAAACTAGAGGAGTGAAAATCCAAACTTATGTTAGTTAATATCCTCCAACCTTGGATCTCACTCTGTACACTGAATATTTAGGAGTTAAATTCATGTAGAAACTGTCCCACAATGAGTCTGTGAGAAATTTGTCAAATTATGGACTTTGGTCACCTTGGCAATTTGAAGAACCTGTAGTGCAGCATACTTCATCCTGAGCACCCTTATGAGCCTGTTATACAGGCAAAACAACACATCTGTACCTCTTGCTGCTTCCACAAAGCCTTCATTAAGGAGCTGCTACATCAGAGGAACTAAATTGGTTTGCATAAAAAGTGCCTGATATCCTCACGCTGCTCATTCCATACCAAATCTGCTGGCTAGTCTAGGTCTGAAATAAAAAGTTAAATCAGGACAGGGACTATTCTCTGGCCCTGAAGCCAAGTGGCACAGATTAGCCATTTTCAGTCCATAACACATCGGATTCTGGGTCTCATCTGGTCCCCCTGTGCTGCCCCTGTGGCCTTAATACAGTATTACTACAATTATCTTTTTATATATTTTTGTCCTCAGTTATAAGTGTCTGAAATAGTATTGCAGTTGGGCAGGGTGGTATTTTATTTTTATGAAGATGGGAGGATGGAAGAAGCATGGTTTTGTGTTGGGAGGATGGTGATGAAGCTGGTGCAGCCTTTCCCTGCCTCTCATTTCAAACTATAGTTGGCTGGAAATTTTCCAGGAAAGTTCCAGGCCAACAGCTGCTTTCTTGTGGACTTCAATGTCTCATATAGAATGAGTTAGGTTCAGCCAACCTAATCTGGGGCCAGGCTATGGGGTGCTCTGAATCCCTAAGATCCCCAGGCTAGGGATACTGCAGACTGGGGAATCAGAAAGATGTATTTGGAAAGTCTTTTCCTGGACTAAGAAGCCTTGAGGTTAATGGGTCTTTGGTCTCAATTTCCTGAAACTCAGGGAGGGAGAGGCAAAAAAAATATTCCTTTTGGTGAACCAGAATTCCTGATCTTCAGCCAGCTCTGGTACCAACATTGCCACTTATTCAGGGTTTCCAAACATTAACCAAGTGATACCGCTCCTTACTGAGATTGACCTCCTTGGTGCTCGTGTGAGCACACCACAACTTCAGCAACACCTTGACTAGATGCCAGCTCTCTGGTGCTGTCATTTCTCAGTGCTTGAAACAAGTATGCTCATTTATCAGCACTGCACAGCTCCCTGAGCATCTTGCAGGGGCCTGGCAAGGTCAGAGCTGCATGTTTGCTCTCCATCTGGAGAAGCACCACCAATCTGCCAAGGTGGACATCAGCAGGGGCAGCCAGTGATGGCCAAAGACCTACCAGATTTGAGCAATGCCTTCAAATGTCTAGAGAAAAGCTTTGTCAAACATAGTGAGGAGACAGCCTCCAGTAATAGATAAGTATAAATACCTGTAAATTGTATCATATATATTCAAATATTGAGACAATATATGACACCTCTGTTCTCCAGGTATTGAGTCTTTTTTTGCTTAGCATTCAATCCTCTTTTCTTCTGTATATAGAATCCTAAAATCATTAAGTTTGGAAAAGACCTGTAAGATCAGTGAGTCCAACCATTAACCCAACACTGCTGTGTTCACACTAAACTATGACTCCAAGTACAACATCTCATGTTTTTTGAACACTTCCAGGGATGGTGACTCTATGACTTCACTGGACAGTGCTTGACCACCCTTTCAGTGAAAAACTGTTTCCTAATACTCAATCTAAACTTCTCCTAGTGCAACTTAAAGACAATTTCCTCTTGTCCTGTCACTTGTTACCTGGGAGAAGATATGAAATACATTGCACAACTCAAAACAAAGTTGCCCAAGACTTAGAGGTTTTCTGCCTCCTCCCAGCACCCCACAGCTGTTAGCCAGGCCTGCTGCCCTTGCATCCCATTCCCACATTCCTGGAAGTTTGCTCAGCTCTGCACACTCACAGCAGCTCACACAATGCAGGATTCAGTGACTAGCAGCATATTGGTGAAATAATTAAGCACACTGTGAGCCTTGTATGTGTATAATAGTAATACATTCCAGGCAGAAAAACTCTCTAGGAAAGGCTCTTTAGCCCATTATTTCACTCAGCTAATTAAGAAGGTGAGCTATCAGTGTTTGGCTCCTGCAACTGATATCCCAAAGCTGAACAAGGTGCAGGTAGATTTTTGGGTGCTGTGAAGTGCTTAGGAAGACCTCTGGGAAGCTCAGTAAATTTGCAGTGCACTTGTGTTACTCTGTGGGTCCTGTACAAGGAAAATCAAAGCCCAGATGGCACAGCACAACTCTCCAAGGCAAAGATGCTCCTCTGTGAGAGAGCTGGGTCTCCTCTTCTACTCCTGCAGGCATGAGGAGAGCTGACCTGGCAGACACCAGCTCCTGGTGTGGTCCTGGCATGACCATTTCTTCTTTAGACAAGACCTGTTTGGATCTTGGGAGTTTGTACCCAGATGATGTACCAGCTACCCAGTGCTGCCTCGTGCCCTCTCTAACATCTGTCCTGGAGGCAAGGGCAGCATGGAGCCTTTGCCACAGGGATCTGTCCCTGAGGAGCCAGAAGGGTATGCATTACCTCCTCCTGAAGGGAACTGAAGAGTGGGAAGAAAGGAGGCGAATGGTATTCCTGAAATGTGGGAAAAGAAACATTTTGTCATGGTTGCTATGGAAACTGGGAATGGACAATAAGCACTTCGATGTTTTATCATTTCTCTTAGCACTTGTAGCACACCACCTGTGTGAAAAGAAGCATTATCCTGTACAGGGAGGCTGACAAATACCTGATGGGAAAAATCCTGGGAGAGAATCTTTGCCAGGGCTAACTGTATCTCAGCAGAGGGGCTGCAGAGGCACTAGGGAGATGGTACTTCCTGAGGTGCTCCCAAAGAATGGGACATCCTGGCAAGAAGGATTGTATGGGCAGTGCAGAGTCAAATGTCTGGGGAAACAAGATTTGGCACAAAGAACCCCATGCAATCCAGGGCACACACCATCCTGGGGCTCTCATTTTGGCACCTTTTGGCATCTATAATCCAATCAGGCACCTCATTCACAGCTGTTATGTTTGTGTGCTTCCTCCCTGCAATCTTTGAGTTTTTATTCAACACCTCATGTATTACTTTGTTAGCTCAAATTCATTTTAGTGCATTTGAGTGGAAAAGGTCATGTAGATCCAGCTCAACCCCTAAATGACAGATCATGCCCACACACCATCAATACTTCAAACAGGAAGACATTTCCTTGGTTACAATGCATTCACAGGCCAAAAATCACTCACTTTCCTCAGCACACCCAACATCCAGTATGTTGTGGTCATGACTATTTTGGTCATTTTGCAGCTATCCTTTCCCCATCCACCTAAAACATTAAATTTCTTCCTCCTGCTCCCACTCACATTCCTGCTCCAATATTTCCTTCAGGATGTCTCTCTTCTTATGGAGGTGCGAAAAAACTGCAGACACTTATCACATGAAGCACATCATGATGAGAAACACCCACCCTTCTCATGAAGTACCACCTCCCTCCTATCCATCTTCCTGAAGTACATCCCAGTGATCATCTGCAACCACTCTGCACAAAGCTAAATAATTCTTCCCTCCTGCTGAAACCACCAACAAAGAGCCTCCTTGGCCAGGGAAACAGACCATACATTGAATCCAGATGCCCAGAACAAGAACAGGAACCATAATGTTCATATCATATCTAGAAGCAAATAGTCCCTCTCCATTCCAGCACCCAGCCCTGTTTCTCACAATGACACATCATCACAGACTTTTCCGCTTCTCGTTATTGTCAGGGAATATTTTATATTGATCAGTCAGCATCTGCAAACCCATGGTAAATACCTGATTCTTCTGGCAAAGACTAGGCATGACTGTTTGTCTTTTAGAACTCTTTAAAGCTCCAACTCTGGCACATTTCCAGGCCTATGAAATGATGGAGCTGAAACTCTCCATTTCAAATCCCTGTGACAACATTTGCTGTAGCTGATCTCCCAACCCCAGCTGGTGAGCTCCTGATCAGCAGTACGATGCCAGAGGTAATGGTGGCATGGACATTCATGGTTATGCTCTTCTCTTGTAGCTCTGGGCTCTGCTCACATGTCTAATTGGTCTTTGTTATCCAAAAGCTCTACCACTGGTACTGACCATCCAGTTCTGCATCACTGCCTATATCCCACCAGTTGTTGCTGCCTATGTAAGCCCTGAAACAAAAATTTCATCAAGTAAAAAGGCTTCACATAAGTGCTCCACAAAATTTGAACTCATCTTCCTACAGCACCATTTCCTACAGTTTTATCACCTCAGTATCCAATGTCTTCAGAAACCCCAGATGTAAATTCTTTTGGCTTGCCCAATTACAAGTGCGTGTGCATAATCCCATCCATATTAATGAATCTCATAATCATAGCACTTAGCAGCATGTACTCCATCTGCTGCCCAATAGTAATTTGAAAATGGTGCCAGGAACATTAATGGATGGCAGGAAAGGATGTGAATCATGGGAGTTTGGTCGTTTAATACACTTAACCCTCCAGACCAGTATTCCTGTTGTTTCAGAGAGGCATCCCACAAAGTACTGCCAGTAAATTTGTAGAGCACAGAATAGAGCAAGGGATCACTGGATCTCAGGATGTCTCCCAAGTACTGAGAAAATAGTACATGCACAAGGATTGTTGAGAGAAGCACCTTAGACTATCATAACAAGGAAAGCAGACTAGGGAGTTTGATGTAGTGTGTACAGTGCACATATAGATAGATATCTATATAGATACATAGATATATAGATATATATACTGAAAAATACTATCCCTGTATAGACATTGCCAAAGCTTTAAAAAAGTCAGTGTAATTTTTCTGGATGGCCCAAGGATATTCTTCAAGATTTAGAGATATATGTGAATACTAGTGAGGGACAAAACTGCAACCTGTCTTCCCCATTAGTAGCTGGGATTAAATCCAGAATAGTTGTTTTTCCCCACTGAGCTATAGGACTATACTGTGACAGGTGTAGCATTTGAACCTACTCTTTCTTGGTGGGGAGAAACAGAGTTCAATTGACTTTCTGTGAGATAAGGCCTCTCTCTGACTATATTAAAATACATACTGGTGCACAGCAAACACGATTGGAAGCAAAGGTCTGTAGAGAATTAATACTCTAGATAAATGCTTGGGTTTTGCCTGACACAGCACCAGGATGAATGAGCTGTTATTAGGTTGAATTCTTTTCTTGTTACCAAGCAGGTGTCCCAGTAGCACTCGCAAAGATAAGGAGATCAGATCTCCAAATTCAGGGTGAAAGCTGATCGCTAAATCATGATGGAAATTATTCTCTTGCTTTCAAGGTATCAGGTAGTGGCCATTACTACAGGCTATTGTGTCAGCTTGGAGACACATAAAATACCCTATTTTCTTCATCCTTAATACCAAGATTGTTGCCATCCCATTAATATGCCCTTTTTATCTTTTCTCCCTTTTCTTCATTTGATAGGTAATGCTACACTTTGCTTTGCTTGGTACTTTGCTGTGTAACCTACATCCCATGAAGAACACAAGTGACTGTGAGTCACATTTGTTTGGTAGCAGGTCTGGCAGTTGATCATCATCCAAGCTGTCCATGCAGGAGCTGTAGCTGGTTGGCACATAGCGATCTCTGCCTCCTAAATCTGAGGTCTCCTCCTCTGTCACATTGCTTCACAACAGAGACAAGTGTGTCCTGAGAACACATTTCTGTGCATCTGAAGCTTTTTATGGATCTGCTTTGACTGTGTTCCTTCCTTTTTTTGTGTTTGCTTTCCACAGTTATCCTAGGGAACACATTTTCTGGAAGGAATATCACCAAGTGTGAATTCAGTGTGAAAACACATTTCAAACTCATAATAACAGCCACTTACATCACAAAATAATTCCAGAAAGTTACACTCATCCCCTTGGGAACAGAAACACATCACATCATCAGAATATCAACATCTCCCAAGGAACTGGCCACAAATTAGACACAGAGCACAGATTATTCCAACAAATTATTTAGCAAATAAGTCTGAGCAATAGGTCCATACATAAATATTGTGATCTCTTCTCGCATAATCTACGAAGATAAATGATTTAGCTATGTGTCAGACGAATTATTCAGCCAAATACTTGGAAAATAAGCGAGATGCAAAACATTTGCTCTTAAAGAAGTCCTTTTAATCAACTAATCCTGTCGGCTTCTGACACAGGAAAAATGGAAAGAGAATGAAGCAGAACAGTTTCTTCCTGAAGAGCATTGATTATATGTCAGCAACATCCTTGTTTTAACTCTGGAGAAGTAGTCTTTGAATGCTCGTCACTTTCTTAAATCTTGCTTCTAGTCTGAAAAGTTATGCATAGCATCCAGATGCTACATCTCAAAACTTCTGCAGAGATGCTCAAGGTCATAATCAACATGTTTCTCAGAGAGATTCAAGAAATTAACAGAAAAGGCTTTTCATGTGGCTCTGTTTGTTTCCTCTGTTGGATCACAAAATGTGTTTCCCTCTTCTTGCACCTTTACTGAGTTATATCACAGCACCCCACTAAGGGAAAGATGAATACATCTAGTGACTCTCTCTTTCTAAACCACATTGAAATGCTTCTCCAAGAGAAGCAGCCTGCATCCCCCTTGAGCAATGAAGTCTGCCATCTGGTAGGTTTGTTCTTTATAGTCATTTAGAGGATATTAAATCTTCTTTTGTATTCAGAGAATTAGGTGGTGGAAGGATTTGGCATTCTATTGAAGAACAAAAAAAAAAAAAAACAAAAAAAAAGAGAAAAAACAGTTCATAAAGGCATTGTGTCCAGAGAAGAATATTAGAGAGGCATTAAGTAGAAAGACAAAAGGCAAGCTAGCATCAGCTCCTTTGAAAGCTGTAAATCATTCTGACTCCTCGGGTGGTTGGTTGAGTTCATTGTTACTTGGGTAATTATTATCCTTCGTTAGAACCTAAGTTTCTAAACATATTTTGAAACAAAATCATCCAAAATGAGCTGCCAGAAAGACCTAATGGTGTCAAGGGAGAGTCATGGAAAAAATATGTTCGAACAGAGCTTTTAAAGAAAACTGTAAGTTCTCATTTACTTCTCTAAATTGCTTATCTTTGGAAAATCAGGGCTTTTTCAAGCTCTTGTCTTTGGTCGCTGAGTAAGTGTTGAAGGTTTCTAAGGGAGAAAAAGTCTCGCCAACAAGGTTTTTGGTATACCTTGGGGACTTTCTGTGACCCTCTAACATAGAGAGTAATGGAGCAGGCTAATGCTTCCAAATCTGTTATTTCAGCAGATGCCAGGAGTGTTTGCCTGGGTGGAGGGCCCCTTCTGTGAAGTGGAGGCTGTTGGCAGACTCTTCCAGCTGGAGGGATCAGGTAAATCCCAACAGAGAATGAGGAACTAGCAAATCTATGGGCATGCTAGAAATTCAAGAGATTTGTGCAAGGTCTGATAATCTAAACCAAATGCTTGCAGTGATTGATGGCATGCTATTGACTGATTGATTGCAAAGACATAGACCAGAAGCTTGCAAAACAGGCTTCACAATCCTAGAAGGATTAAGCAGGGCCATAAACCTAAGTTAGATTCAGGTTAATTTTATTTTAATGCTGATAATTGTTGTTGCCTCAAGTATTCTGCCTGTAAGTGAGGATTCAAGAACGGGAAAAATTAAGAACATTGAGCTGGACAGTGTCACCACAAAATGCAGGAGAGCCCTGAGACTGAAAGCCCACAGGAGCACCTGCACTGGGGAAGTGTCCAGTGCCACACAGAGCAGCCCTGAGCTACATTCTCTTAGTAGCAGCAATCAGGAGTGCCATTTTGTGCCTTCCTGCAGTCTCACACTGCAAACTCGCCCTGACTTGCAGGACACAGCTGACCCAGCTGCCCACCTGAAGCTACATAGTCACCTCAGGACTTGTGTATGTCAGAAACTCTCTGAAAAAAATGGGAATTCAACTATTCTTGAATCATGGCAAAAATACAACAAGCCCTCGGAAAAATACTATACATCCCCGTGAAGTGCTGACCAAGCACAGGGCAGCACCTACACCACAAAGTAGATCCACGTAAGCCAGCTGGAACAACCAGATGTAAATTGGAGGAGCCCTCTGGCTCACATTGCTACCTGTAGGAAAAAAATAACCCTGTAACCAGCAGCAGCAGCAGCAAATCTCCAAACCCCTCCGCTATTTCTCCAGATTCACAGTCAGTTTCCTACCAGACTCATGTGTCAGCAGGTCATAAAAAGTTTTAAGCCGCCTTTTCTTTTTCTGGCATTCTGGAAGAAGTTGCACTAACAATGAGCCACTGCCTGACAGCTCTGAATCCCAAGCTGTTGGGATACAGTGTGACTTCCAACATATTGCTTCCAGCCCCCACCACCCACAGGGAATGGCCTGGCAGGGGGAGCAGCACAGCCTGTTAGGAGGAGCCTTCAACAAAGAGATCCCTTATTCCCTGCGCTCATGGAAAGGGCAGCACCCACATCAGGCGATGCGAGGAAGCCTGTTCAGCTTCTGCCAGGTCAGGAGGTCAGGGGAACGGTGATAACTTCACACATTTTGTTTTTTTGTGCTGCACAGCCCAAATTAAAGGATGGGGAATGATAGATACTACATCCAGAAAGGATGGAGGTTTTTTTCACCTTGAACTGCAGCTTCAAACCCATGCAGGAAAGCTAACCCTAGGGGGCTAGAGGCAGAAGGAAAAAATTAAATGCCACCAACTGCTGTCATTGGATCTGGCTTTGCTCCAAGGTCTGTCAGAGCCGAGATTGATTAGGATATATGGTATCCTGGAAACAGTCAGTACCTTCAGCTGATTATAAAGCCATTTTAATTGTCTTGATACCACCATGGCAACCATACTCCCAACCACAGCCTCTAGGAATGGAAATGGGCTATTGGAGGACAGTCCTGTGCCTGTAGACCACATCTGACTTATGCAGCGATTCAGACAGAGAAAAGCTTGTTGCAATACCAGAAAGAACCAAATTTGGACAAGGAAATTAAGTCAATACTGTAATACATAGTAACTCATTATCATAGTAAACATTTACCATAATAATTTTAATGGACATTTGGTATTATAAAGGCAGGCCCCTGTTACAGCAATCCTTGCAGATTTTAACCCACAAAAAAACCCCTGCAGTGCTGCACACTCAGATGTGGGGTAGGCAGGGCCACATTTCCTGCACAGTGGTAAGGGAAGAAGATGTATGGCCTCAAAAGCATATCAGAGAATGAAGTTTGAAGGGATGGGGAAAGTATATAAGTAGGAGCTCAGTATCCAAGGAACAGCAGATGTTTTAATAAAAAGTAACTCTTCTCCTTCCAGTAGGTTTCTGATGTTTAGAATCAGAATGCTTTGGGTGATTATTATTTCCCCAGCCTGAAGCCCTGGCACCTGAAGCCTCTGTGATTCCCATGCTCGGTGCATGTTAATACACCTTACCTTCCCTGGTTCAAACAGAACCACAGTGTGACCAGATTTTCTGACCCAGAAGTCCTTGTATCAGGCAGGAATTGATCCCTATAGCTGCTGCCTCATTTGTGTGAGAGCTGAGCCTGTCACTGGCCAGCTCACTCATGCCTGCTTGGATTGAGGAGCTGTGCTGCATGGGTTTCCCTTCAGGATATTTAGCCATGGGACTTTACGTATTACAAGATGCTTCTCAAAAACACCTTTTAAAATTATCAAACATCTGCAAATTAATTGGAAACTCTTCTCTCCCCTGTCTCTGCAAAGATGCTACTCAGTTGAATGCAACCAGAAGATTGAAAGACTGAGAATTTTCAATCAGAACTGGGGTGATTAATTATCTCGGAGCATTCACAAGGTGACATGTACAGCAAACAACAAGGTATGACATCTCACAATTCACAATAAGAGGTATGTCCAGGAGGGACAGTGATCCACAAAGGGGAGAGAGATGGGACAAGAAAGGTCAAATTTGCAACATTAAAGTCACAAGGTTAATAATAATGCCTTAACATCATACATATTCATCTGACTCCTTGATTTCTGCTGAGCCAGCACCACTGTCCCTGCTTCTGATGGCACCTTACAACAGAGACAAAGGAAATTGGTTCCTTTTAACCTATAGCAAAAAAGGTTTGTGGTAAGACACACCAGTATATAGATGCTGTGTGGATGGGATGTTGCCACCACTCAGCTGATGCACCTACTTGTCAAGACACATGAAAACAGCAGGACACACATCATGAAGAAGCAAGGTGACAGCTGCATCTCTTGCACACAGCTCTGCAGGCAGATAAGGAAGATGGACACATGTGTGTGCAGGTGCCACTGTGGACATCCAGCTGTGGATATTGCATATCTAACCTGAGTGCCTTTGGCCATACTAGATTTTGGCAGAGGCTCGAGGCAAGGGCTTCTCTTATGCAGCAGTGCTGGCACTGGGTGCTTGGACATGGTCCCCTCCCAAGAATGTGGAGGTGGCAGGTGCAGCTGGTGCCACCCTGGGCCTCAGCACCAGCATGTCTCACTGAGCATCTTGACCCTGGGTTTTCAACTGGTTTCAGTGTGCAGGATGAGTGCCCTTCTCACAGAGTCTTACTCCAGATCTGAAAATCCAACCCCCTCCTCTTGAAGCCAATAATTATTTCCATGAGATGCATTTATAAAAGGCACCTATCCAATACTTGTGGTCTCCTGGCATAATTAATCATGAAATTAAATTCAGTCTGTGCAGTGTTCAAATCAGTTCCACAGGAATAACACGGGTTGACTGGCACTTACCCTGTTTATCATCAAGACAGCCTTTTTCATTACAGCCTGTTTTAGAAGCTGCAGTGGGTTTCAGGAATTACCAGTGTGGAGCTTCCAGAAGCCCACACAGAGGATATCCCGTCCACATCCTCTGCTTTGCCAACTGCTTCTGAACAACTTGCCTGTGGAAGAAAGTGAATTCCCCACTCGAGGTCTTGAGGATTGAAAACACAACTCCAAAGTTCTCCTGGACAGCATCAGGCAGGTGCTGGTTGCTTCCTCTGAATGTTTTCGCTATCTGCCACAGACACATCTTCAGCTGACAGAGACATGGACCATATCACAAGTGTTTCTGTGAGAAGAGAAGGATTCCATTTCCTCACCAGACACCTGGTAAACACACAGGAGAGGTATTACTACAAGAAGACCATCAATAACACCTGGGGATTTCTCATGATCCTGTGAGACCTCAACCATTCCCTCTGTCTGTCTGCATCTTTCTCATTATCGATGCTGCTCTATGTGGGTAGTGTCCCAGCTGGCTGCTCTTTATCAGTCTCAGCTAGCAGCTTCCCACTGTCCAGTGACATCCAAAGAAGGGAAGAAATCCCTTGACTGGTGCCCAACTCTTGAAGGCCTCAACATGCTGGTGGGAAGGAAGGATATAGAAGCTCTGAGCTGTAGCTGTTACCTGAAAACCCCTCAGGAGGAAGCACAATTGCTCACTTCTCCACAACAATCTCTGCAAGGAGCAGGAGCAAAGCCCCAACACATCCTGGTCAGTGTGGGCACTGACAGAAGGCAGAATGCCCCACAGTGCCAACAGGGCTGGGTGCAGCCCGTGTGTTCCACTGGGGTATATCTGCCACTCAGGACTAAATGGATCCTCTGGCAGAGACAGAAAGTTGCTTTTTTCCTACTTGGAAAACCAAAATAAATAGTTGTTTCCACAAAACTGAAAACAGCTTTAAAACACTGTTCTTTTCTGACAACAGTCACTGGCTGTTTCTGCTCTGCACCTTGCCTTTTGCAGCTCCTAGGTAAGCAGCTCAAGAAAAAGCACAGTCACTTGCATAGGCACAAGCACTTGTGGGGAGTACAAGTGAAAGCAGAGGGAGAAGTCCCTTGGAGGAATCTCACTGTCCCCACCAACCTCTGTGCAAGATTCTGGTGCCCTTAAATACAGGTGGCTGAAGCAGTAGCAGCAATTTCTCTGTTTGACACAGTGAAGCAGCTTGTTCAGCCCCATATCCAAGTCTTGCCCTGTCCCAGCCAGCACCTGCACTACACAAAGGGTACTACCCTGATGGGATGTCCATGCACTCTAATATCTCCCTGGGGTTTCTGGTCCTAGGGACACCTTCTTCTTAAAGATTTCCTGCCATTCCCAATGTTATTGGGAAGTCAGTTTTAGCATCCACACTATAAATCTGCCCTTGCAGCTGTTCTGTCCTCAGACAGGAATAACTCATGAGTCTGGGAACAAAACTGTCAGAAACAACTGGCCAACCCATTGCCACATGTTCATTCTCAGAATACTGGGCCTTTACACACTAAAGCTATACACTGAATATACAGGATTAAAATGATAGTTATGTTTAATACACACTTGCAAAAGGAGCATGTAAAAAGCATGTAGTTTGTAAAAGCTCACAGTTCAGGAGCAGCTCCCAAAGGAGAGCCTACAAAACTTGTTCTTGGGTGGTTGTTGAGTTGGGATCCATGTCCATAATCCTGGCACTGGAAAATAACCCAATAGATACACTCCCTATATAGAGAGTGTACATATATCTCTATCTATATATATGCTTTGGAAGGAAGCTGCCTTCAGTTCCAAATGGGTTCACTGGGCATGAGGACAGATCCCTCCCACCCACCACCCTGAATGCATGAAGAGTGGAGCGCAGCTGTGCCAGCACTGTCCCACTGCCCTAATTGAATTACCTTCCATCATTGCCCATAGAAACAGGCAGGATCATCCCTTAAATCACCAGCAGCTGACATCTCCCCCCCACACCAGCCAAGCATAAATCACCCTGAAATGGAGGTCAAAATCCTTATTTCCCACTAACTCAATGTTAGATGGAGCAGAGGGGATTGAGGAGGATGTTACACATCACCTCCTTCTCCCCTGCTCCAGCACCTAGCTGTGTCTGCCCTGGATGCTCCATGGACACTGCACTATCCATTCATGCTGGCATGCATTCTGCAGAACCTCACCCCAACCAAATGTTAGAATAGTCTCCCCTAGTTGACATCCATCTCCCCTTCGGTGCCCAAGCTGCTCCATTGTGCACTTGTTTGCTTGTGCTGGAAGTGCCACTCTCAGGAAAGGCATCAAAGGAAAGGCCTGTTCTGGCAGCCGTGGCACATGTCCCTCCTTGGAGCCCCACTTCCCCCAGAAACAAGCAAAGAGGGGACCCCAGGGGCAGCAGCTCTTCAGGCTGAACCTGTAGCTTCCATTGCTGGATGTTCAGAGGGATGAAGGTAAGTCTGGGCCCTGCTCACATCCCTCAGTGCCTGTCTTGAGATGCTTCCCAGAGGGATGCTCTGTAAATCCATAGTCCGTATCTGTCCACCACTGCTCCCCAGGCTGCAGTCACCAGACTGGCTTCCCCCACTGCTGGTGTTTTCTATCTCTGTCCCCAGCATAACCAATACAAGCAGAGCTGCAGATGCCCCCCTGACATCCTCTCTCCAGCAGGTTTGAGGTGGGCTCCTGCCAGGCCCCTGGCAGGGGGGACCCCTTATCACAGCTCTGGCATCTGCTGCCTGCCAGCCCCAGCTCTGCAGCTCCTCGGGACGAGGTGGTGGGATGCTGCACACGGCAGAGCGTGTCCCTGGCGCGGGCAGGGGATGCAGCTGGGAAACACCCCGGGGTGCAGCACCCACCCCCCCCGCAAAAAAAAAGAACCCCTCCAAAAACCCCACGAAGTTTGTGCGTTGTGAATGCAACATTTTCTCAGCAGGGGCTGCTGCAGGGAAGGGTCGGGGCTGGGAGGGGGGNGATGGGATGGGATGGGATGGGGTCGGGTCGGGTCGGCAGCCGAGAGCGCGGAGTAGCGTGTCGGTCCCACGCCCGGCTGCGGGGAGTTACGGAGGAAGGAGAGGCGGAACGCGCGCCTCTGTAGCGGCTTGTTTCTCCAGATGCTTGGGGTTTTTTCCGAGTAAAGGGTGTTAAGGAGAATTCACTGGGGAAAAACAGCGTTCACGTTTAACAAAACCCCACCACCCTACTCGTTCGGCAGCCGAATGGGTTGTGTGAAGGAATCCTGATGAATGAGCGCAGCGCTGAGGGAGTTGTTGGTTTGTGGGCTGCGATCGCCTCAGCTATTCGTTTGTGCCGGGTTTTTGTTGGTTTGTTTTTTGTTTTTTTTTTTTCCCAAGACAACTTTTGAGGCGAGGAAGCAGCTAACAAAGCACAAGTTTAAGACTGATGCTTTTGCTTGCAGCCGAGCTCAACTGAACTCTGAAATCCTGCGTTTCCCATCAGGTAGCAAATACCACACATACGACTACTTTTAGAGAATGAAAGAACCTACTTTGCTCTGTAAATGAGGACTATGTTTCACTCTGAGCAAGGGGTGTGAGTATTTTCCAGCTGCCAAATGAACATGCCACAAAAATTTTCTTTTCATCTGGGACAGAGCCGTGTTTGTAGATCTCTGAATATGGCTACAGTCGTGGAGGGGAGTCGGGTTAGCCTGGATGTAGCATTAACCCCTCCAGCCACAATAAGCGATACACAGAGAGAAATTTGTTTCCATTAGTCTTTTCCTGACTAAGATCTTTACTGCAGGCGTACAGTCAGTACAGCAATGGAAGCCCTCCTGGCTATGGGTTCACATCTTACTGAAGGACCCAGAGCTGGTGTTCACACCTGCCCAGCAGCCTGGCTTGCTGCACAATGCCTCCTTATGAGCCGCCTGTAAAGGAAGGTGAAGCAGGGAAATCTGCCTACGCACAGCCAGGCTCAAGCCAGTGTTTTGCATCTCTTAGTTTTAATGAGCAACAAATTTTGTGCCCAGAAAAGAATCCAGCTCACAGCTCAGGATTTCGATAATTAATATTCCATTTAAAAAACCCCGTGTTTTCAGAGTCAACGTTGTGATTACAGAGAGAAAACAAGCAAACAGAAAATGACTTGACCCGATTTCCTTGCTTTCCTGATCTAGCCTGACAATTTGTCAATCAGGTGGAATTTCCTCCAATGTCTTTGGTATATTACTTTAGCAGAAGAAATGAATGTGCAAATTTAGTCACTACTTTCCCTCTCTTCTCACAATGATCTCTTTGTATTAAGCAACAGGCTTTTCCGTGGATCAGGTACCAACCCCACAGTGTCACAGGCTGATATTGCTCCTTCTCTCTCGTTTCTGAAATTATGTGCCTGCCTTTGAGCCCATTTAATCACATCTGTGTTGGAGGGGTCAGTCAGAGAAGCTTGGTCTGGGACAGATCCTGTGTCATGCCAGGCAGGAAGAGCTCTGCCGAGACTTCAAGGAAACCAGCATCTGCCTCAGCAGTAGCCCTTCCCTTTGCTCCTCAAACAGAAAATTCTGTGAAATAATTGATTTCCTGCATTTTCAGTCTCCAAGCAAAGGCTTTATTGCAAGCCTTTATGGCAAGGAAAACTGCCAACCAGTAACACCCAGGTAGAATGAAGTAGACTGATACCAACAGATCCTTAAAATCTCATCTCAGTCTTTGTCCCTGTTTGATTGTAAGTCCACAGGGGCTGGGACCACCTCTCCTTCATAGTTTGGAGACAGCATGAGCAGTCCTCTGCAAAGCAGATACCAGTGCTGGAAGAAGCTGTGGTCCAGCAGGACAGTCCCCTTCTCTCATCAGGGTGCATTGATTATTCTCACAGTGTTTTATCTCGTAGCACCCAAGTCCCCATAGGACTAGGAGAAAATAGTCCAAGCCCAGCTCCTCTGTTGAGATCACTGCAACTTGTGTAAGATGTAATCTGAATTCTCAGCTGAGTTCTGCCTCTGACATGCACATGCATAAACTGCCTCTGTGCAAATATTTAGGAAACCTCTGGATCCGGAAGGTGAATGTTAATTGGTTGGCAGGAAGACCCATAGCCTTGTTAATGCTTATCTGCTTTCAGTGCTAACGACTCACTGAAAAAAAAATCTGAATTTTAATTTTTTAAATTTTATTTTATTATTTTAATTTTATTTTTTTTATGCTGTGTGTTGTCCTCATCCTCCATCTTGCCCATTCCTACTGTGACAGGACATGGTGTTCTCATATTCTCCACCTTGGCCTGGGGCAACTTCCCATGCTTGGAAATTCAATTTAGGTGACAGAGTTCTAATTCCTGGAGGAAAAACAACTGCATATATGGTGTTAGGTTGTGGTATCATGATACCTGCACTTGTGCTGTTAATTGCCAAGAGGGAATATTAATAGTCACTTAATTGTCTTTGTTCTCTTAGGAGTGTCTGGTGGATTCTTGTTTTCTTGGTTTTTTTAAATCTTAACACTTTTGCTTCATTTGCGTTACTGAATTCTCTACTAAATGCTTGCTATTGTATCATGTTACAGTACTGATAGCACTGTATTCCAATTTCCCCAAAGTTACAAGGAAAGAATTAATTTATCTTTTAAGTAAATACTATTCTATCTGACAGCATCTAACCTCTTACCGTACTCTGTTACCTAGAAATGAGCCCAGTGATAGACTATTTAGAGTATTCTTTTACAGTGCCAGAAAGACATCAGGCATTTCACAATCCATTTCCCATGACATTTCAATCTAAGAATCAAGTACTCTGTGTTGATGCTCTGAGATGTTTTTTCCCATCTCATCTGCTCATGGGACTGTGGCATGAATCCAGGACTATCCAGAAATACCTAGGGAATAGTAGAAAGAAGCAGAGGAAGCCAATTTTCATCTGTCACCAATTCCTATGGGTGCTGCAAGGTGAGGGACAATTCTGGTGTGAAATATGAGGGATGAGAGAATCAACATCTTTCTGAGAAGATCCCAGAAACAAAACCATTTCTTTCTGAGACCCTTTAGTAACAATCGCTTTGAGTTAGAAGGAATGATATAGTAATTCATAAGGTGCTGGCTTTGTAAGACTGTTTTGAGAAATGAAAGCCAACATAAGGTTCACTGTGTGAGCAGAGCTCAGAGTCATTCTGTTCAGCACAGGCATTTCTGATCCCAAAAGCAAGTTCTCAGATGAGAGAGTATTTGCACAGCAAGTACCAGAAGAGATACCTCTAAAAACATTCAACAGCTTGTTGAGGCTTATCTCTAATTTTGATGGGGCTGTTTTCTTAATGAGGTCCTCTCACATCAATTAGCTGCTGAATCTGATGTTAAAAAAATAAATCCAAACTTTCTCTTGGCACATGGTTCCATGAAGGCTCTGTGGAGATTTCCACGATATCGAGGTCTACCAGCATTCAGAGCTGGCTTAGTCATTCTTCCCATCTGCTCTGCTTCTTCCTCCCTCCACTGCTCTACACATTCTTCCTGGCTGTCTGCTCCCCTTCCCTATCTCCGAGCATCCTGGCTGGCTGCCTCACTCTTCTCCCCTGCCGTACCTATCCCTTGTGGCATCTTCCACAAGGAAGCCCAGGTAGTGTAGTTCTGAGATCAAAGAGCTGAAACAAATTACCTTCTTTAAAGCATCCAGAAAAAAAGAAAAGGAAAAAAGAAGAATCCACCAAGGAAGCATCCATAGCAAGCAGCACTGCAAACAGAATTTGAAAAATAATTGAGTTGAATCACCCCCCAAATAATGAGATTGCATTAAAAATTGTGATAGTTGAACATGAGCGTGTTTTGGTTCCTTTTAGTTCTTCTTTGACCATTTATGAATTGAGTTTTTAGCTCCTTTTTGCCAAGAGGGCCAGTAGGAGTTTGGATAACTACAGCAAACTGGAAGTTGAGGTTCTGTGTAGTCATGGCACTGCAGGAGCTGGGGGCATAAGAAGAACAGGGGCTCTCCGATGCCTTGCTGTGCAACACCGGGAGTCGAGGAGGATGAGTTAGAGTGATCTGCCAGTACCGGCCCTTTGCAAGCCTGTGTTTTGTAGTGTTGGTAGTCCACAGATGAGTGTTTGAGAAATTCCCCAGAGTGATATTTACCCCAGTAACTTCTTTGGAGCAGGAACAGTAAAAACTGCAGCTCGCCACGAAGTTAGCAGTGAGAGGCAGCACGGTCTGGAAATAGAAGCCTCCTACCCCTTTTCGCTCTCCCAAACTACGTGCTGTGTCTCATGCTGAAATGCCTGCTCCTCCACTTCGAGAGTCATTTCATCTCGCTACTTCCTGAGAGAGATCGACATCTTCTGTGGAGCACACGCTGCTGAGGAGAGGAAGGCAGCTTTGGCCTGCGGAGAGCAGAACTCAAGTACTGCGTGGGTGGCCGAAGACAAGAGCTTCTGAAATGAGGGAACAGAACAGATCTCTAATCTCCAGACTCTGACACATATCGCACTTCTCTCAGTTGCTTAGGAAAGAGATTTGCATCCAAAAAGAAGTGGGAGGTTTAAATAGGAGTTCATACATTTATCTTCTGTGGGCCATGCGGTGATTTACATTTTGCTAGTCCCATGGAATCCACAACGCTTCCTAAACTGCATCCATTACAAATGCTCAACCAGGGGAAACAAAGACCCTGTCCAAGTTCCTATCCACAGTGTCCAAAAGCTGAGCTCAGTAGCAGTCACGGAAACTGGAGGCTGCAGGGTGTCACTGAGGTAAGTGCTTGTTTTGGGTTGTGCCAAGATGCTGAAGCTATTGTCCCACCCTCAGCAGAGATACTGGGCGTGGTCCTACCTGTGGATGACCCAGCCTGCCTGTGTGGGTATAATCCATAGTTCTGGCCTCCTAGGATGCTAACAGAAGACTGAAACATAGAAGAGTTGGATCCACAGAAGCACCTCACCCTAGAAAATGCTACTGACATTTCCTTGCATGGACAAGCACCTTCTTGGTGCATGTGAGCAGCCCCTTCATGGCTTCATCCACCACAACTGTAGCTCTGCCCTAGATCTCCCTCTCATCCACTGTGGCTGAACTGACAGCCCAGCCTGGTTGGCTGCAGCACAGTGGCCCAAATAAGGAACCCTTTCTTCTTCTGGGTGGAAAAACTTCTTTGGACCTGTTTGTTTATCAGGACTTGCTGGGCAGGGTTTACTGTGACCCATTGAAATTTTCCACTCTGACAAACACAAGCAGTAGACCACTGCTCCTCCTGCCTGGTGCCATTCTTATGCACGCCCTGTCCCAATTTTCCTGGTAATCAGTAGCAGGGATTTCTTTTTGTATCTCATACAAAGACTCGACTCCTTGAATGAAGAAGAATTTGCATTTATCCAGAGGCTGTGGTGGGGTGAGGCGGGGGGAGCCGGGACACCCAAGGCTGAACTCCTGGTTTATTTGAGGTAGTATCTGGAATCAGTGGGAACCTCGCATGTGCTGATTGCGCGGGTGAGCACACGGAGCTCGGTCTTTGTGGTGCTCCTGTGCATGAGGTTCAGCCAGCAGAGCCCCATGGTGGGGGTCTATCCAGCACAATTTAAGTACAGGGCTGGTAAAGCCCTTGGGATTGTCCCATTGAAATGAGGAGAGGAGGGCTCCTGTTTCTGCCATACCAGGAAAATGACAGATTTGCAAGTGGAGCAGGGGTTCAAGGCCAATTTCTGCCTCCTATCTACACTTATTTGTTAGAAAGTGCACCTTCAATGTGCTATTGTTAGGCTGTTATAATAATATTTCCATGAGTGCTTAGTGAAGGAATGATTAATTTGGGAGGTCTGGGAGGGGAAGAGGCCGTCCTGCAGTCCCTGCTAATCTAGCAGCAGCCCTGGCACCCTGAGATCGAGTCTCCCTCTGCCACCCTGTTGTCTCCAACACTGGGGCAGCTCAGGGAGAAGGGGTGATGCTTTCAGAGTAGGAGGAATTTCTAAATAAAAATGCCCTGATTTTGGAGGTCCTGCTGCCTGCTGGGGAAGGGTTTGGGGCTCAGAGCCTCTGAAACATGCCCCTTTATCAAGTGGGCCATCTGTGGGCTACTAGGATTGCAGCCTGTGGCCAGTTCCCATTTCTGTTTTGTCTGATGAAACACACTTGCCTTAAAAAACATCTACTTTGCAATTCACAGTGGATTTATCCCAAGAAGAGGCCTTTGCTGCTGTGCATGGTGGAGTCCTCTCCCCACATGGCACATCTGAGGAGAGACAGTCAAGCTGTGCTTTCCACATACCCCAGCTGACCAGAACCGCTGCCCAACATCCCACCTCTGCTCCCCAGTGCTAGTTGTCCTCCTGTGGGTGGTGAGACCACCCCGCTGGGACAGACCATCCCCTCGGGATGTAGAAGCTCCAAACATGCAATTCTAGATGCTTTCCAAAGTGGGAGGGGAGCCCAGAGAGAGCATCTTTTGGTGCCTGGGCTTGTGACCCATACGAAGCAGCACCGGTGGAAATCTATGCATTTGTGTGGGCTGAGGGCCCTTGGTCTGGGCAAAGGAACTGTCACTGAGGTGTTGTTTGGTCTCACTGGTGAAAACAGGTCTCTTATGATTCTCTTGCTTGGTGCTATGGCTCCTAAAGGCATGACCAGCTCATTGGAGTGGTCCCTAAATCAACTGTTCTTTGCTGGGAGGTGTAGCAGGGCTTTGCAAGTCTAGAGGATGGGTGGCTGGGGAGTGTCACTGATCTCTGAGACTTGGCTTGGCCACTGTTACTGGCAGCACAGCTGTATTGGTACCCCTGGAGCAAGAGAACAAGCTGGTTATCAAGCTCAGGCAAAGGAGGGCAAGTTATTTTGGTGTCAGAAGATGGGTAGGTTGGGAGAGGGTGCATTGAGCAAATGGGCTCCAGACTGGAAGGCAGCAAAGGTAGAAGGGACAAGAAGAGATAAGCAGGGAAAGGCTTTCTTGAGTAATTTCATGAGTACTCCCGTTGCAGTAAAATTTGTTGCATAGTCTCAGTAGCTGTGCCTTGTTTTTAAAAGATCAAGCAGTATCACAGGAGTAAGGCTATTAGTTTATGTTTCCTTTAGTGTCAGCCAAAGAAGGTAATCACATCTATTAGATAGGTAAAGTAAGTATTTTCTGTTCAGAGAGTAAATGCATTCTGGTAGTTTTATACGCTAGAAACAATGAACTCTACAACAATCTTGACTGGGAAGAAGTTTTTCTGGTTTTAAATATGGCTGTGGGCCTGGCTTTCCTGCTGCAATCCTGAATTTATTTTATTTTTATTACAGCTTTTGAGTAGTTGAGCACCGAGGGCTGATGTCCCCTCTCCAACATGGCATGCACCATAGGACAGAGTTGCCCAAAACACTGGAGAGGGGTTTTAGCTTGGGTCAGTTCAATCCAGAAGTCCTTTGCTGAGACTGGAAAGCAATGGATGGGGGGTTACTTCATTCACTACTGCATGGATCCTTGTATACTACTAACCAGGCATCTGAAGATACCTCTAAATAGCAAGTGGCCTGGCTTGGATTCCAACCATGTGGTGCCAGGTTTATTATCTCTTACACTCTTTTGTCTGTCATTTACAGGTGACTCAATGTAATAATTGTTCTTATTATACCCAGTGTTTTCTGAAGGAGGTGTTGAAGGTAGACAAATTTGTGCTGAATTTTTGTGGGTTTAATAACAGAGCTTTTATAGTGGGATAAAAGTCTTCTTCCCAGAGTATTGGATAATGTGGTATCAGATGCTCTCTCATTTTCATAAGAGACAATCATTGAGTGTAGTCATGAATTTTTAAGGGACAAAACATTAGCTTCTCTGAAGTTGGTGTGGTCATCGGTTAGGAAGGAAAATTGCCAGACAAGAATTAAACCTTCTGAATTTAATCCTGGGGATGGAGAAGTGATTTCCTGCTTCCCTAACTTCCAGTAAGCGTGGCCTGTGGCATGAAAAGAAACTCCAGAATGCAATGCACAATTTTTTGCCTGTCACTGTTTTTGAATAAAATCAGTGTGCAGTTAATCCAGTGTTATAAATCTTGGTAGGCTTCCAGAGCAGGTAAATTTGTTTAATCAATTGGGCTGGAATCCAAACCACTGGAGGATGTAAAATATATACACTAGTGCCTTTCACTTCACTGAAAACACCTTTTTCGCATCCAAGGAAATAGTGGCTGGCATGAATGTATATTTGGAAAGCTGTAGGGCTAAACAAATTTCTCAGAAAATCATCTCTGGCCAAGATACTGACTATATTTCAGACTGTAATGCCTCAAGCTCTTCACCTAAGGCTTTCTGACAGAGGAGTCACCAGAAATCAGCGATTCGCAGTTTGAAATGGTGGGATCCTCACCTCTGCTCAGCAGGGTCCCTGTCTTGATACCAGTCAAAGTACAACCTTCAAATTGGAGTAGACCTTTGCAAAAATCCATTCTCCTGTAACTTCTGAAAGAACCATGCAGTATCGAAATCTTAGCATATCCTTCTTTCAGCATATGTTGTCGTCTTTGTGTCTTGACCAGCAGGTTTTTGAGCAGGAATCTCAATCTTTGATGTTTTGAACCATGTCTCACTAAACAAACTGATCCTGCCAGAGAAGGGAATGCATTTTTATTTTCCAATTTGGCAACTATTATTAAAATTTCCGTATGGGAGTATTTTGGAGTGTCCCAGTTTCAGCAGTTTTTGTGTAACTCACTCTAAGGAATAAGGTTTAGCATCACAAAAAGAGTCAGGTTGCAAGATATTTTAGCTAAGGGCTTTGAGTGGTTTTGGAACATTAACTGACTTGGTAATTCACAAGGTGCTCTCTGAGCCTCATCCTTACTGAGATCGAATCCCATCTTGCATAGAAAATGATACAGACCTTAACAATAGTTTTGGTGGTACTCTCTCACCCCAGTCCCTGCCAGCGTTGTCCCTTTGGTTGCAAGCTCTGACTCGGTTGTATTTGTCTCTTTCAGGCACTTCCAGGATTTGACAGTTTGCACAGCAGTTCGTCAGCGAAGGGAACGCCTGCAGCAAGGACGGTTTTTGGGAGTGACATCCGTTGATGTGATTGAAGGTAACGTGCTCTCTTCTGTCATTGCTCTGTACTAGCTGTTTATCCTCTGCAGAGCCTCATGCTCTGGCCAGGATCAGGCCTCACTTTGGTGCCTGTCTGAGGATCCTTCAGGCTGATCCTTGCTTCAGGTAACAGCTCTTCCTAATCATGGCTCAGCCTGTCCCATAAATTGTGTTTGTGCCTGCCTCTTTAAGGAAATCTACTTGTATCACACAACCTGCCTATTTTCCATAGCCACATGAGTGCTGCCCATTTTTGGGTCCTGAAGCTGGTCTTCATTCAAATACTGCTTTGCCCCCAGGGATTGCACAGGTCAGTTTTGCCCTCTGTTGAAAACCTAAAATAAAAACAAGCACTTTCTCCTGGGAGGTGGTTTAGCATTTCTCAGCCTATATTTTGCTCTGTATGTTACTGACCTTGTTAGTGCCATCATGAGCAGCAGAAAGCGAGCTGTGCATTTCCTCCATGCCTCTGGAAAAAGATCAACGTAGTGTGGGTTTGCAACTGTAGCACTTGCATTTAAGGCAAACTTCTCTAAATGTAGTTTTCTCACAGAAATGCAAGAACAGATTTTGCTTTTCTTCCCCCTAATTGGTATATTTGTGCTTAATTTAACCTAAGGGAAGTAACGTAACTCTTAATTCACTGCCACAAGAATCTCCAGGTTCAGCGTAGATGACTCATCCACCAGAACAGAACTTATTCTTTGATTGTAAATGCTATTTATTGCCTTGCTTTGCATCACTATGGCTACTGTATGTCATTGGTGTTACCAGCATCTATCATACACAAAATGAATACAAGACTGAATTTAAGAGCTGTACTTATTATAATTGTTTGTATCAGCCACTTTTCTGTTGTACATTAGTACATCTCACATAAAAGCAGCACTGAAAGTGGCTTAATATTTTTCCACCAACACTAGCTGAAAAGTATAAAATTCTCCTGCACATGAACCTTCTGACAATTTAAAAAGCCCTAAGCAGCACCACCAAGGCCCTTTTTCAGATTATGTGGCTTTAGAAACAATTCAGTGATGTCCTACAGGTGATTTTCAAGTTTCAGGTGAACAGATTTGCAGTGGCATTCTCAGTTATTTTGCATCTAGTTATTTTTAGTGTTAAAGACCTAGTTCAGCTTGTTAGAAGCCTCACTGCTTTCACAGTCCATATAGATTCTTCTGCTTTCCTTTACTGTTTTTAAGTGAGACTGGAACAATTAATCTATTCTAGTTAAAGCTTAATTATTTTGCCAATTGCATGGCCCTATGTTCTTTTCTGAAACACATCAAGTACAATCACTTCTGCCATCGTATTCAATCAAAGCCTTAAGTTGCACAGATTTTGTGAAATGGCCTGGGCTTCAACAGCTTGGGAGCTGATTCAGTGAGGCATCTGCTGTAACACTGGCAGGACTGTCACCGTTTTTCTAGCCCGAATCATTTGTCTTTGTCATTTAGAAATAATCTGCAGGGTATAATGTGGTCTTAGGGAAGCACGGAGCCTGTTATTGCTCAATAATAGAATTTCGTGAGGTCTTAACAACATCTTCGAGCTCATATGACACATTTGACAGTGCATGTGTGGATGTATATCGCTAATGTCCCATGAAACAAGGACAGACAAATATTTTAAACACTTACTATGTATTGAAAGGCTGCTAAAATAAACCAGCCAGCTGCAAATGACTGCAGGACTACTGCTGGCTAGCAGGGACAAACCCCTGGGAGACACAGCAGAGGGGCATGTCTTATCTGCGGTTGCCCAGACTTCATAAATGCTGGCCCCACACAAAGGATACAGGATTATTTCCATCTAGAAACACTTTCCAATTTCCCTTTCCCTGCAGTCCAGGACAGCTGGGAATGGGGCACCAAACCCCAGAAAGGATGCCAAGGGAAAGACGTGCATCTTGGACATCATCAGATACGGGCCCAGTGCTCCTCCAGGCTCAAGGGCATGTCTCTGTTCTTTTAAGTGCTGTCTCATGTGGCAGGAACAGCTGGCACAGCTGGGCTCACAGTCACTGCCCTAGGAAGGGGTTTCCCTTTCCAGATCACTGCTCTCTCAGTACTGTTGTTTACAGGTACCCAGTGGTATGGCCTATTGGATGCTGCAGGAATAAAAGCATGTGTCCAGAAAATCTATTTATTTTACTGATTAGGTGGTTTGTGGTGTCTCTGGGGAGTGGTACAGGTCCAAGCAAGAGCAGGAAGTCAAAACTCTCTTCCTAGCAGGCAGAATCTGTCCCTTTTCTACTGTGCCATGGTTGTGGGAGGATTCAGGCTGTGTAAGCTGGGGAGTGCCTGATCAGGGTTTGGTTCAGCCTTTTGTGAAGTTTCAAAGCTTGGTTCTGTTCTCCCATTGTGTGTGTGTACCAGGAAGAGTGTGAATTCATTCAGTGTTCATTGGGTCCAAGTCTGTCACTTCAGGGTTTTTCTCTAAGCTCATGGATGTCTGTGGGATTGAGTCCTGGTCCACAGCTGAGCTCCAGTGTCATCTGGGTCTGCCATGCTCTTCTTTAAATATGGTGTAGTGGGAGTGAAAGACTTTGTGCTATCATGCTGCTGTATGCTACAGCTAATAAAAGTCATTGTGAAGGGTTTTGTAGTAATTGTAGATATTGTAAAATTTAGTTTTGTGGGGTAATTGGTAATGTAAGCCTGAAACAAGTTATCCTTAAGATGTTTTAGTTGGCATTTCTCAGTAGGAGCAGCCTTTACAAAGAAGGCTTTTGTGTATGAAGCGGGACCTGAATTAATGGCAGCATTTAGTCGTGCCTAAAGGGGTGTTTGCTGTGGCAGGTGGCAGGGCGGTGTAATTGATGATGCCTACATTCTGCGTGCTGCAGGAGACTCCAGCAGCCACTAACTGCTCTACCTGATGAATGCCAGCTAAAGAGAGTGCCAAATCTATCCAGGGCTGATGTGTTCACATTTAAAAGTAACGTAGGCCTTTCAGTCTCCAGGTCAGAGTGGGTCAGGCTCCATTTGCTCCCACACGCTTAATATGCATCCTGAAGTTCTCAGGCATCCTCAAATTTTACAGTAGAATGCTGTATCTATAAATTGCAGTGTGAGGAAAATCCTAATGCCATAGAGGGATGCAGCTACCCAGTCATGGGGCTGGGCTGAGCTCTCTGCAGCAAGAGCTGCAGTCAGCTCTTGTGCCTCTGCTCTGGAGTGCTGCAATGCCCAGCAGAACAAGGTGAGCTCAAGGGCCAGCACTGTAGTGCCTGGGGTGCCAAATGGCACAGGGGGATGCCTAATGGGCACATAAGCAGCGTGGGTTCCTAAGCCCCTCATTTAAATGAGACTTAGGTGCCAAATATTCCCTGATGCATTTGAAAATCCCACTCAACACCTCTCTGAACACTCAGGCGAGTAAAGACTATTGAAAATCTGGTCCTTAGACACCAATACAGCTGGTGTGTCTGGAATTAACAGCTTAAAAAGAAGTGCTGGCTCATGACTAAATGGAAGAGACATCTGGAAGAGCAAATATTGAAGACATTGTGAAGAATCAGAATAAGAATTTAATTCAAGGCTGATATTTCCACCAGTAACTTTTTTTGGTCAACAGATGCAATTTCTAAGCTCATCTATCAGTAATAAACTGGTTGGTGATAACATTGGAGGACTCCCACTTTTCAGCTGGTGACTCTGGGGTTCTGTGGGGGTCTTCTCTGCTGTTCTGTGGTACAGCTGGGGTTGATGTCCTGCTCAGCATCACAACATGCAGCAGTAGCAGTTGGCTTGGAGAGCCAAGGAAACACTTTTTGGTGGACTGCTTAGGAAGGACAGTCTGTAACAATTATTTTAGCCAACACGAAAAGCCAGTGCCTTTTCTTAAATTAACTGGGGGACCAGTGCTCAGAGCTGAGTTTTCTCATTATGTTTTGATATTCACAGCATGACAGAGGTGATGAACACACGAGAACCGGTGATGGAGGAATTCGCACTCAGCCAGACTCCTGAGGAAGAAGGAGGCCCTTCAAGCCAGGTAACTTTAGCAGAATTGGAAAGCATCCCAAGTTTCTTATCAAAAGCAATTTAATGCAACCAATAACTGTCATACAGGTAGATACTGAATTGTAGAGCACAACTGCCAGAAGAACAAGCTCTGAAATATATGTTTGATCATATTTAAGTTTTATTATTAAAAGGTAAGAGTTTGGCAAGAGTGTTTTATCAGGTGCCAGGTCTGCAGGGCACGATGACAGCAATGCCTGGATCCTGTAGGGATGCAGGCAAAGAGGCTGTTTGTCACCAAGGGTTCAGATTTGAGCAGCTACTGTGCAATGAAGACATTCAGTCAGTACTGTGCCACAGCTTTTATACAGCCATCCTTGTAATAAGCTGAGTTTCCTCAGGCTCAGAGGGAGCTCCCTTTTTAGAACAGAGACCATTTGAAATGATTGTGTAATTCACATAAATGGCTGTGGCATCATAGAAGCAGCACTGGTCAGAGCCATTTGCTGGCAGGTGCAAGAGCATTTTCTGTCCCCAGGCAGTCTCACACACCCACTCGTGCACCTGCCCGCGGTGCTCATTCCAGCAGGAGGGATCACGATATCCCAAGCCCCTCTTGTGACAACCCCCATGTCCCAGTTTGCTCTCTGTGGTTGTGCTCATGATTCTGTGTCACTACCAGGGACAAACCACCCAAAACATGTCCTGGTTGGACCTGAGTTGCTTCTCAACACAAGGTGTAGCATTGAAAGCAGACTCAGAAAACTACTTTAAGAGCAGCCTATTGCAGGTGAAAATGAAGCATTTGAGAGCCAAGGAGGTCAGAACCGAAATTTTGCAAGTTACTTTTCTATCACTTATGCATGTGATGGAAGGCTTTATGCCATTAAAGAGTATACCATAGGCTTTGCCATGCACCAGCAACTGCACAGGAGAGATGCTGCTCACTCAACGAGCACATTTTCAATATTCTCTTTCCTCTCTTTCACTGAGTTTCAGGTTTTCAGTGTTGTGCTAGTGTATGCTGCCCAAACTCTGTCCCAGCCCCAACTCCCACCTATTTTCTATGGTGTCTCTGATCATACGATCCAGAGTTTTTCCCCCAGCTCCTTTACCTTGCATCTCTGGGAGAAGGTGCTGCCATCCACATTTTAGTGATGGCCACTTGAGACAAAAAAAAAAAAATCAAACGAAATGAGATGTAGTGCAAAGTCGGTGACTCAGTGGGAAAAGCAGGTTTCTTCCAGCAACTTCCAAGCACTTTGTCCAGGAGAGCAGTCCTTCTTTTCCTGCAGTCTCCTGCCCACTCATCATGCACTCCAACTTCCTCAGAAAAACACAGCGAGGCCCGACAGGCAGCTCTGCTTCCTGCCAGTCCTGACTCATTCCTGGAGGGACATGGTAAATACTGGGCTCTGGTAGAAAACAACATTATGTGATTGGTGTGAGAAAAGACCATATGAGAATGACACGAACAAAAATAGTCAGGCCGAGGCCGCACAGGTGCCTTTCCTGTATTTTGTTGCAGCCATAATAATCGGCTCTCAGCACAGTTTTAGGTCTTTTTGTTTCATTTCCTTGGGCTTCAGAGAGCAGATGAAAAGCAGGATTTTTGTTGTGTTGGATCCTCTATCCAGGGGTTGCCAGCAGGCTTGGGGATAGGGTGGCAGTCATGCAGCCCTCTGCCACCTGAGCCAGGGGAGGAGCTCACTGTCACCTGCATGTGCAGCCACGGGAAGAAATACGGCAGTTTGCCCACAATTTTTATGGCTGTTCTCTGCCAGCTGAGTTGTGAGGCTCAGGGACCTGGGCTCCACTGTGGTTCTGCAGAGGAGTACACTGCTGCCCAGGGGAGTCTGTGGACCTGTCCTGACCGAGGAGATCTTACCTTGTCTCATATTTGGAAATAGTAGGATTGTCTTAGCCACTTCTGGAGAATTCCACCTAGTCAAGACAGCTGCCATGTAAGTTCTTCCCAAATGATAAGCAGCTCAGGAGGAGGCAGTGTAATGGGAAGCTGGGGGGAACTTTCTCATAGGCAGCATGAGTAGCATTGCTTGGTCAGGATGAGTTACACCCTGTGGGTGCAGCTCAGGGAGGCGTCAGAAAGGTTTACCTTCAGTGATTCACTTGGTCTAGTTGTACTGAAAGGGTTTTCTCACAAAAGAAATTGTTCCTAATTGGTCTCCCTTTGCAACACTAACTAACAATAACACACACTGTTTCTCACCTTTGTATAGATTTGCAAAGACAAATTACAACACTACCATGGGGAGTGAGGACATGAGGATGAGGATTATCATCCTTCCCCATCACCAAAAGTCAGATACAGGCATCACAGCAATGTTAAAACTGTGCTTGCTGCTTCCTAGACGCACAGCCCTTCCCAAGGGCTTGCCTCCCCATGCCAGCTCTGATGCCAAGTGGGACTACTAAACCCTAGGCTCTTAGAGAGTGCAGCTGCTGAGATGAAGGAGGATTTCAAAAACCATGGAGCAAACACCTGCAGTGAGTTATGACACCTCCAGATACCTGTTTGTGTCCTGGGGGATGTCCCCACTCTTACGGTGATTAGGGAATGTCTGCATGTTTCTGCTGCAGGACCTGTGCTGAGACTGGCTCACATAACCAGCTGTGCTTGGTCTAAACAAAGACCCTGATTCAGTGGGGAACATGCTGCAGATGTGTGGGGAGGCTCCCACCAGAGCCCAGCAAACCTGTGGCAGCATCTGAAGTTAAACTGGGATAGTTTTTTGTTACAAATAAAATTAAATAACATGAACATAAAAGTCAGCTAGCACTGAGGGGTGTGCAGCTTGTTAGTGCAGGTATACAGGATTTTGGGAATCAGGAGATAAGGTTTCAGTGAAGCAATAACAGTTTCTTATGGTGGTGTTCTGGAGGAGCTGGAATGATTTTTCCTCAAAAAACCCCAAAACAAACAAAAAAAAAAAAAAACAATTCAAAACAAAGTACTCTGAGAGATTTAAATGATTCAGTGATGTTGAAAACAGGAAAGCACTTTTATGTCCTACAGTATCCTTCACTAAAACTACCTAGTTCAGCTTCAAGCTCTAACCACTTCATAGTGTTTGACCTGCAGCTTCAGTGTGACAAATGAAAATAAATAGCTAGCACCATCCTCTGTGTAAAAATCATCTCTGGGGCTACCTGTTTTGCCTGAGTGCATCATAAAATACTGTGTTTCACGTTACAGAAAATAGCTCTGCAGAATGGTGGCTTCTTAATAAACTGTCACTGCAAGAAAACATGAATATCATATCAGAGTAAAAGGACAGCAGCCAGAAGGGCTGCAGCAGTCATTTAGATTAGCATTACAGCAATGACTTCTGTGTCCTAAAAACCCATCAGAACTGAAACATGAGTGTTTGGCAGCATAACAAATTTTGTTTCCTAAGTCTCGTTTTTACTGCTCACATCAGATCACACAAGGCAATTGTCTACTTGACACACTGGGAAGCAAAGTGCGTTCTTTGCTCAGGAAGGGGCAGCATGTACAGGGGAGAGTGTGCTGAGACCTATAGCCCCTCTGCATCCATGCTTGTCCAGCAAGGAACTGGATTCAGCTGCTTTTGAAATTCTCCATATGCAGGACTGTTTCCCTTCACCAGTTTGAAGAGAATTTTTTAAGGGGCATGTCAGTGCGTCTTAAAGGTAGTAAGGATGTACTCTGCTTGTTCTGAGTATGCATCCCTGAGCGAGGCTTTGATGTGCATGTCCCCAAATGTCTCACCAGGCCTTCCCAGACTCCCGTGAGAAGTACCCCAAGCTGTCCAAAAGACTGCCTTCGATCGTGGTGGAGCCGACTGAGTCCGGGGAGGTGGAGAGTGGGGAGCTGCGCTGGCCTCCCGAGGACCTGAAATCAGCAGAGGACAAGGGTCTTCATGGCGACCAAAGAGTCTGTGTCCAGCAGCAGCAACAGCAGATGGATCTGGAAGGTCTGAATGAGTAATTTTCATCCTTGTTCCCCACAGGAAAATAGCTGTTTCAGACCATGCCGTGCACTGGAGTTAATAGTGAACCAGAGAACTGTAGGTACCTGAAGATGCCTAGAAACCCCTGCACTAGAGGAGTCCTGTGGACTGAAAATGTTCTTGTGGCTTTTTAAGCACGTGGTGTTTTCATCCGCATCAGCCACTCACATGGCCGACAGACAGTTCACTGCACATTAGCAGAAACAGTAATTCTGGTAATAGCATGTATCTACCTCCCTGCCTCCTATCCTAGAAACAAAGTGTTTAACAGCTGCACATTTTTCAAGCATGGTGGTGTCTCAGGAGTGTGTATGTGCAGCAGGAG
This sequence comes from Scytalopus superciliaris, assembly GCA_013400415.1. NCBI lineage: Eukaryota > Metazoa > Chordata > Aves > Passeriformes > Rhinocryptidae > Scytalopus > Scytalopus superciliaris. The sequence continues at coordinate 1,725,705 of VXBX01003936.1, read as the reverse complement.
CTCACAAATATGTAGCTGTGACTAGCAGTGTCACTGTGGGGTAAATATGGCTAAAGATGAGAGTTTGCTGGACTGTAGCTTGCACAGGGAGTGCTCCAGTGTGGAAATAGTCACTAGTCTGTTTATTTCCCTTTTTTTTTTTTTTTTTTTCATGTCAGCACTATCCTTTTCTCTTGAAGAGTGACCCAGTTTCCATTTCAATGTACCAGTGTTTGCCACTGAAATGCTCAGACACGGTAGCTAGGATGGGGTGTAAGATGCACCTTCCCTTCAAAGGGATGATGACAAATGGTCTTGAAGTGTAGAATCACCTGCTACTCCAGTTGGCATTTCTGGGTGATGACAGCCACGGGGTTTGATCATTCAAGAAGAAATATGAGCCAAATCTATTTCTGACCTCCAGGTTGCCTGTCATGGCCTGTGTGTTGTTTTTGTGCCTTGATGTTAGACTCATTATTACAGTTTGCACAGGTTTCAGACAGCAGGTATCCTTCCCATGGCAGTGGCTGTCCATGGGGATCACCTCATCTCACTAATATCTGACCTGAGGTCTCAAGTGCTCCATAAAGTCAGGCTGTGATGCACTCCGAGTTCCCTACTCCAGGTTTAACTACTGGTTTGCAAGCCGAGAAAATTGCTTCCATCAGGTCTGATCACCCTAACAGGTCATCTGCCAGATGGAGCAGGGAGTCAAAGGTTGGAGCTATATGGGGAGATAAATACTGACAAGCTGTTTCTTTGCAGATACTTTAGCACACCCATCTCAAGAAGTTGAAGACAGTACAGACACCCTGGAAAGCAGAACTGAAGAGGAACTTGAATAGGAACTCCATGGCCTCAGAAGTGAAACTTCATCGTGAATGTTGTTGGAAAGCTAACACACTCTGAAGACATGTCAAAGTAATCTGTATTTAAATCTGCAAGGGTTTTATTTAGTTAGTACCTGGTAAGAAGCATCTGGGCTTTAGAACTGTTCTTTTAACATTTTGATTTTCAGGCTGGGATTCATATTATTTGTTTAATTTTCCCTTGGGAAACAGTGGGATGTGTTAGGAAGTACGAGACTCAAGGAAAAGATGCTCCTAATTTCAATTAGTGCATTTCATTGGTTTTATCTTTTTCAAGAAAGGCTGCTTTCAGGTGTCAAGAGCAGGTCAAAGGTGTTGCGTTTCTACAGGAGGGATGTCTTAAATCTAAAACCTTTCTTTTTTTTAGCCATTTAAAACTAGCACTGTGATAATATGGACAATAGATGTAATATAATGTCACCAGTTGATTTTGTAACTTTTGTATAGAGATCCAAGGGCAAGGTTTGCCTCCTGGCTGCCTCCCCAGGGCAGCCCAGAGCAGTTCTCTCCCTTTGGCTAACCTGTGCAAATTTGGATGAACCAGCCTTTCCTTAGCCACCTTTTCAGCAAGGCTGATGCCTTTTGGAAGCGCTTTCTCGCTGTACATTGACAAAGCGATGAGCTAGTCAGTGGTGTCTGTGGAGTGAGGCTGTCTGTGGTGGGCTTGGTTGGGTGGATCGTGCTGTTCGTGCACTCTTCAGGTCAGGCCCAGCCACAGCACGGGGTGCACTTCCCTCCCTTAAAGCCAGTGAGATGGCTCCTGCTCCCCCCAGGGCTGGCTTTGTCACATCTTGTTAATAGAAATTGTTGTGACATCTCTTCTTTGATATGTTTGGTGTATAACCCAAGTGCAGAGGCACAGGTGTCCCTCCCTCAGCCTGAGCTGGGCAGTGGTAGGGCCAGGAATTCCATAGTATGTCCCAAACGTGTCCTCTGTTTTGTCTGGCTTCAGGTTTCCCCCTGAGCCACCTGCAGTAGGAGGGGGTGGAGGAGAGTTGTAGCGGTGGGACAAACATCTGCCTCCCTCCTGCCCAAGTGGCATTGCTGGTGGGAGCACATGTGCCAAGGGGTGCCCTCAAAGCCCCCTTGACTTTGGATGCACGGTCACCTCCTAGCGCCCAGAGGTCATGGTGGAACAAGCTATCTCTGGACACCTCTGGCCTCCAGTGGATTTTTCTTGGGAATCTGGGGTCATTTTGACAGGGGTGACCCCTTCTTGAACAGGGACCCCCAAGAGACTCCCTCCCACCATCCCAGGAGAAGCACCTATCCCAGCCCAAAACACTTTGGATGGTGCTGGTGGGGATAGATAATGTGTGTACTCAAGGGGTTTGACTGTGTCAGTGACAAGTGTCCCATAAGCTGTGAAGTTGGCTTTCTCCATCTCTGCAGGGCTGGATGGGGTCTGTACTTCCAGTTAATGTTGCATCCAGAAGAAGCCACTCGCTGTAGGAGGAGTGAAATTAAAGGCTTTCTTCCAGCATTAACTCCTAAGTTGACTTCCAAGTGCTTTCTTTTCTCCAAGTAATAATTTTCTCTAACAGCAACTTAATTGTGTGATAGTCGATAAAATTTACTGGCCAGATGTATTAATAAGTTTATACCTTCTTAGCAACCAAATTTAATATATTTACTTACCAACAATTCTGTGCAATGAATGTTTAATACAAAGGAAAGAGACTATTTTACTTCAAAGCAACATTAATTTATGTACAAAACTATAGCTCATTATCTGGGTGTTTGGGATCTAGGACCCTTTTTATAAGCAGTGTAGTACAGTATAATGTGATACTTAAGTTAAACTTTGCTCTCTCAACCAACATAATAGTCTGTTTTACCTTCTTGATGTAGACTTTTTTGCCTACATTGTCACAGAATTATTTTGTTGGGTGGGTGGGATTCTGGTCAGAGCACCGAATTTCACCAGAGTAACTGAAGGTTTCGAGAGCACCTCCTAAATGTGGCTGCTGTCACCCCCTTCACTGGTGACAGGTTTCTGACAAAGCCAACAAAGCTAGAACAAGCTTAAGCTGCGTGTTGGTGTAGCGCTCGAGCAGCGAGGGGAGAGGTGCCCAGCTCGGACCCACCGTGGCAGGAGGAGAGCTGTGCTGGTGAGGCAGCCACGCTGATGGGAGGTGTTCTTTAAATGCTGCTTTTGCATCGACTGTCAAGAAGTTTTGCAAAGCTCTGGGGAGAAAACAACAACAGTGACGACATATTTTTAGCTGTGTGATTTCCTTCCAATCTGAATCTGCCCAGCTCTGTGAGGAATGACGTTAGATGTATCACTTAATTTGCTTTTTGCTTTATAAAAGGAAAAACAGTTGTTTGAAACACTTCCCCCAATTTTATGTGCTCTCTATCTGCTTTCAGACGCTCCCTCCCTTCCTGCTCTGGATGGCCCTTATCCTATTTCCACCTGAGGTCAATGGCACTTCCCTAAATAAGTTTCCCAAAGAAACAACAAAATCCTACACCCTGAAAAAACGCCATGCAAGCAGCACTACTTTTTTTGTCCTTGTATGTAAAGCTACAGCCCATATAGAAATCCAGTATTTCCTTCTTCCAGCCTAATTACTCCTCTCTTTCCTTTTCCCTCTTTTACAATGCTCCCCTGAAATATTTTATCTGAAGCAAGGGTTGCTTCAAACTAAAGCTGTGTGGCCTCAGTTTAATAACCATGCAAAGCCAAACTCCTCCTCCCATTTTTATTGTTCTGAACATGGGCCAGAGGCCCTAAAACAGAAGAGCAAGATAGAGAGAAAACTGTTTTATACAAACAAGCCCTATTTATTCAACTTGCAGGTCTATGAATGTTCACTTACTTTGTCTGTGTGCAAGTGTTGTCTCTCTAATAAACTCAATAGTTGTTTTGTATTTTTTTCTGGATTAAAAGCTTTGTAGAAACTAAAAAGAAAAAAAAAGGACATTCTGTCATATTTTTCTAGTTCAGCTTGTAGAATATTTCATGTAGTGCAGAAAGGAAGTTTTATGGAGTAAGACATTGTTGGATTTTGGTCTCTTTCAGTTCTTTCTAATTTTGTAAAATGCCACCTGTACATAATACTCAACTAATGTATGTCCTGCAGATGTATTACACCATTTAGCCTATTAAATGCCTATACTGTACTGATTGGAAGAACTGGTGTATCCACAGTGTCTTGGTTTAAACGCGGTGTGTGTCCTGCCACTAATACAGGGAACAAAGCCCACTCTAAGCCTGCCTTTGCCCTTTGTGGCATGCAAATACTCACCCAGGCCCTCCAATCCACATGCTCCTGTACAGATAGATTCAGATTTACATCCATGGAAGATGCCATCACCATCTCTTTCCTTTGAGCCCTTCCTAGACCAGGCAGCTCAGCACTGCCTGTGTCTGTTTTGGGATTGCCTCCCTGCCCTGCTTGCCCTGGTGGTACCCTGCCTTGCTGTGCTAGCAGCAAGCCAGTTGGCTCATCTTCATTCACCTTTTAATGCAATGCACATTTTTAGCATTTTCTGGAAAGGCTATTGTGGAGCCCAGCAGGAACTCACATTACTGGAAACCTATACCCTGTGCAAAGAGAGCAGGGTCATGTGGCAGAGAAGATGAGAGGCAGAGATAGTCTGCCCCTGAACAACTGATTTTTTTCCCCAAATGTCAAGTTACCAAAAAGCAAAATACCAGATAACTGGAGGGTGAGGCTGCATCGTACTTACCTAGTTCAAAAGCGACTGCTGCTCTCTGAGGTGGGTATGTCAGCATGGCAAAAAGCACTGCCTGGGGCCAAAGCCAGTTCCCTGGCACTGCAGGGCAGTGCCTGCTGGGCAGGGGTGGCACGGCAAAGGAAATTGGCTGTATCCCAGGCTGGAGCCAGCGAGCCCAGCTTTGGCACTGCGGCGCTCGCAAACCTGATGCGTCATGTCACTCAGTACTGGAGTTTCCATGCACGACGCATGGAAAATCTCATGTCCAGGCATACGTTACTCGGAGGGTGGGATGACAAAGGGGCTGACACTGCCTTCTCCCCACCTCCCTACGAGCTCTCCCTTCCATCTGGGGTTTTCCTGTGTGGTGTATGGTGTTCAGCCACCTAAGGATGCAACAGGTGCTACCTGATGGCTCCAGGGGATGCAATTTCAACTGGTGCCAATTTTATGTTGCTGTGAGATCTGTGCTGAGTCCTGGCTGTTCTTTTTCCTTGAGTCAGAAGGCAGGGGGAGTTTATCTGTAATTAATTGAATAGGATGAGCATGGGGAGTTTATCTGTAATTAATTAAATAAGATGAGCGTGGGAACACTGTTGTCTTACTCCTAACATTTGTATTTTAAACTTATATCCACTGGATTGTCAGATTATTCCATTGACATGAGACATTTTCATTTATTTTTAATCAGACATCTGCTTAGTAATTTTTCTTTAAAATGTATTCTGCTTGATGCTCTTGTCTAAAGAAGAAAGTAATAAGTAATGTTTTCAGTGGAATTAGCTTTTATTTAATCCACCAGCAAGAGATGAAACTGGCTTTTTTATGATGTTAAACTAAAAAATGTCATGTCTAAATTAAATTAATCTTAATTTGTGTTTTTGTTTTTACCATTTTTTTTTCTCCAAATCCCGTATTTGTGTGAATTCTTTTGGGAGAAAGGTGATCCCTGGCAACCACAGTGAGCCATGACTCCCAGAACAAACAGCACATCCCTCATGTTCGTGTTATAAAATCTCTGCTTCCACCACAAATTAGTGCAAGGCACCCTTCTTCCCTGTGCCTTTGAAAACATATAACATATAATGGCTTTTGTTTATATAGTTTAAATTCACTCAGTTCTGGAAAACAAGGATTTTACCATTTCCTCCCTCCCCCCTTAAATAATAGAAAAACAAATTTAAGACATGTGGGTTTTCTCTAAAAACAGTGGTAAAATGTTTTCTTTCATTTTCTCCAACATTTCTGCCACGAAGACCCCAAAAACTTCACATCTAACCATAGCAGACCTCCCTTCTAGAGACCCTCCCCGACCCCAGTGAGGGGGTGGGCAGGAGCAGAGGAGCAGGGGTCGCCAGGAAGGTGGGGACATGGACCAGGGACTATTCTCACACTCAGCTTTCAAATCCCAGACCTCACACCAGAAAGGACAAGGATCTTTTCATCCTGCCTGACAATTTGTGCCCACACACTAACGAAAATCTGTTTAAAATGCCCATGATTGCAGTGAGTCCAGCCATTAAATGGATGTTTGCAATCAAGCCAGCATTCAGCTTCGGCACGGCTCCTGGAGTGTGACAAATTCTCTTTATGAATTAGTCATTTAATTTGTGAAACATAGGTTGGATATTGTCACATAGCCACGTGTCCTGCATACCCTGACAGCTGTACCCCCACGCATTACTCTTCAGTAGGTGATGAAGCCATGAAAAGTCTTGGGACTGGAATGCAGTCGGGACACACAGCCAGACCCCACATGTGGGGAAAGCTCCAGAGTTCCAGCATTGGAAACCTCAGAATAACCTATTGTTGATGTCAACTATGCACTGATGATGATTAAAGAAGTAAAAGCACCTCTCTCATCAACTCAGCCTTCCCTTGACAGTCTCGTATGTCCACCTTCAGGCTGGTGTGATCTGGCAAGTACAGAACTGCAACCAAACACACGGGGCAGAACAAAATAAACAGAACATGGCATGTAAACAAGCAACTCAGTATCTATTTCACTGGTACTGATCTTTAACTCCCAGCTTGGGTGAGTGAGGGGAAGCAACTAGCTTTTTTCCGCAGAATTTACAACTAAGGCAGGACAAAGTGAACTGGACACAAAACTGGTCTCTGCACAGCTGTGGAATGCACTGGCTCTTGAAGCATCATGGTTGTTTTTTTAATTCTAAATGGCCAAGACCAGCCACTAGCACTCCTGTTCCCCAGCAGCACATGCATGTGGCTGGAGCAGCTCATCTTCCTCCTCCTCAGGAACCTGAGGGCTGGGATCTGCTGCAGAAGAGGTTTCTCTAAATCTCAGGTGTTCCTGTCCATCCTGGTTTTGGTTAATGTGGCCCAGAGGCGTGGTGTGGGGGTGCTGGGACAGCATCCCTTGGCAGGGCAGGAGCTAACCCCACTCCTCTGAAGGGTCTCTGCAGAAGGGGAAGACAGGGGTCCTTGAGGCACCACAGGAATGAACAGTTACTCCCATAGTGCTGGAACCAATCTTGCTCCAGTAGGAGCAAGATGAAAAAATTAAGATGGGGTTTGGGATGCTAAATGGCAGGAGGACTCGGTGCTTAAAGCACCAAGCAACCAGAAAAGGGACATAAGCAAAGCAGTCTCAACTCCTGCTGGCCTCAGCATCTTACTTCTAGCTCAAGGTATCTCTTTGTACCAAAATCAGTGCCCTCAGTTGCCTTTAATGACCCTTTAGTGCAGGGACACATCTCAGACTGAAGCTGTGCTCTCAAGTGGGATTGTAACTGAACAGGCACATCTGAATTCCCTAGTTCATAGAGAGGCTAAGGTGCTGCTGCCTATTTATAGCCAGATGGGTTAAATAAAGTGCCTTATTCATCCCTGAGGTTTTAAACAAATTCCAGAGAGGACAAAGGGCCTTGTGTCTTTTTCCCCACCCATATTTTTTGGCCCAGTTTGTACATGCAGAGCTCAGACTTGTTCCAAGTGTGTGATTCAAAATAAGACTAGAGAATTATTTGCTGGCTCAGCATGAACCACTGTCCTGCTAGAAATCATCTGTATGGTTTTCATAAACATCCTGTGAAAAAGAAGCTATTAAAAAATGTAAAGTTTTGGGGTGTGGGTGCAAACTCTGCTTGCAGATCCACTGATAGTAACCCTCCTGATTTCCTGGCATTGCTGAGGGATGAGTTTGGTACCAGAGACAAAAAAGAAGGAATAAAATGAGGGTATTTAAACACCCTCCATTATAGAATTGCTCAGTAATTCATTGAAATAAGTGGAACAGGGGATGGTGCTTATCACAGTAAGCTGCTGTCCCAATCAAGGCCAGCTTGCTGAGTCAGTACACTGTTTATTGCATTCTCCAAAGCTTTTTCTGGTTTTTAACAGTGATGGGTGCCCTTCTCACATGCAGAGCCTGAGTGTGTTTGAGCAGGAGTGCTGCTGGCCAGGCTTCACCGTGTGAACAACCCAGCATACTACATTGCTTAGGTACTTGCATCTCATTCCAGCAAATAGGAAAGAACTGATCCAACTCACAGATAACCCAGACGTGTCAATACCTTGTTTTCGCAATAGGTGATTTTGTCACAACCCAGCATCTGGCTCGGGTCATGATAACCACTAATGTAAGCCAGCCAGAGTTTTCCTTCCAAGTGATTCAATTTTAAACTCTTTGGGGCATAGCAACTGCCTTTTGGTTGTTTTGTACTGGAAATGCCTTAGGAGCACAGTGCCTGAGGCAGTGGGCTCCACTCTACAAGCATGAAGTTTGGGAGGAAGGCAGCAGGACATGCCTGCAGTGTTTTACCATGCAGATGTGCCTGGTCCATACCCTGCCGGAGGTTCATGATGTGCCTGCCCCACTTTGGGGTGCCTTTTTCTGCATATTGCCCCTCTCCCTTCTGCTGACAGCCCTGCTCCCCCTTATACCCCACACAGAGATCCCAGCTGTGCAGGCAAGCTGGCTCTGGCAAGGAAAAAGCCAGCAAGGTTTAGCTCCTTTCAGCACTGCAGGTGCCCAGGGCCAAACCAAGAGTGTGCTGAGATGAAAGGAATCAGGTGAAATGGTCCAAGAACTGCCTAACATGTTTGCCTAAAAGTGGAGTAAAAGCAACAGCTCTTAGTCTCTGCAGTTTTCTTTCCTGGTTACTCTTGAGTTGCCAGAAAAACTATAGACAAATTAACTAATTTGGTTTTGTTGGTTTTTTTTTCCCCCTCCAGAAAAGCTCGCATGCATTTATTTGAAGACATAAAGTGTTCCTGCCATACAGAACTCTGCCAAGAGCTGTGCTTGTTATTCCAGATTTACAATAAAAATGTTGTGCAAATGACCTAGATACATAGAGTACAACACTTAAGTGGGGATTTGTTTAAATCCAGCACACATATCTAATCAGAAAACATCTACAGGCTTGGGAAAACACCATGATGGGATCTTACAGAGTCTTAATGTATAGGTGGGTCCGTGTTACATGAGAAGTCACAGGCAGTACTGCATTAATGCTGGAAACTCTCTCTTGTGTCATTCTGTAACATCTGCTGTCTGAAGGAGAGAGCAAATTGCATCTTGAGATGTAAATCAACCTGATCCACCAACGCCATGCCTGAACTGGAGTCATTTGACCTCTTGAGTCTCACTCTTAGAAAATTGGATACATGGCTGATACCCAAAATGAGAACCAGATGCTGCTACATTTTAGCAAAATCTTCCTTTGTGAAACTATTCTTACTTAGAAAAAAAAAAAAATCTACAACAATTTTGTGCCTTAAACACAAGATGATGTGAGCTCTTAGCAGATGCATGACTGCAGATGGTAGGATAAAGTCCATGCTTTACACCAGAGCAGAATACAGCTCTCACTATAATGTGATCATGCCTGGAGTGTTCATAAACAACAGAGCTTCTGTAACAACATATGCTATAGGCGTTGCATCGCAGTAGGTAGGTTTGTAAATACTGTACCACTGCAGAGTAGTGAATTTACACAAGCTAAAGACACACAAAATGAATGAGACATACTGGCACAGAGCATATGATGCCAAACTTCAAATACTAAACATTCCTAGAGTGACCATCAGCTCTGCTCCAGAGAAAAATTTCAGAACAAACTTGAAGAGCTTATTTCCCCTCTGAATCTATTATGATTAGCACTGCACTCAAGATACTCATGTTGATATTTCAGTCTTCTTTGATATACCAGTGTTCTTACAGGCTGTCAGGAACCTGTAACACCTTGTGCATAGTTAAGTCAAATCTTTTCTTTGTGGCTTTATTTTTTTATTTAGGATACTGTTACCCTCTGAGTAATGGCTTGCTATCACTGCAAAGCAAAATGTTCTGCACACAATATATGTGAAAGAGCAGGAATCTCCAGTGTCTAATGTGAAAACAGACTTGCTGGATCTCCACTGAGAACTTTCCCTGTGTGTCTTCTTGAAGAGATCAAGTAGCTCAAGAAAAGGCAGAACTGAAAAACACAGGATGGGATCCCTTGCAGTGCTGACATGTTTCCCTCTCCATTTTGGAAAATTTTGCAAAAGGGAATGTTAGCCCAAGCTTGTCTCTTCTCCACCAAAGGGTGGTAGATTTGGCTCACAGCCTGGAAAAGAAGTCAGCTAATATGCCCCATCTTTGCTAAGCAACTTGGTTTCTCTGTGAATTTCTACATGACTAGCAAACAGAGTGCATATTAAAGATTAATGCAGAAGACCGTGCAGATTGGAGCTTCCTGAAAGGCATCACACAGCAGGTCTTCGTTAGCGCACGAGAGCAGATGGACACACCACCGGGGGGCTGACAGCACATGCAATGCCTCTCTGCACTTTCTTCTTCAGCCTAATGCCTCTGAACTTCATAAGCAGCCTCAAAACATCCATAAATGATTCAGAAGAAGATGGATTAACCAAAGGGGAGAAGAGTCTCTTCCTGGGTTGTAGGAGACCCTAGACCTCTGTTCTAGTTCTTGTTCCACCACAAACATAGGTGTAGCCACTTCACCCGTCTGAGTTGAAGTTACACAAGAAGATTTATAGGCTCAGTCCCCAAATTTTGAAATCCACCACTTTTACTGCCCTGAAAGTACCTACTTTTCCTCAAGTAAAGTGTCCTGCATTTCTACATCTGACATCCACAGCTGCGTACACCTGTGGGATCGACAGACTTTCTCATTGGTGGGGTCTGGTCCAAGAAACAGTATCCTCACAGACAGATTTTGGCTGCCCTTTCTACGGGCAGAAAGAAGGCTGCTGAGCAGTTTTTAAGTGTTCCCTGCTAAGAGCATGGCATTGAGATGACACATTGGTTAAAAGCAATGGCACTACTATTTTTTCCCCCTTTTCACCCCAAACTTAAAAGCAGTAATTTATATGCCTAACATTTCAGAAATGTTTAAAACTACAAAAGACTTCCAAATAATGCCCACACAGTGTGACACTGTACACTGCTGCTTAGCAAATTGGACAAGAATCACACATGCTGTAAGAGCATGAGTTTAACAACAGTATTTTTACTTGCAGCTCCTGAAGACTGTAACAGTTTGCGTAAAACATACTGTCGAGGCTGGCATGATTTATGGATTACATCTTCAAACTAATGGGTGGAAACATGCATTTAGTTCCCAGAAGCTGTTACTCTTCATTTCTTGACTCTTCTCCTTTCTGACATTTGCTTTTGTGTTGCATTTCTAGTGCTGACACTGAGCTTTATACACAGAAAGTGAAATAGCTCAAATATTCTACGTTCCTATCAGCAGTCGCCTGATGTTGCTACACAACCACCTCTCCTCTCCAGGATGCAGCTCCTGTGTTGGACATGAACAGCTGAGAGAGCTGAGGAGCCAAACCTGTGGCTGTAGAGGTGGTTGGTCAAGCCCTGTGGCTGGCAGTAACCTTGCTGGCTGTCCTGAGCAGATGCCAATGCTCAGCCCTCCCCAAGTGCCACCAAACCTACACATACAAACTGAATCGTTGGCCTTTCCCAGCCCACATGTACCTGACACCTTTCTGCTCTGCCTTCTCTTCATCCCCATCGGCTGAAGGGGTTGACACAATGACAGTCACCCACTACCACAGTCACAGGCAGATGCTGTGACAGCTCTGGGACCCTTCTGATGTTGGCTTGGGCTCCAGAGTAAAAATCAGAGGGACAGACAGCAAACTTTTTGCCAGAGCTATCAGTGGGACCTGCCTCTCAGCTCTGTGTCCTGGGAAGGGACCTGGTGAAGGGTCTAGAAGGAAAGCCATACAAGGAGGAGCTGAGGTCACTTTGTTCAGCCTGAGAAAGAGGAGACTAAGGGGAGATCTCCTCACAGTCTACAGCTTCCTCATGAGGACAAGCGAAGGGACAGGCACAGATCTCTTCTCTGTGGTGACTAGTGAGAGGACTCGAAAGAACGGCCTAAAGTCATGTCAGGGGAGGTTTAGGTTGGATGCTAGGAAAAGGTTCATTTCCCAGAGGGTTGTTGGTCACCAGAACAGGCTCCCCAGGGAAGCAGTCACGGCACCAAGCCTGCCAGAATTTAAGAAGCTTTTGGACAACTCTCTCAGGCACATGGTGCAATTCCTGTGGCTGTTCTGGGCAGAACCAGTCAAAGATCCTTATGAGTCCCTTCCCAGTCTGGTTGTTCTGTGATTCAGTGCCTTAATACTGAGATTTGAATCATGTGGCATTCAGTCCCACCACTGCCTAGCGCGCTGTGTGGTGCCACAAGCTCTTCAGCTCCTCTCTTCCATGGTGACTTACTGATCTGCAAATTCAGGCAATGCCATGTTGTTTTCTGAACTTGTATATAGTTTTAGCAACTCTGTATCTTCCTAAATAATAATTCAGCCATGCAATTTAGCCCACAGCCAGTAACAACTTGCAAATTAATTTTTATTATTAATTGTTCAAAAGGGAACTTTTTTTGCAGAGGAACATGTTTCAAAACATCTAACAATCTCCACTTTCTTCAACACAATGTTTCCAAGTAGAGGAAAAAAAATTGTAAGCAGCCCAACTTCCAGAAACACTCTGCTCACCATAGAAACTATGAACTAAAACAATCCTACTGGTGACTGCAGTTCAGTGGAGCATTTTAGTTCATAAGTTATTTGAGTAAGAGGGATATTTGCAAAACATTACTGCTAATCCTGCCTTTTGCTGTATGTGGAAGGGCTCCAGCCGATTTCAGTGACACTCCACCCAAGTGGAGTACGCAGCAGAATAAAGGACATAATGAGCTCTTGCCTTTTCCACCAAAATAACCTGTCAGCTGCCATATTTCAATATAAACTGATCAGGAATATACATGGGACTGTTTCTCCATCGCAGTTTAACTTTTTTCCTTATCTCTGTCCCAGCAGAGATTTGCTTTCACATCACCTACATTGGACAACCATCACTGACTGTGGGGTAGCCAAGGCTGGGTGCGAATCATGGGGTAATGAGACTCTTGAGCTGCCCCAAACCAACTTATCCTGCTCTTTCCCTTCAATAGTGCTGGGAAAACCTCTTTTGGCACAGTGGGAAAATTATAGGAGTGTTTCAAGCCAGGTATTTTTAAGCCTGGATCTTCTCTGCAAGCTGACTCTGCTCCTACTCATACCATCTCACCCAGCTGAATGTGCCACTGAACTTATGTCAGAGGGTCTTGTGTGCATAGATGAGTGAAATGGCAACACTGGGTTCAAGCTCGGCTTAATTCCACCACAAGGGGCACATCCTTTGGACCAGATTTCTCTTTCTGAAGTCCATTTAGCACAGGTTGATTTATACCTAGCAGTCCTCTTCTTTCCCACAAGAAGTCACAAGCTGAGTTTTAAAGGCAAATATCTTAGTAAATTTATAGGCTACAACCTGATTTTCATCTTGGAAGAAGCAAAGCCATAAACTGCTCACACAAGTTCCTCAAAAATCATGCCCTTTTTGATTCATTGTGCTTGAACATCTTTCTGAGCCAGAAAATGCAGACCTCTCTGGGATATTCATTTTGAAAGCTGAGCAAAGGATAGAGGCATCATTTAGGAAGTCTGTTCAACACTCCAGAAGATGAACAACCCAAATATGCAACTGCATATATTATCTTCCTTCTGACCGAGTGACAGCAGCCTCTCCATCACACAGACAAAAAGCACATGAATACTTCAAAAGAGGCCAGCGCTCAGGAATGTGAATGTTCAAGATATCAAGTGCCTGCTTCAAGAAATTGGAACAGCTTTTGCAAAATACATTACAAATTGAAGACACATGTATCTGTGCAGATATATGCAAAGACTGGGTGGTCTAGGCACAAGGACCTCTGGGCTGTAGGATTGTCAGCTCCAGGTGTTCAAAAGTTCTACAGTTTTGGCTCAAAACTGCAAGATTTAAAACAAGTGGATCTGTACTCCCTAACTGCTCCTTACAGCAGAGGAAGAGGAGAGGCACTGCATTTGCAGTCATTACAGCACAAAGGGCTGAGGACAACCTTTAGAAAGTTCCCAAACTGAGATTCTGATAGTCTTATGACCCCAGCTGCTAAATTTCCAGAAAAAGAACGTGTTCCAGTGAGCAGTAAACTCTAGTTAGTGATACTGCCGTGGAAACCCATGTTTGTTCTGCCATCATTTCAAGCTGACTCTGTGGTGCTGGGCCAGTCACTGAGTCCCTTCATGCTAAACCAGACAAGGAGACTTCCCTGCATCCTGAAGAATCACCAAAGGAATCATGGCAGGTCCCTAGGAGGTACATGGGAAGATGCAGTGCCTGGGAAGCGGGACTCATTACAGCCAGCCCGATACACACCGGGAAGCTCAAGTTATGCTACAGGAAATCCTGAGGAAGGAGGTGGTTCTAGTCCAGCCTCTCCCTGTGACTTACACACTGGTGTCAAGAGGTGTTTGTCTCTGCTCAGTGCTTGCAGACAGGAGCCTTCTTGGGGCTACCTCAGCCTTCCCCTCCTCCCACCACGACATGGCCCAGCCCTGTCAGCAGGGAAAGGAATCTCAGGGCCTCCCCTGCACCAGGTCAGCTGGAAGGCACACAGCTCAAGGGTGGTATCTGGGGAGATCTGGGGACAAGGGAAAGGGAGACTCCAGGACTTCAACCCTTGCTCTAGTGAATTATGACTCCAAAATACTTTTTAGTTCACATTTACCTTCCAGCTGGCTGCCCTGAGCAGCAGCATACGGGGTCTTTCTTTTGTCTTTGCAGAAAAACAGCTCTTTGATGTTGCGTGCAAAGCGTAGCCAGTTTTTTGATTTTTAAGGTATTGAAAATAAACTGCAGCCTCACAACTCCCTAGAGCTTTAAAGAGCAATCACCTCTGAGGCAGGAAACAAGGTCACATCCCTCAGGCAGACATGAAAACTCCTGAGGCTTCCTCACATCCCACTGCGTGCACCAGACAGCTGAGCCCCTGGGTCTGGAAGTGATGGCAGCAGGCAGCATAGGGAGCATGCCAGTGACCTTTTCCAACTCAGAAAAACTGCAGAATAATTTATATCAGGAGGGATCTACAGAGTTTATTTGGTCCAACCCTGCTCAAGGAATGGCTACCTTGATGGTAGAGCAGGCTGCTCATGGCTGTGTCACACTGCATCTTGAACACCTTTGAGGATGGAATCACCACGTGAGACTGTGGATCCTGCTCTCCTGCTTGACTACCCTCTTAAATAAGTTTTTTTCCCTATGTCCCATCCCTTTCTACAATATGCAACTGTTACCTTCTGCCCTTTTGCTGCACACACATGAGAAGAGTTTGCCTCTTCTCCACAACCATCCACTGATGATTAGACAAGAAGGGAGTTCTCCCTTTAGCCTTCTGAGTGTTGGAAAGGTGGGCTTAATAAAAAGATGAACCATTGTCCCGGGCCTGGTGCTCAGGACATCTTGGCTGCCATCTTAGTGACTCATCCAACACCAGGCTCCCTGACACCAGTGTCAGGTAATCAGAGGAACGTGGCTCCAAAGTGTCCAGCTCTCAGGTGAAAAATTCTGTGTTCCTAGAGGAGGTCAGTTCCTCACTGCTACCATCTGGACACTTTAGAATAGATTTTTTCCACGTGGTGCTCACCTGCCATGAAGATTATGCTTGAAAATACACGTTTCTTTGACACCTAAATAGCAGGTTTTTAAAAAAAAATATGCTGGATCTGATATGTGTGGAGCAGATGGTCTGTGAGGTCTCTGTGTTTAACCTCTCCAGTCACAAACTGGACATTCTAAGATTATCTTTCTCTTCCCTTTATCTGCCTTCTCCAGGGACATTTTCAAGGTGTTTGGGTAAGGGCTGTCTCTCCTGAGTCCATACAGTGTTCAGCAAACAGCAGCACTGGTTCTATTTGGGTCTTGTGTGGCATAAAGCATAGAAAGTAAGAAGGTGGGACTCTCTCTCCATGGCTGTTGCTGTAGCAGTGCTACTGGTGACTCACAAATCAACATGCTCCACTTCCACCGGGCTTTTCATGGGTAAAGGAGGTGTTTCCACAACACAGATGTGGAGGAAGCCATGGTGACAGTGTGTGTGGGAGTGGGGCTCTACAGGAGCCTCAGCTGCTCCTTGTCACATCAGCCACATTGTGCACTGGCATTGCTAAAAAGTGGTGGATGACAATAGCTATTGCTATTTTCTCCTGTTGGGACAAGTACCCCCTTGTTTAAAAATCCACACCTCTGTGCACACCTACACAATACTCCAGATCTTTACAATATGTGGACTATGATGATATGAATAATATAAATATTCCTTTGTATTCATTAAAAGATTTAAACTCTCCCCTCCACCCACCCACCCCTGTGTGCCTCTATATATCTGATAATATGGGATTATAAAACAGTGCTGTTATTCCTGTGGGGCTTGGTTATTTAACATTGTACTGAGCAAAGTTATCAGAGCAATCCTGACGGACCAAAATAACTCTTTGTTTCTGATGTAGTGTTTGCAAAATGGGAGCCAAAAATAGCTATTGGCTGGTTGACTTGAAACATTGCTGACCTTTCAGCACACCCAGCAGAATCCACCAGTGCCAGAAATCCCTCTGCTCTGGGTGTGCAAGCAAACTACCCTTCACTCATCTCTTCAGCATTTGATTCCTGCTGAACTTGGGTCACTCAGGTCCGGTCCCATTGGCTTTCAGTCCCCTCGGGTTTTGTGCTGGAGGGGAGAGAGGTGTCAGCTCCATTTGGGAAGACTGCCCAGTCCTCTAGAAAGGGAGAGGTCTGTAAGAACATGCCACCAACCGCCCCACTGCTGTGACCAGTCATGAATCTAAGTGTCTTTTCACCTGTTTCCTCCTCCACATACAGAGACAGATCTGGATGCCAGATGGAATTCAGGAGACCATTCCCAGTTTGGCTCGGGTGTGGTGTCCAGCTTTCTACTCTGTGTGCCCCCTTTCTCCCTTTTTCCTCTCTTGTTTCCTGTTCTCCATCCTGTTCAGGACTTACTGGCCAATGGACTGATATACATCTAACACCCCTGAAGAGGCAAAGTGTGTTTGTCAAAGGCCCATGAAGCCCCAACCCCTACAACTATTTTAGTCCTATATAACCAACCCTCTACTCTTCTGTTTCCCCTGTGATTTAAGAGCCTGCCTTGATCAGGGACCATTTTATCAGCTGTCTCGCTCTGAGCCTACAGTCCCACACCAAAGGGCAAGGACTTCAGAAATTCCTACACAGGCCTCATGCTCTCTTCTCCTCAGCCATGCAGATGGCTGTGAAAGAGTCACCTCATGCTCAGCTCTACTCCTTCCCACAGGTCTTCTGTCCATTATTACTCCTTCTCACCATTCTCCCACCTGCTTAGCTGAGACAAAAATATCAGGGCACACAGGAATAAAGGCACCTCAGAGCACCAACAGAATGTGCAGAGACATCAAGAGCAAATTCTTGTATTAACCAGAGATATGCTGCTTGTCCAGGGGTCTGTTCCTGCCTTGACCCATAGAGTCACCAGGGATAAAGTCCAAGAGGCAGGGAAGGCCCTGTCAGGCTGTCTGAATCACATTCAGAAGAGAAGCCTTGTGAGAAACAGCTCCCGCTTTTCCCTAACCACCCTTCCCTGACTTTCCACAAGGCTCACCACTTGGTTTGCAGGATATAAAGTGAGATAAGACAGAGAGCATCAAGCAAAAATGTCTTTGCTGGCTGTGTTTGAAGGAAACATCTGCTCATGCTGGATCTTGAGGGAAGCTCCAGCTTAGATCCAGAGCTCTGCTGATGTGCAGAAGTGATTATAGGGAACTGAGAATGCAGTGTTGCTTTACATTTTTGAGGCAACTTTCCCTGCAGTGCACAGAGCCTGTGGAATGGACAGGCTTGAAGAAATCACCTGTGAAATTTCTGAAAGCCTTTCCTGTGCAAACCGTGAAAATTTTGAAGGTTCGTACATTTAGCTCCATTTAGAGGAATTTTCACAGAGTAAGATGGTCTTGATACAACACGCCCATCAAATTTCAAATCAGTCCTGCAATTCTTTCATAAAATGGGAAAAACACTACCCTCTCTTATGCTTTATTCTCAGAAACTGCTACTTTAGGTTAACATTTTTAGGTATACAGTAAATATATTCTGACCTGACTCTCTCAATGTTATATTTTAGCCCAAAAAGGAAAAGCCTGCAAACTAAATAAAGAGGATAAAAGGGTCTTATAATTGGAAGCTTCAGGCAAGCAGCTTGAATTACAGCTAGACTTAGCAGGACAACCTATAGCAGAATGCTGATGGATGTTTCCAAAGGTGATGCTGTCCACAAAAGTATTCCTAAACACACTGTAGGAGTACAAGAGAAACAGCAAAAAGGAAGAACTTGAA
This sequence comes from Scytalopus superciliaris, assembly GCA_013400415.1. NCBI lineage: Eukaryota > Metazoa > Chordata > Aves > Passeriformes > Rhinocryptidae > Scytalopus > Scytalopus superciliaris. The sequence goes on along the minus strand of VXBX01003936.1, from coordinate 1,707,420 downwards.
AATATTAATAAATTCTACTGATTTGGATACTATATACTCTTCCTGTATACTGCAAGAAATGCTTAGGTACTGGTTAGACACTGCAAAAAGTATCTTACCAGGAACCTGATGAGAAGGGGCTAGTCCTACTTTTGATAAGTTTTCTAATGGTGTTGGGATGAGACTGGTTGTATAAGGGATGTTCCATGCAAGCACTAATCCTACTAACCTACCTTAAATTTGTTTTTATATAAAAGAGACAAAACTTGTGGGAAGAGAGACTGCAAGCAGATCAGCATCAGCATCCAGTCTTTGAAAGTCAGCCAGTTTCAAACCTGGTTTTGCTCACATTGGTGCTATGGATCACTGTGGCAAAGTTGCTACTCCCCATATGACAATCCTGCTGACACCAGTAGGGTTTTCTCTTGCAGAATAAGAGCTGGAGTGGGCCACAGACAGGTACTTCAATACAGACTGGATCTTCTATTAACTTTTTCAGTAGTTATGACAAATTCTTGCCTTACTGCTTGATCACAAGTTGTTTTCAGGAATTATCTGCAGTGGGATCTAGATCAGGCAACACTGATCTCAGATTTGACCTGCTTGTCTTTTGCTGCTTCACACCCTTATTTTATCATTCTTCAAAGACAAGTGTATTTTCCCTGTAACAAGACCATCTTGTAGAGGGTTAGCATACAAAGGGCAGCTTATTGGAGAATCAAGAGCAAAGCCCTTTGGGACACTTGTGCAAATTGCAGCTGAAGCAGATGGTATTTAAACAGAACGTCTGGGCACAATTAGAGGGGAAAGAAAAGCCACAGAGGACCTGGAAAGCAGACTGACAAGATCCTGTAGCCTTGGCAACACCACCTCCTGATTGCCCACATCAAATGCAGAGGATAGGGCATGAAGGGGGTCGCTAATCAAGTGTTTCTTAATTTCTGCCATTATGTTCTGGAGGGCTCCTGCCTTTCTCCCAGCCCTGAGGAAGTGGTGTGGATTTGCCCATAGAAACAGTAAGGAGCTTAAATACCACAACAAATAATTCAGGACCTCCAAGTTGCTCCATGAAATATAAAGGACAAAAAAACCCCAAATCCTTCAGATGTACCTGCAGGCAGGAAGGGCTTCCTCTCTGCACACCTTGTCTTCTCACTGCCTGACCCACGGTGACATGTCTCAGCAGCACAAGGGTACTTGGCCACCAGCTGAACTGGAACCAGCAGTGCTCACATGTGGACACACAGAGCTGGGAAGAGGCTGCTGCCAGACCTGCTGCTCAGGCATCGAGGGGCTGGAAAGTTGGAAATAACAAATTGGGGTGAGCTTTGTCTTCAGCAACTGCCCAGGGAGGGACAGAAATAGGCTGCGGAAGGCAAAGTACATTCAAACAGTGATTTTAGTGAGAAATGTCCTTAACAATGAGAGATGGCCCCAAAACACACACTAAGCAAAGCAAAGTCAACCTCCCTTTAGTGTCTTTGGCAGAACAGTTGAGATATGGATAAAGCTCTTGGAAACCAGGTGAAAAGGAGCCAGAGAGGGGAGGTGTCTGGCTGGCAGGCAGGTCCCCTGCATTAACTGTAGCCATTTCCACACACCAACCTATTGTCCTTTGAGTTAATGGAGAAAAACACATGTTTCTAGAGGAAGATCCATCTAATTTTTGAGCAGATGTTTAAAACTAAGGGAAACAAAGAATCTCCCTGCATAAGATTAAAAAAAAACCTACATGCAAAACTTGTGACATTGGGATCTTGAGGGATTTCCAAGAAAACTGAAAAGAACATAGAAATATTTTCTCTCTACCCTCTCTGGCATAATCACATTGGGCATCACATGGAAAAATATTCATTCAGATGACAGAGAGATGACCCTTTTTATTTGACGTCTCTAAATTTCAGAATAAAACTTTCTGCATCACTTGCCAACTTGCCTAAAATGTGCAGCTCCAGTATTTTACCTACTAAAGCATTTATGAGGCTTTGTCTGCTAAAGAAAGCAGTGGATAAACAATGTGAACTCTAATGTAAGCAGTTGTTATCACCCTGGGATTGTAGGAGGAGTAAATAAACAAGGAATATCTACTGCAAGGGTAAGCATTTGAGGGAAAAAATGGGTAAATATGGAGCTGAAAAATCTGAAAGAAAAAAAAGATTAAATTATTTTCAAAATCCTCCTCAACATGCACAGATCAGTTGCAAGGGATGTGAATTTAGCTTCCTTTTGCAGGCTGCAGTCCCTGCAGGACCAAACAGCCCCTGATCTTTACCTCTACTTCAGTACATATGGTCCAGAACCTTCTGGCCAGCACAAGTATAAACCTTTTGCCTGAGATTTCCCCAGACATTTGTCTTTCTTCCTGCAGTGACATTTGCCCCCATCTGCTCCTTTTCCTTCATAAGTAGCACTTTATCAGCAGCATCAATGAACACCTTTTGCATTCCAAAAGACCCAGGTGGGAAATCTTGATTGGCATCTGAGCTCTGATCTTCACTGACACTTTGGCCTCACCTTCTAGGACTCTCCTGCTGCTCAGTTTTACATGTGCCTTACAGTGTCTGGGGGATGCTCTGAGCAAACCTGCACCCCTCACCCCCTCAATACTTTAATGCTGGAGCCACACACGTCTTCAAACAAAGCCTGTGAACATTTTCTGGTTATAAACAACTCTTTCTCCCTCTCATTATTGACTATTGACACAGCTGTTCTCTTTCATCACTCAGCCTATGGAGAAAGAAGTATAATTTCAACATGAAAAGAACATTAATAAAATTTTCACTTCTTCTCACTAAGCTGCTCCCCCATGTAAATGATTGCAGGGTTAGAATTGAACACGTGTCAGTGTTTGTAGTGTCTGGAGCTTGGAAAATGCAGGGGTCCCTTCACAGGCAGCAGGGAAGGTGATGGGCAGCACAGCATGGGAGAAGGGGCAGAGGAGGAAAGTCTGGGAACACCTCCCACAGCTCAGGGCCTGGCAGCACATGGCTTTTTGTGGCTTAAGATCCTGGGGTGAACCGGGGAGTCATGTGAGGAGACCTCGGTCCCTGTGTCCAGCTTGACTTGACTTGGGAGGTCAGCTTCCTCCCTCGCAGCAGTGCCCGGGGACCATCCACACGGGAACAGGGTAAGGGCATGAGCGGTATCGGAATCGGGTGCTTCGGCAGCAGGAGGAGTGGCACCAGACCTACGCCAAAGCTCACCTCTGCTTCTCAATGCACCCCACTCTGCCTTCATTCTCACAGCAGCTCCGTGGCAGAGGGCACCACTTCATTCCCTGGGCACCTGCACTGCCACACCCAGTGCAACATCTGTGTCTCTGTCCCCACAGTGGGGTGACATGCTGCATGCCCCGGGAGCGGGAGCAGGGCTCAGCCGGCACCACTTTCTTGATATCTTATCAGGCTTTTTATTTTTAAAATGGGAGAATAATATTTCTCTTTGCCTGTGTCGTGAGCATTCTGGGTGGGTTTGCAGCATCGCTTCTGGGAGAGCATCCAACGCCCTCTGCCGTGTTTGGAAAGGGTGGCTCCCGCCCCACCGCCAGCCCTGCCATTGATGACATTGGCAGCTGCTGCAGATTTGGCCCACAGACCTTGCGCTCCTGGTTGGTTTTCATCCCACCTCTCATGTTTTTTTCCGCCCGACCTCCTCCCTCCGGGACAAAGACAATCGTCTCCCTGGCTGCTCCTTGCTGTTGCCCTGGCTGTCACCCCAGCGCTGGTGCCACGTCTGTGTCCCCGCCGGAGCCACCACGGTCCCCGGGCTCCAGCACAGCCACCAGCCGTGGGATGTGATCCGAAACCCCGCAGGAAGCTCACGCTGTCCCATCCCTCCCTAGCCGGGAGTTGCCTGTTTTTAGCAGCTTTCTGGACCGCCGTGCTGGGAAGGTAAAGAACAGACCCTACCCGCCCAGGACTGGTTCAGAAATCTCACATGCCTAGTGTGAAAATGCCGATTAACTGGAGGGTCGCAGCAGCCAGAGCAGCCCCATCCAGGCAGTGGCCAGGCTGGGAAAGAGCATCCCTGAGGCTCTGGGAGAAGGCAGAGAGCAAACTGTGGAATCAACCTGCAGTCTGCCACGGACAAGGAGCAGCAGGGAGGGATGGAGACCGGTCCTCATTGGTGTCGGTGCCTCTCATGATAGACGCAAGTCAGATGAATCTTCAAGGGAGCCCCCTGGATCTTTTCTGCACCCTGAGCTCTCTAAATAAGTGAAATTCAAGAGCCAGGTTTTGTGAGCAGAAGAGAAACAGAAAGCCCTTTGGTGTAAAAAGAATCAAAATTAGTCAGATTAGAAGTAAATGAGTTCAGAGTGCTGCTGCAAAGGTGGCTTTTCTCTCTGGGTTCCCCCAGCCCAGCAGCTGTGTTCTCCCTGCATAGAGACCCCTCTGGGGACCAGCTCTCCCTCCATCACTTCCCAGGCAGGGCTGTGTGCCACCCTTGTCTGTACCAAGCTAACAGAAAGATTTCTGCCCTGTGTCGTCCCTCATAGATTTTATAGGAATATAACACCAGAACAGACAATTCCCTGTGAAAAGACCATAAATCTCCTGTCATATCTTTGCTGCACCTCAGCACAGACTTAGCCTGATAACTGCTGGTGCCTGAGCCCCCTCACCAGTGTAAGCAGTTACCTGTGTTTGCTGCTGCTTTGAAACCACCTAATTCTCAGATGTTTGCATTTGCCATGATAGTAAACCCAGCTCCTTTCTTTCCCCACTTTGGAACTCAAAGTTGAACCAATATATAGTCCAAAGAGGTGAAATCAGCATTGCTGTCCCCCTCCTTAATGGGCAGCCACTTCTTGCCATCTCCCACATGATGCACTGTTGGTGTCACCACAACTCCTTGGAACAGCTCAGCACCTCCAGACTCATTCCATCTAATGTGCAATGTCAGCAACATTGAAAGTCCCAAATCTGCCCTTCAGAATCGAGGAAGGGGCTTGAAAAACCTCAAGATATGGTACAATGGTACAATGTATTCAAAAATACACTTAAGTTCTTATTAATTTCACTTAAAAAGAAGCAAAGTTTCTGCATCTAGAATCTGTAATTTTAAGAAAACAATAAATATTTAAATTACTGGACTTATCAAAACCCTCATCAGTAGCAGCCAAATGGCTGGGCACCCAAAGGCTGGGCTATGAGATCTGTGTAGCAAAGGCGTCACCCTACTCACAAAAGCACACACGTTTTTCATAATTCCTTTTTGTGTGCCAGTTGGAAGAACGATCTTGTAAGGAAGATACTTACCTGGATTGCTCAACAACTCAGGATCTGATTTCCAGCTCTGCTGCAGTTCTTCTCCTTGAGCTAAAGGAACTGATGTTCAAGTTTTCTCTGCTTCAGTTTCCCCCTTTGAAAACTAAGGAAACTAGTTCTCTCTCAAAACAGCCAAGACTCTAAAACTATGTCTTCTTTCACTCAAGTTTCCATAGAACTTAGAAAAGTCACATATGAACTTTGTCTTGAACAAAACTTTCCTCTTTGACTCACAGTCCTTAATTGACACTGGCACGTTCTTTCCTTCATGCTTTTAATTGCTTCAACATAAATTAATTAAAATGTAAATTAAATGATAGCTTGTGGGGAGATTACAATTTACCATGATTTCATCTTTCACTGTTGCATCCCGTGGTACCAACAGGTCTGTGCAACACGTATGCCAATTAATAGCAGATGATAAAGATGTCTGCAATCACTTACCTCTCTGCTTCAGGTTATTCAGTAAATGTTGCCTTACACAAATAGTATATGAGTACCTATCCCAAGTCTCCAGCTCCATCAGACTGAGAGGTTGAAGAATGAGGTCTTCATCCAGCAAGAAAACAAGAGAAAGATGCCCAAAACTTCGGACAAACCTGTAAGAAACCTTACAGGATGTTTTCCAGCTCGTAAACAGGTGGTTGCTGAGATAGGTAAATGAAGTTTTATTTAAAGTTTTCTTTTGTCACTTTGCCTCCACCTCAGTCTAGCTGAGAATGGATTGGCCTTTCCATTCTACCTGTGTACTCAGAGCTGTCGAGTTCAACATGTCTTTAGGCTGAAATTACTGAGTATCATAAAGAATGTCAGTAATTAACTTGATTATACCAAATCTGACAACAGAGCTGAGGGAGTCATGTTTTTTCTTGCTTGCCTAGAACTGGAAAACAAAATATTTCTAACAGGGACGTGAAGAAAAAAATCACCAGGGCATTTCCAATGACTCTGAAATAAGTCCAGGTTTACCAATGGTCACCACAAAATCCATCAGTTTGTTTGAAAAAGGGTGGTGGAAATTCAAGTTGTTTAGTGTTAGAAAAACCCTGAGCTTGTGATCTTTCCTGTCTGACAAGCCATAGGAACAGCCACAGAGCTGGCAGCATGCTTTCAGCAGGGCAATAGCTACAGCCAGGGCACCAAAAGAGTGTTGCTCAGGGCCAGTCAGGTTTTGAATGTCCTCAAGACTGGAGACACCACAACCTCCCTGAGCAACCTCTTCTGGTGCTCAGTCACAGTCAAGGCTGAGCTTGGGAGAGAGTGGGAAGAAACAAACTCATCTGGTCAGGGGCAAATATTGCTGCAGTGATACCATTCAGAGATGTGCTGAAAGAGTCCTATCAGTGTGGGAGGCTCTATTGCCCCAGAGCAGCCTGGACAGCAAGTGCAGCTGGTGATGATACTGCTGATGGTCACGGCTCAGAAACCAGTGAGGACTGCCAAGAACCAGGCTGAGTTAGTTCAGCTCACAGGAAATAATAACACAGAGGTTATTCTGGTACATAAATGAAAGGAGAATAAAGAATGCCGTTCTGTCGTGGTGAGACAGCGGCAAATTAAAGGTAACTGAGGTACCTACCCAAAACTCCACAGGAGTCTATGATAGATCTCTGAGCTCACCTGGCCATGGACTTGAACAGGAGGTGGTTCTGTGCAAAACACCATTCACAAGCTCAAACAAGCAATTCTACACCTTGGCACTTGTGGGGCACAAAGAGAAAAGCCACCCTATTTTTGTACTTCTATTCGAGCAAAACAGGGTCTTCAAAGAAGTTGGTAATGAATCAGGATAAAATCCACAATATGTTCCCTTCCCTCTCCCACTATCACCCCTGCACATGGGGGAGTTACCTCTTTGCTTCCCATTTGGCAGAACAAGGAAGGCATTTGCCTTCATTTGCCATCAAAAGGATGGAGACCCCTGGTTTGCTTTTTTTAAGAGCATAGGTAGACCTTGATTCAAACCAGCACAGATTTCAGGGAAGCTTGAGGTGTAGCTTCTCAGCTCACATTCATCTTAAATTTTTAACTAGAAAATGTTTCTAGTTAAGATATCCTCTAAGAAGCAAGCAAGGAAGGAAAAGTCCATAAACAGCCTCCACACGAACCTGTGGAAGGGTAGAGAGCATGGGGACATGAACACTCATAGAATCATAGAATGGTTTGGGTTGGAAAGGCTCTTAAAGACCATCTGGTTCCAATCCTCTGCCAGGGACAGGGACACTTTCCACTACACCAGGTTGCTCCAAGCCCCATTCAGCCCGGCCTTGAACACTTCCAGGGACAGGACAGCCACAGCTTTTCTGGCCAACCCGTTCTGCTGCCTCATCCCCCTCACTGTAAAGAATTTCTTCCTGTTTCAAGGTAGCAAGAGGAGCCCTGAAATCCTGCCATCCTCCACAGTAATCCTTGCAGCCAGGGAAGCCTGGTGAGTGTTCACTGTGGCAGTGTGGGCTGTAGGTACAGCTGCAGCCTTTAGTGCAGGGTATGCAGGCAGCTCTGGCCACACTTTCAGCAGGTCACCCAGAATAAACGCTCACTGTCTCTGGGTGCTTGTGGAAAATCAGTATTTGTGCCATGGTGCTATCTATGTATGCTGCAATTTGTCCAGTTCCTGCAGTGAAACAAGCCTATTTTTGTAGGGCTGCTGAAAACATGGCCCTTAAATACTGCCTTCAGCAGGGAGTGGGATTATCTAGCGGATGAGATTAGCAGCTTTACTGCTCTCAGGGATGACACATTGGCCAGCTGAACTCCAGTCAGCAGTCCTGCTCTGAGTCACAATTTGTGCCCTCTCCAAAAGTAATAGTGCTGTTTTTTAAATTTGTGAGAGAGTTTATCCCTTGCACTTTTGTAATCAGTTTTTTCTTGGCTCTTTGCATGAAATGTTAACAAAAAAAAAAGGGTTGGCTTTCATCCTGTGGTATGGTCACTGAAAATGCTTACTGCTGCTGTGGTATCAAAATGATGCATCTAGTCCTACCGAGATGGAAGACAAAGGGGCATGCCTTGTCACAGGCACCCTCTTGGGAAGCAGAACCAGACTGAGAAGACCCAGCCCATCAGAAGAACCTGCTCAGGGCAAAGAAAGTCAGGGAGAGGGGAGAATATCAACCCTTTTCAAATGGTGAATGTGTTTAGGCATTGCCAAATGGGAGCAAAACATCTCCCCTTTCCTGCTTTTTGATGCATTTTGCTTTTGCATTGCTTTCTCTTCTTCCCTGTTGCTTGCTCTTGGCCACCAAGTGACATTAATGTTAAGGGTTTTTTAAGTAAGACTCTCCTTCTTGTGTCCCTGCACAAGAATAACTCCACAGATGTCCTAGAAAAATCAGAATTTTGTTTTCACAGGTTTTTTTTTTTCCATGCTTTAACTTCTCCAAATTGAAGTTTTGAAAGGTTAGACAGTGGAAAAAGGGAGATTTGGAAAGAATATCTGAACATTGTACTTTCTCTGGCAAGCAGATGGAGGAAAAGTTGAGGGGAGGTGCTGATGAGGGTAGGGTGTGGAAAAGAAAAACTTGACTGAAAGAAAAAAAAAAGATTTTTTTATTCTGAAAATTGACAAGTGGAGACAAAAATCAATATTTTCACATTTCTCAAAATCTCTCATGAAATTGCCACAATTAAATATTCCAATGAGTTTCCTCCCTCTTGTCAGAGTAAAGTATATTTCCATTGGAGAAAAAAAAATATATTTAATTCAGGGTGAAGAACAATGGACGCTGGAGTGCTGTGCCCAGGGCAAGGTGTGGGTGCAGTGGGGAGCTGTGCTGCTGCCATGCCCACAGCCAGTGCTGGTGGGCTCACAGCTTCCCTGGACAGGTTGGTGGTGCTGAGGTCCAGGAGACACCCTCCACATTAGGGAACAGTGCACAGTAACCAAACAGCTGCAAATAAGGGCTACAGCAATTTTCAGTGACTGTACTCACTGTACTCAGTGATGAGGCACTCACAGTGAGACTGGAGGTATTTACAGTTCAAATGACAGGGACCTGCATCCTTCAGTATTTTCATCACAAGCATTGATAATTGGATAGGAAAGATGCCTATTATATTTGCAAATAGCCCTAGCATGGGGCAGGCTGCTCCATGCTGGATCACAAATGAATGTAAAATAACCCCCAAAGAATCAGAGAAATGTTCTGCAAAAAGGTGGAATGAAATTCAATGAGGACAAATTCAAAGTCTCAGTTATAGGAAAGAACATGCACTCCTGTTTATAGGAGATAAGAAGCTACTTTAGTATCAGCTGGATAGGAAAGGAGCTAAAGATTTCAGTGGGTCATGACTGCAAATCAACATTGCTGTTGCAAAGAAGTCAGATGCTGGACTGTGACATATACAGGATTGTTGCTGATAAGACATATGAAATAATTTAAGTCTGTTCAATGGGAGTAAGATTTTTGCTTCAGCTACTGTGTTCAGCTTGGACAGATTTTAAGGTCTTGAATTTGCTGGAGGGAGTTCAGAGGAGACAACAGCTGGGGTGAGCAAGGACCCAAAACCACAACTTGACCTTGGGAAGGTCAGAAGAAGTGTGTCTCTTCTTCCTGGAGAAGTAGTAAGGAAGAATTCAAAGGACATAAAGAAAACAAGAAATAATTTTCCCACCATTTCAATAGTGGATAGGACAAAAAATAATGTGCTCAAGTTACAGCAGGGGAGATTCAGACAAAACCCAGCAGAGCTTTGGGTTGGTGGAGCTGGAGCTGCTGAGCAGGGACATGTGGGTCTCTGGATATATAAGAAGAGATTGGACAAGTACTTTGAGAAATGACACAGGTATGCCACCCAAGATAACACCTTGTCTGTGCCCTTCCACCCAGTTTTCTGTGATTTTTAGCAGCTCAGCAAGTAATGATTTTTAAAACCAGCTCCCAAAACACTTGGAGCTTTCTGAAGACGCCCAAACCTTCTCTTTCTGCAAGCTTTTCCCACTGCCTTGTATTTCCACTGGCTTCAGTGAAATGAGGGCTTGCTGGCTGCAGCTCTTGGACCACATCAATGACTGTTCACAGTCAAACATTTAATTTACCTCCCAGCCACTCTCGGAGGCTCTGGAGCAAACAGCTATTTTTAAAGCCACCATCCTGCCACATTGGAACGTTTGCTCGGCAGTAGAGAGTGTGCTCAAAGAAATAATGACTGCCTTTTTATCCAAAGACTATTATAGCTTATGTTTAAAGTACACTAAAAAACATGTTTCTGTATATTTGTATGGAAGGTATATTTAAGGTAAATGTCCCTCCAACTCTACTCAATAAGCAAAGAGCACACAGCAATACTCCACTCTTGACATTTAAAAAGCTCTCTGATGTTCTTTTCTACCTTTAACAATGGGGCCAATTTTCCTTTCCTGGCTGCCAGCCTGCCCTCACTTTTTCTTTTAGCACCTCTTGAAATTACCTTGACTTCACGTTTGAGCAATCCCTTCTTCCAGGACACTGAGCTCAGGTGGTTTGGGAGGTGTTGCTGATGGAGGAATGAAAGAGCACACATCAGCATAAAGATGAGAATATTACCAGCAGTTGTTCTAATGAGGACCCAGCAAACCCTTGGGGCCACCATGTGTATTGATCGTGGGCCTTGGCTCTGCCCTGTCGCTTCCCAGGGCTGCAGACCTCTTGCTCTTTCTGGCCATTGTTCTCTGTGAAGGACTGACTGACTGTATCTGTGTTTGGGAAGGGTAAGAGGATGAACCACATTCAGTTCAAGCATCTTTTCACCTGTTATGTTCATGACACATCTTGGTCTCTTGCTGTTTTACTGCTGACCTGACAGAGACAGATGTTGACTGCTGCTGCCACACACTCATCTTCACCAGGTAGAAGGTACCCCACCTCTCACAGCTGGAAAATAAGCAGTCTTATCATCTCACCTAGAAGTTTAAACACAAAAAAAGAAATAAAATAAGTATGAGCCTGTGATGGGTTAAGCAGCTGCAAAATGCCAAGGTCGAACCCACGACAGAGCCTCCCCTTTATAAAAATAGAGAAGTCATCTACCAGGCCCAAAACTGTGAGGGCATCTGTGCTGGAGGAGTTGCATTCCCAGCTCATAAGCACAGGGCCAGCACAGCTCTCCAGCTGCATCTGTCTCACTTCAAGCCAGGTCAAATACAGGTTTGTCACCGCCTGGGGACACCTGAGTGATGGACTTTGAGACCAGGAGCAACCAGCCATGCTCTACTCATAACTGCTTCAGTAAATCATCTCAGTGAGGTTATCTCCTCATCAGTAAGCCCTGACACATCTAAAAAGAAAAACTGGCTTCTGAAAAAAATGGCATAGCACTGAAGCTGGTAAAAGACTTCTCCTTCACCATCACTATGAATGTAATGCTCTCTTTATCCCTCTGGTACCAAACACCACTGATCTAAGCTCATCAGCACAGCTTGGTTCTGCTACAGCAAAGGCTTCCCTCTGGGGCAACTGTCTCCACTGACTATTGGTGTGATTTTTGTGCCATGCTTATACTTGAAAGGCAAGTCAGATTCAAGTATGGTGTTAATTGTAAGTGCAGTCCCCATTCTTAAATATCTCAACTCCTTTCAAGTATGTTGTACTAAAACAGAAAAGGGCATTCAAACTAGAATAAAATGGGTAATGCATAAAAACAGATAGCTGCTGTAGGAAAAGCCAGTCCTGGGGAACTCCAAACAGACCAGCTCTGAAAATGGCACAGAAAGTAGATTCAGGTCATATCCATGAGACTGAAGAAACTTTGTAGGCCTGGAGGAGAAATGTTCTGCACCCTGTTAGCACAATCAGTGCACTTCTGAGGGTATTCTCCTAACATAGTTAGCAATTCCCACCTTGCCAAGGTTCAGACAAATGGGTTACCCCGTTGTTTTAACACCCTGGCCCTTCTGAAGAATAATCTAGGGACATTGCCTACAGATGAGTCCTACAGCTGGTTCATGGTGGGATGCTTCCTCAGCACCAAACACAGTAAAACATTAACTGAACATGCTAATGAAGCCCTAATAAGTCACCTTTTGCTATTGGTGACCCACCCTCCATGGTGAGCCCCACATGTTGTCCCAGGGCCTGGCAGCCTCTCTGAAGTCCCGGTCCTCACCTCGTGGTGTGTGCTTACCCAAATTTTTCACATGCCCTAACTGATTCTCACTGAGTGGTGGGAAGAGCAGCCCTGGGGAAGGTGCTGATACTCACACAGCTCTTCCTGCACCCCAAGGCAGTGGACCAGGCTCCCTTTTCTCCAGTGCACATCCCCACTGCTTTTTGGCTGCAATCTTGGTCACATCAGCATCCCAGAACGCAGTGACCTGTGTGTGATGCTGTGGCCCTCCCACAGTGTTGTAGATCCCTGTGTCCTTGTCACTGCTTTCTCACCCAGCACTACCAACTTTTTATATATTTATTTATTTCCCTGGTAAATATTCCGGGCATTCAGAAGCCCTGTTATTTTGGTTTGTGGGTGTGGGCTACCTGTTGTATAAAAGGAAGGAGGAGGAAGGTTCAGCCTGAATGTAACATAGGAAGACAAGGGGCTTGTAGGTAAAGCAAGGAGGAGAAGTGAGCATGCTTGCTTATCACTTTCCAAATGATTCAAATGAGTAAGGAGAGCTGGAAAAGCAGCAAAGCACACTGTGGAGTGCCAGCAGTGGGACTAAGGTAACCATCTCCTTTCTAGGGATGTGTGGCTGCCACTGATTTTGGGGGACCTTTTTAAGCCAAGTCAGCTCCAGAGAGTCCATATTTTTGCTTCCAGGAGATAAATGCCAGCAGTTGGCATAGCCAATGGCAGTACAGGCTGAGCTGGGCTGTGAAACTATGGAAGACAATGGGAAGAGGTGAGGAGAGAGGACAGATCTGGACATCCACACAAGATTTTCATCTTCATGGTCACTTTACCATGCCCTGAGGTCTCACAAGGTGCTCAAAATGCAAACCTAAAGGCAGCCCAACCTGTCCGGGGTCAGAAGTCTCACAGACATGAAGGAGGCAGAAGAGAGAGACTGGCAGATCCACATATGATGTGTGGCATGGGGTAATGTTACACTGTGGGTGACAGCAGAGACATGTTATGAGAGGATTTGAGCAATGAGATTTCTGTAGCTTGATGAATCATCTATCTTTCCAGTAGACAGAGAAAACACCCCACTCCAGAGAGCTCAAATTAGGGTTGTGCAAATAGCTGAGGTTATTTGGCTTTAATCCCAAATCAAAATATTTTAAGAAACCAGAATCAGAACAACCTGAAAAAAAACCTGCTATTGTTCCAGGCTAAAAAGATTGACTTGAGCCACCCATCCCTCTCCTTCTCTCCAGTGATACTGCAGAAATATTTGTCTATGGAAGCACTTATTTTGGATCACTTGAAGAAAGAAGGAAAAAGAAAAGAGATAGAGAAATAAGAGGGTTGCCTTCCCCACTGCTGCAAATAACCACAGGAGACTTCCCTCCCTGAGCTCTTCATGGCAAGTGGCTGGTGTCTTGGGGCTCTTGGCCCTATCAAGATTTTACTCTGTGTAGGTGAGGATCAGGAACACCAGAGACAGGACTAAACTCACAAGCACATAGAAAGCAGTGACAGCCTTGTAGGGAGTCCAGGCAGAGGGAGAAATCAAGACTGACCCCGAGCTTAAAAGGAGTCCCTTGTCTCACTAATCCAAAGACCAATGGGGTTTGTACTGATGTGACCCAGGAGTCATCACTGAGTGACTATATAGGAGTACTTGTGTGAAGAAGTCAGAATTGGGGAATCTGAGGAACAGAGCTTGTCAGTACTGGGCAGAAAACCAAAATTCTGCTTTGTAGCAAATACCTTACTTAAAAATCTCAAGAAAAGACCAGATTTCAATCAAAAATTTGAATCAAATATCTAAGAAAGAGTTTTAGGGCATCCATTTTGGTACAAAACCCAAATTTGAGAACAAAGGCTCTCTGAACTATTCTCCATCCTCAGCAATTCCATTCCAGGAATATCAATTAGGTTATGAAAATACTGTAATTAAAAAAAGCATTCCTGAAAAAAAAAAAATTGTTCTGGTGGAAAATCATCTACTGGTATTTTTTTCAGCTAGTTTAGTGCTAGGAGTAATTTGTGATGAACTGGGAACCTATGACAAATGCATGCATATGACCTAGTCAACAGGAAAATATTACCAGGAAGAGTTATTTGAACTGACTTCTCAGTTCTAGTCAGGCTGAAGCAAGAAAATAAACACTGACCTCTTTCATAAAGATCTCTGGGGTCTCTCAAAGAGAATAAAAAAGCTCTATAAAAGCTATTTACATTGTTTTCAGATAAGTGAGATTTCTACCTCATCAGCAGGCCCTAATGCTCTCAGACAAGGCTTGCTCCAGTTGGAGCTTTGCAGTCCTGTCACTTGGGAGTTGGAAAGGAACAGTTTCTCCCCTTCTCACCCTTAAAGGTATGGCAATGGATGCTTAAGACTAGGGTAACAAAATGTTCTTTCTGCCAAAAATCATCATACTCTGGTGCAGAAGAAGGGTGTGAAGAGAACAAACAGCTTCATGCCTTCCCCTAAAGCAATGTCCCTTTACATTGGTCACATTTGCAGACCCCTCAGGGCCCTTTGTAGTTGCATACTCATCACCTTGTCTTCTCCCAAATATTGCTGTTCCCTTCAGCATTCATGCACTTTCTCCCTAGACACCAAAACCCCTTCCTGGCTCCAGCTTTCCTCAGCTGGGACCCACACTCTGCCTGGACGTGGCTCATGGCTTGCTATGTTTGGGACTGTCCATGGACTCCCCAGCCATCTGTCCATCCCTTTGGTCCTTAGGGGACCACTGTGTTGGGGAAGGCACAGCTCACGTGGGGCCATCTCAGCTCCTGGCTCCACTCCTCTCACAGGCAGGCTGGCTCTGGCTGCTCCCTAACACAGGGAGCACATTAGGAATGCCTTTGTATCAGGAGACTGCCATACACAGCACCAGCACAGTCTGAGTTACAGATAATTTTGAATTGTAGGGGAAAGAAAAATATTTAGCAAAATTATGTAACTGATGTTCAAAAATAGCCTATTGCCATCTGGTTGTGCTATTTTGACAACCAAAAAACCCTCAAGTCTTTTTAGAGCTAGCTATACTGTTTGCAAACTCAGCCAAATTTTTTACAAAATCTCAAATTTCACATGCTTGATTTACCTCTGGAGTTTTTTGAACCAGCTCTGCCTGTGCACAAGCCATGCCCAGTTACACAGCTCCATTCCACATCTGCCATTAATATTTTTAAAGCCCTGTCACATTCCTGTAAAAGCAGGTACAACAATGTCAGGAGACTGCAGGAAAAAGAATCTAAAAACATTAAAATAAAATATAAAATAATTAGAGAAAAATAACCCCCACTGAAACACTCTGGATTAACCCCCAACCTGCTGCCCTGTCTCCATCAGACATCAGGACTCAGCTATTTTAGCAGCCCAAGCTGAAATGGAAACATCATCCCCAAGCTGTTCCATTTGCTAAAGCAACTGGGAATTGCAGACAGCCTGAAACAGTGTCCAGGCATGACTCTCCCTATTAAACAGAGGACAACTTCATGCCATCTGCACCCGATTGAAATGTCAGCATGGCAGGGAGCATCACCCCCAAACTCCTCCAGGCTGGCACGATGGGGACAGAGCCGAGCACTAGGCAGTGTAGCAGTGTGCCAGGAGGAGCAGTTACCCATCCTGCCCTAGATCAGCCACACATCATCACTTCTTGGGTCTATTACTCAAACATCCCTACTGACTACTAACCTTACTGACAAATCCCTGGAAACCACCTTCCTACAACTGCAATTGAATCTCAAAAGTTGTGCAACAGTGAGAGTGACTTGTGTGGAAACCTTTAGCATTCAATGTCGGTTATGCATCATTCTCTGTTATACAGAAGAAAATAAAACAATGCTTTCAAATTGATTCCTCCATCATCTAGCCTGAACCCGACCCCTGCAGCAGGGATGAGGGGCTGCACTTACCTACTCAGCACTCAAACTTGCCACCACAGCACTAAGCTAATGACTTCCACAGCCAAGGTACCAGGGAAAGACTGTTTCTGTTCAGCAGTTTTATGTGTATTGCCTTTCAGCCTCATTACATGAGGTTAATTATCTCTGACTTGCTTCTTCTGTACATGTTGGCATTACATACCTACTGCCTGTCCTGATGCTTTGCAGTCCTGACCTCTTTTCACACTTGCCTTCTGAGACAGGGACACACTGTAGCCTCACAGCATAGCCTTTTCTCACCTCTAGAGGCATTATACACCTTCATTTATGCTTACAAGTGTCCAAACCTGGAGGAAAACCTGGTCTGTAGCAGTCTGGGACGACCCCATTTACCTCCAGGAGCCTGGTTGAGGTGCTCCTGCAGGAAACACGATCATAGAGCTGCACACCTGCATTCTGTGTATTTATGGCAACTGAGCACAAAGCCTTGTTTTGCCAAGTGTGGAAGAACAAAAAAAGGCAATAACAACAACAACAACAACAACAAGAGCAGTTTTCTGGCTCCCATTTGCCAAAGGTACCATTTGCCCTGGCAGCTTATAGCTGTCTAACAGGACCCTGCTGCCACCCTGCCTCCCCCCATGCTTGGCCCCTGGCTCTGCAGGGCTGCCTCACTTGTCTAGGATAAGTAGAATCTGATTTGACTGCCAAGAAGATCATGAAGGACATGGAAGGGATGCCAGGACAGATGACAGGATGCCATAGGAGTATCAGCCTCAGCTGTTTGAAGCTTCACTCCATTAGCAGGTCTGGGTTTCCAATGAGCTCTATCCCTGATGGACAGCAGAAATACTTCTGTTTTCTTCCTCAAATCCCATGAGGCTATAGCCAATTAATCCCTCTGACCTTGTGATCACAATCCCAAAGAAAAGTTGTACCACTCACTGCTCCTTGGGATGAGGTTCCCATGGGTCTGGACTTGCAAGGCCATTCTTGCTGGCCATGTTGGCCATCAAGTGACAGTGCCTGTCCATGCCCGGCTCTCAGAGGGGAAGGATGTGCTCAGCACATCTGTCACCCCTACCAGCCTGTGAATAAAGATCAGAGAGCCACTTGAGCACAGATATTATAAAGTCCTGCAGTCGGTGGTTTTTCAGCCTCATTTTCCATGTCTCCTGGGCAGCCTAACATCCTGCTTTCTACACCTCCAGAGCCATCTCTCTGCAGCAACACACCGGTTTATTTTCTCCTTGAGCTGTCACAGTTACTTGGGAAACCCAATACAGTAGAAACACTTCGAGTTAATATTCTGAAGAGCTACTGGTTAACCTCTATCAATGCTGAATGTCACCCTCATCTTATTTGGTCCCTCACTAACCTAGGTGCAGAGTTTTGGCAGCTCCATCCTCATCCTTCCTTGGTGGCCACTCATCAAGGTGATGAACATGAACCGAGGAGACACCCCCTTTACCCTGAGCACCCTGAGCTTGTCCTGGTGGTGTGCCATGCCGTGCTGCACTCTCATCCTGGCTGTCCCAGAGGCAGGACTGCTTGCCTGTCTCATTGCCTCTGGGATGGAGGCTCCTTAGTCAGAGCAGGTAAGAAAAACTCTGTTCAATGAATTAGAAGTTTGACATGTTGTGCTGCTCTAAATGAAAACCTGCCAAGTTCAGGACAAAAATTCTAGCTTAAAAAAAGGATTAAAAAAAGAACAAATCTTTATATTCATATTTCTGACAAAAAGCACTCAACAGCAATTTTTGTTTGAAACTGACTTTTTTTTTTTTTTATTTGAGAAGAGAAAGTCAACAGGTTAAGGACCACATGGTCAGACAGAAATTTCCCTCACTCCATCTGTCTCCATGTCATGCAGTGTCTACAGTACATCACCCTACAGGAGCAAGAGGGGATAATCTGGGTTATCCAATAAAATAATAAAATTAAACAACCAAAAACTGACAAGGCACTTAATGTGCTCATAGAACAAATGCTCTACTGCTGGCTGGGGCTATCATGACGTTTCTCCCTCAGTCCGGTACAAAACCTTCCATCAAAGCCAGACTGCTTGGCTACTCTCACAGCTTTCCAATCCCCTCTGTTTTTAAAGGATTTGATTTGAGAAGGGAATCACCCTTTCATTCTGGTTTCATGCTAGATGGAGTGCACATCAGTGCTCCACAACTGCTGCGTGCACCGCTTCCCCCTCTGTAAGGCACCATCATCTCTTCTGCGTGTAATTAAGACAGATGAGCAGCAGTTATCAGAGCAGAGGTTAATAGCAGTTCAATTCACAGCACACCATGGGCAGTGCAGTGGCAGAAGATGGATGTAGTCACACACTCATCTGTCACCTCCCCCACCAAGCAGTCTGCTCCCAGTAAAGGTGTATGTGCAGAGTGATGCCATCTTCCCTTAACTGCTTCAAATGCTTTGGGATAGGTGCTGAGCAGGGTATCCCAGCCAGAGTTAGGCCTGGCTTACACCCCCTCACAAGGGGACTCCTCTCTCTCTTAACCAACTATACAAGGAACTCTGCTCCTACCTTTTGAGACCACAATTTGGTGCCTAATATGAGGAAGATGGTCCCAGGTCTTACATGAGGCTCAGTCTCCAGTCTCTCTCTGTTCCCCAGCAGTCAGAACAGGTCAGGAAACCCAGCATCCACACCTGCCAGCTGTCAAGTTTTATTTTCCAAGCTACTCAGAAAGTTAAGTACAACAGGTCTCCAGGACTGCCATCCTGAAGTAGTTACCAGCATGATTTTCAGAGAACAGTCAATTCAGGAAGGCAGCAGCCACCACCTCCAAACTGCAAATTCTGGAGAGGGGCTCTTTGTACAGCCCTTGTGATGGGGAAGAAGGGTCCGACCACTGGTATAAGCTATCAGTGACTGGGGGGCTTTTGGTCCATGCTTCCTAAAGGAATGAAACCTCTGTAAAGATCTGTGTGTTTATCCTGGAAGCATTAGGGTGGCATCTAAGTTGTAGTGACACAAGTCTGGGTGATGTGGGATGTTTGGCAGGTTGCACTATTGCTTGTGGAAAGGTTGCAGAAGAAGTTAAGCTTGAAGCAGGTTTCACATAGTTGGATGAAGGGATATTTGAGGAGAAAGCAGAAGAGCAGGAGGTGCTGCTATTTCATTTTCCAGCAGTAGAAGCACAGTGAATTGTACACATGTTCAATTCAGAGGTGCACCAGGATTCTGCATTCACTTGCTTACCACATGCTGAAGCTTTCATTTTACTTTGCAGCACCATGGGAGTGATGAATTCACGCCACCTTGTTAACTGGAAGTATTGGTATTTCTTGACCATCAGTCAAACGATGATTGCAGCTGCTGTGTGAGGGAACAGTAACAAGACAAGGAGTTGGGAAAGCCAATTCATAGGTGTGCATCAGAGATTTCTCATGCAAGAAAGTATTCTATGCCATCCTTCAGGATGTCTAGAGACTGGAAATAAGACTATACCTGCAGCTTTGGCTGAGCAGGGACCAGTTGTGCAGCATGAGTGAGATGCCAGAGCTGTCACTCACCTGTGCTGGTAAAGGCTGAAAAGAGGTAACAGCCTTCCTGGAAGCTGTGGTCTTGTAGGTAAAGAAACTTGTGAAGAGGGGGGAGGGAAAAAAAGCACTTTTAGAGATCTTCTTGGAACTGACATTGCCTACACATCAATGGGAACAGGATTTAACTTCTCATGTGTGGTAGGAAAATAGAAAGCCTGGCTGCTGTTAGGGGTTAGGAGCCTGCAGTGAAGTTTCCCAAGTGATCAGCAGGTTTTAAGGAAAAGAGTTTCTAGACAGGAAAGAGAAGCTCTTTTAAAAAGATTATTATTCCAGTTTCCTGCCACTGGCTCTGGCCTGGCATGTGCAGGCCGGTGCCCTGCAGACTGCCCAGTGGCCCTGGCACAGGCATCTCCCTGTGCCAGCCAGGCTTGTTCAATTGTCCCAACTCAGACCTCACCCACAGGCTGGCTGGGAGCCCGGGCTGGGAGCCTCTTCCATTTCCTTCATGCAAACTTCGCCCACAGTGGAGTGAGGAGGCCAGTTCCCAAGCCCTGGGCACAGCCCATGTCACTCCAGCACAGCATCTCCCTGATGCTGTCAGGAGGCTGGGGGGCAGATGCTCTCTGCCTCCCATCTCCTGGGAAAAAAACTTGGGAAGCCTGTCCATGCTCTGCTTAAAAAAAAAAAAAAAACAAACCCAAAAAAATCCCTCTGTGCCCACAAATTGCATGAGAAATGGTTAATGGCTGCAGAAACAATGACTACATGGAAGAACCAGAGTCTTCACTGTAGGCTGGTGTCACTGCTGACGAGTTCATCGGGAGCTGACAAAAACAGGATCTCCTTTGTGCCAAACACTCAGGAGCCTGGGCAAGGCACTGCTTTGATGCCACCCTGAAGAACAGGGTTACAGTGGTCAAATTCTTGAGAGAGCTCCTACCAGCAAGCCATAGCAAAGCTGGTGGGTAGAGCATGTAGCAGAGCACCTTGGTTGCCTCCGTGAGAGTACGTGTTCAGGAAATTTAGGAAGGGAAACAAATTGGACTGGTGCCCTGTTCTGATTCTTTGTGTATGAGAAGCTGGAAGTGTTTTGTTTTCTGCTTTTTCTTACTTAAAAAAATATATCAAGCCTCAAGTTGTGTTTTGGCAGAGGTCTCCTCGGAAGATTTAGAGAAGTGGAGTGGGAGGGTTTGCAGTTTCTAGTGAAATGGGGAGAGGAGGAGGTGTCAAACTGCAAAGATATTTTCTTCCAACTGTTGGTTAGGAGTGGAGTTAGATAAATGTTAGCTAAATACAGACTGCTTAAAACATTTTGTAGGAAAACCAATTCTACTCGAAATTCATCAGCTTTTACTTGCACTGTCATAATACTATTAGTTCTCTAGTGAGGAAAAAACAAACAGAGTAGACAAGACCTGGATGGCTAGTGTGAAAACAAGAAACAAAACAATTTTTGTACCATGCTCACACAACAAAGAAGTAGACTGAATTCTCATTTATCCTTCACTTTGCACATCCTTTGCTACTTCTTCCTTTTCCCATAAGCATAAGAGAAAGGAGCACATGGGACTTAAACTTTAATTCACTGCAGTGCAAGATGCCTCACCCTCTTTGTACTCCCAGTGTGCAGGACCAGAGGGATTTCTGACCTTGGCAGTGACAGCGGTCTAGGAGAAACAAGTATACAAGTATAGGCCTGGCAAAACTGGTTTCTCAGGTCTAGAAATGGAGATGAGAATTGGAAACTCTAGGTGAAGGACAAGGCTGACAACTCAGCCTGTAACAAAATAGTTCTTAGGTGGAGGGAAGAGCTTGCTAATGGCTATTTACGATCCTTGAGCCAGTTAGGGGTCCTCTACTGACCAATCCTAAACAAACTGTCTTGGCCAGAAGTCAAGTGTCATGAAGAGCAAGCATGTAAAAGCAGACTGATTACAGATGAGTTTCCACTATGTACCTACAGAGACACCAGCTGGAAATTCAGCTCCTCATAGGCAAGATGGAGAGAGCAGTGACCTGCTCGGCAGGAGTGAGCACGAACAGCCAGGAGCAAGTTGCAGCAAAATGAAGAATGAGAAATTGATGAACCTCTGAGACTGGCTGGAGGAAGACGGGACACTGTCCTGCCTCAGAGAGACACTGAGACAAGAAGATCAGCAATAGATACAAGACTCTGGACATGGATTATTTTGCTGGAAATCATCCAGCACTATCCCCAAACAAGAAGAGTGCAGCGAAGAAGATGGAGACAAGTGCTATCATGTCATCAAAGGCTTTGTTACATCAAGATTCTAATACCAAACATTTCATGGACAAGGTGATTGTGCAAGTAAGGACAGATAACAATGAAGTAAATAACAGCAATGGGCTACTGGGAACTGTTTCGTACATTAGAAATAAAGACAGGAGCTTTGCCAACACATCACCGGCAACTTCTCACTTTTCTCTCCAAGAAAAATTAAAAGTAAAATATGTATTACCAGAAAAATTTTCACATCATTAAAAAGAGCTTGTGTGAGTGTACAAGGCAGCTCTGGACAATATTGCCAGGAACCTGAATGCTTATTCTGCCTCCCAGGTAATTGTATAAAAAGTAAATAAATACAACTTCTAAGACACACAAGAAAACTTGAACACCAGGCCTCAAACAACTTATCCACACGGGATCCAGTTCTCAGTATTGCAGTTTTGTGATTTCCTGAGAATAGGAGGTAAAAGGCAAAAATCATGTCAAAATACTGTAGAAGAAGTCCTCATGAAAATAAACAGGCTGCTCTGAAGGCCCTCACTATTAATAGAGAGGAGAAAAAAAGGCTGCTGAAAAATATGTTCCAGAGTGAACCTGCAAAAGATCACCTAGAGAAAGAACTAAATGTTATTGACAGCTTTGCCCAGGAGCATGAGGTGGCAAGCACAAAAGGCTTCCTGGTATCCCTTCCAAACCCTGGAGACCCAGAAGTGAACCAGTTGCAACCAGAGTCACTCAATGACAACTGACATGTAAATATTCTCTTAACTATGAAGGACAAAGAAAATGCACTTTTATCATGATAAAGATAGAATTTTATATTAATCACAAGCAAATATAACCTTAGAGAATTTCAGAGTGATAGCCAACAAAGTAACTCATAGGGCAACACACCAAAATAGTTGCCATTTTCTTTGAGCAGCTCTGTAAAGAAATGTTTGAAACAGAGATATATCTCCTAAGCTGAGCCTGGGAAAGGAATCTAGCCCTAAGGATGGGGGGGGGGGAAAGATGTTCAAAATTTCCTTGGCAGGTTTGAACTACAAGAACAATCAGGATGAAAACATTCCAAGGCAAATCTTTTGACATACCAGCATGAAGCAAAACCCACAGCACTGCCAAGAACAGGCTTCCAGTGCAACTTGGGTTTTGTCCTATTCTTGCATTGACCATATTTTCCACCTCCTTTAAACAAACAGAAGAATGGCAGCTATCATGTGTCCATGTTTTTGACAGGTCAAAGGTTTTGACAGGGCAGACAGAGACTTTGCATGCAGATGTTCTCCAACACCAGAGTACCAGAGCAGTCACACTGGGTCACACGGAAGGTCCAACTAGCCCAACATCCTGGCTCCAACAGCAGCCAACAAGAGATCTTCAGGGAAAGAACACAGGTATGGAGCGTGCATACAGTGATTTATTTTTTCCCCCCTTAGGTGTACTACTCTCATTTCCCATCCCAAAAGCCTATGACTTAAGGTTTTATTGATCCAGAATACCATCATTGTACTTAATTGCCTTCAGTGGGTTTTCATTTTGCTTGACTACCTACTCACTTTGTGAATCCTGGTAAAATTCTGTCATCTACCTCCCCTGCCAATGCAATTCACAGATCAGCTGTGTGGTGAGTAAAAATTAACCTCTTTTACATTTGGAGCCAACATCCTGCTAATTATACCTGGTGATCTTCAGTTCTCATTCTGACAAAAGAAAGGGTATGATCATCACACATTCAACTCTTCCATTGCCTTCTAGCATTTCAGAGACCTCTCCTATATTTCCCGTTTCTCTCTTTCAGGCTGAAGATTTATGGTACACTAGAAATGTTTAATTACCTAAATCTGGAGGAACCATCCAGACACCAAGAAATGCTCAGGACTACCACTGAATAACAAGAACAAATCTGTCTCCTTCCCTGAGCTGGAACCAATACTCACTCCTCAGAAAGAATTAGCCTTTCTCATAGCAACTACAGTTCCAGGTTTGGACAGCATGGTTGGTGATCTGGGCTTATCTAACAACATTTATGTCCTGAGTGATAAACGGGATGCAACAGCATACCAATAGTGTTGTTTGAACCAGCTAGCAATGAATAAATCTTAAAATCAGAGGGAAAAAAGTCGGTTTGTCCTCATAGTATCTCCTAAAAACAGGATTCTTGAGAATTTCTGATGCATTTACTCAGCTAGGCAGCAGTTTTCTTAAATCTGGTGTCTTCATCCATAGTGGAATGTGTAGAATACTGCAGAAGTCCACACACAGCTGTATGAGTAGCACAGGACATAATAATTGTCTTGGGTATGTCCTAAAAACTTGGGCAACAGGGTACCTGAACAAACCCTGTTATAGATAAACCCCAAATTAAAACCAGCCTGGTGTCATCCCTGCAACATAAAAAAACCCCCAAAAAACTACATCAGTGGTTTTACATGGGAACAGTTTGAGAAAATAAAAAGCATTTGTCCACTGTAGGGCTGTCTGGCAGGGACAGGCTTTGCATCCTGCATCTGGCTGGCAAAATATGTGCCAGAATGGCCAAAGGTTGGATTGGAGCTTGCCAGGAGCATCAGAACTAAACTGAACTCAAGCACCCTGATCCCTGCAGCACAAGCAAAGCCCTTACATGCTGCCTGATCTTCCTGGCTTGCTATATCCTCCTTATTATAGCTTTTGTGCTCTGAGATGCCCCAGTCCTATGTTCCATCTCATGACACTCAGTGTCAGTGATACTGTAATAAAAAGGGTCTCAGCTGTTCATATGGCTGACTAGAAGACCTAATTTTATCCATATATATATCTATATATACACGTAAAGTGTTAAACATAATCTTAAAAAACCCACCTTTTTGCCTTTGAATGGGAGCATTGATGTTACTTTGCCTTGTCTCTCTTAGTATAGCACAACCCTTAGGAAAGCAAAGGGAGCTGAGTTTTAAGACATTTTCTATTGCAAGCTTATGGAACTTTGCAAAATAATATTGCTAGACAACTTCACACAATAGTTTACAGATTTGTAAGATTTTTAATAGCAATCCAAAATTATTGTCTCCCAGTATTGCCTGACTTTGGAGGAGCCTTGCCAGTTTTCCATCAGCCAGGAAATCTGTTCCTTGGGCTCATTCACAGAACATTGTGAGCATCTCCAGCAAAACATTTGGCTTGAGAAAGAGAAGAAGTTACCCTGAAATAAACTCCAAAGTAAGTATATACGCAGCAGTAAGCAAAATTCTAGAGCAAATTCATTTTCATGGGGATGCACAGGCACTAAAGCAACCACAAAATGACATTTCAGCATCCTTGTGCCCCTGGCACAAGGCAAAATAGAAGGTCTTCTTTCTTTGCAAATGGTCCCAGAGCTGATGGAGGAACAGCCTGTGCCACTGGTCCTGAACAGCACATAAATCAAAATGGCTACAGCACAGAAAATAAATTTCAGTCTTCTTGTTTTGTTTTTTCCCACTGAAGGATTAGACCTTCCATTTTTAGAATAAGTACATAGAGCACTTGATGTGGGGCTTCTTCCTAGAATCAGTGCAGAGTCACTGTGCAGAGCATCTGTGGTCACAGCTCTGCTGTCACTTCTCCAGGGAGGCGGCAGAGAAGGAAATAGTTGCCCAAGACTCCAGAGCAAAGGCTGCATGAAGACAGATCTCAAAGCCCAGCTGTGGAAGCTTGGTGTCTCCTTACCTGGTCTGCCATGAAGGACCCTGCAGACCCACAAGGGAGGCAGCAAAGGCACTCCGCATGGCACCCATCTCTCCATGCAAGCACATCTACAACAACATCCTGAGTAGAGGAGGTACTGCAGTGCTTAATGCTGTGCAGATTCTTAAGTGCCAACCCCGGGGTGCAAATGGCACTGATTCTCACTAAAACAGCTGATTTTGCCTAGTACCTTCAGGTTACCACAGGGAAGATGTTTCCCATGCCAGTGAGAGTTCTGCTGGCACTGCACCAGCACAACAACCCGCAGACTCAATTCCAGCTCAGGCTCGAACAATTTTCTCACCCCAAGACCCTCTGTTTCAGCTGCCCTTTCACACTGGGCTTTTAAAATCTTCGTGCACTTACACATCAGCATTTAGCTTCCATTCTCCTTTCCTCCAGCTCCTCCTGCCCTTCAAATTGTCAGAGGAAAATTACCCTGGTCTTTGGAAGGTCAGAGGAACATCACCCACAAGGGAACAAGCAGCATTACAGCTCACCTCACTCTAACACTATCACAAAGCACAAAATCAAGGCATCAGAGATGCCTCTTGGCTACTTTGTTTTAGTAATACTGCACACAGCTGTGGGAAAAAAACAGCAGTGCCACCACCATCAACCATAGTTAAGGGGGTTTGTTGGCTGACTTGCTTCAGCTGGAAATTATCAGCTGACCAGCAGTATTTATTTATCATTAATATCAATTAAAAAATAACCCTAAGGAGCTCAGTGACACACATACACACCAAAAAAGGTTATGAAAGGATTTCACTTGCTCTGTATCACTTCTCGCCTTCCACAAATAATGTGGCTTGAATGACTCCTCTTCAGTGGGGGCCTTTGCAGCCCCTGCCAGGTATGCTGCAGTTTTTTATAGATGCCTTATGCAAAGAAAAGCATGTTTTCTTGCTTGGACAAAATAAGCTGTGAAGTCCCTCGGTAGGGCTGTTTCACAGGTTACCTGCACAGCAAAAGTCCCTGACAGTGCACCCCATCTCCATCCCCGAGGTTTCACACCTCCCTCACCCCTTCCCTCAGCAGTGGCGGGGCTTTGGGCACAGCCTGGTTGCCCGAGACCTCTTTCCTTCCCTGTGGAGAGGAAAAAAATCACGGAATAGAGTCGAGCTTCCTTTTGTTTGCCTCCCCCCCATCCCTGTGAGTCAGCCCGTGGAGGGCACAGGGAGCCTCTGAGTGCTGCAGTGACACACCAAGCCCCAGCGCCGAAGCTGGGAGCATCAGTGAGTGGGATGAGTGGCGGAAGGAGGCACCGTGACATACACAAGTCATGATTGTTTTCCTTGCATTACTATGTGATCCACACAAAAGAAACACATAGCACGCTCTCCACCTCTCCATTTCAAGCCCACGTTTTTCTCCAGGTTACCAAATCCGTGCCCTCATCCAGTCTGCCGCCAGTGTTCCAAGGCTGTTCCCCTCTTCTGCTCACCACTTCCCACACAGGAGCCGCTGGACCCTTTCTCCTGCTCTGCGTGTGTGACTGCTCCCCACAGGGTGATGGTGGGGCACCACAACACCACCACGCAGAAACCTCTGGTGAGGAGTCAGGTACTGGAGGATTCACAAACCAGGCAAGGTGTAAACTGAGCTTGATCACCAACACTTACAAAACTCATCTGGAAACCCTGAGACAACTCCCAGAAAACCCTGCATGCCTCAGACTTTCTTCAGAGACTACAAAAAGCAAAAGGAAAAAAAAAGTTTGTGCAGTAGCTGCTTTTAGCTTCCGATAGTCTGTTTCTCCAACACAGACAGAAAACATGAAGGGAGTTCTATATGGAAGAAATTGCACTGAAGAATATTCCTCAGTCACTGATCAGTGAAGGAAATAAAGGTCCTTAGAGCTTGTTGCTCACTTAAAGCAAAAATACACAAAAGACAAACAGCAAAAAAATAATGGATTTTCATTAGGACTCCTCTAGGCAAAGCAGTTACCTAAAGTACAATATATTTTTATTGTACCACTGGGAAGTGGATGCAAATATTTACAAATCTTCCTCCGAGTAGCTAGTCACCCAGCTGTTTTAAATAGCTTTGTGTGACACAAAAATTTTTGAAAACCAGACACCCCTCGCATTTAAAAGATGCCTGCAGGAAGGCAAGGGCCCACGTTTGGAGAATACCACATGCTCTCATGGATGAAGCCACTTTCCACAGCGGGAGGCTGAGGCTGAATTACCTCTCATCATACACTGGAGCTGGCCCAGCCCTGAAAGGGCAGAGCAGAGCTGGGCACCGGTAGATCCCCCAGGGCAGGCTGGAGGAAGCAGCTCCCTGACCTGAGTCCACTGGATGCCGTGCCAGGCAGAAACACGGTGGCTCAAGGCTCCTGCAGCCCGGTGGGATGAGCTGCTGGCCAGCACCAGCAGAAATGGAGTTTACTCATTTACAACTCAATCAGGTATCTCTGCACTCACTGTGCTCTCTTTGGGATTGCAAAGCCACTGTTAGCAAGATGCAACCATGCTAAGGCAGATCCAGGATCCAAGTGAGGTAAGGAGTGCAGAAAGATGTATCTTTTATTATAGCAGTTCATATGTCAGAAGAACTGGACAAACCCTGGCACAGAAAGGATTCTGATACCTTGAAGCTTGTCTTTTTTGCAGTTGTCTTAATTTATCGATCAAGGATGGAGGCTGCAGAGGCTCTGGAGAGCACACAGGGATGGTCTGTCATCTATTCAGTGCTGCTTAGCTGCACTGAATTAAAAGCAGTGTCGCTAAGGCAGTATAGCTCACTGTTCAGGCCACACCATAATTAAAAGGTGCCTTTAGACCACAGTTTTCTCCTGTACATTGAAGGAAATATTCTCTGTCTCTTCCAGTGCAGGAATTAGGAGCAGAAAGTGAAGCCTGCTACAAAGTGAAGCCCAGCTTCTAAACAAGCTGAAGCAAGTGGTTCTTGAGAGAGCAGGTGGTCATATGGGACCCCTTACTGATGGTGTTTTGGATGCTAAAAGTCTGTACGCATTCAAGAGGAAGCTGGAGAAATTCTTGGAAAAGGAACCTACAGAGTGTTGCTGCATGCACACTGCAAACCACATTTAGCTCAGGAAGCCCCTGAGCCAAAAATGGTTGGAGGCTGGAGGACTGTCTGATGTATCTGTTTTCTTCTTACTTTTCTCTGCATACCTATTTATGATGGCCTTCAGAGACAGACTGCTGGGCTGGATGAACTTATGACCAGCACTGGTGTTGCCAAATTTGTGGTGTTTTAAAACAAGCCACACTGATCTAAGT
The DNA here is from genome assembly GCA_013400415.1 of Scytalopus superciliaris. Classification (NCBI taxonomy): domain Eukaryota; kingdom Metazoa; phylum Chordata; class Aves; order Passeriformes; family Rhinocryptidae; genus Scytalopus; species Scytalopus superciliaris. Next base: position 1,678,531 of record VXBX01003936.1, on the reverse strand, counting down.
CATCTTTACACCATTATGACAGTGTCTGTACATTTGGACAAAAATAAACTACGTGGGACCCATGAAAAGGAAGAGCTGAGGGATGTAGGAATATAAAACAAGAAGTGAGAAAAAAAGCCAGCTCATGGGAGCAGCCATGCCACAGAAAGCAAAGTTTTCTGTGGATGATGGCCTGGCTATTCCCTTTCCTCCCTGGGCCCTGATGAGGACAGCTGGAGCTCACCAGCTCCTGGACCAGGATGATCACAGTCCCATCACCAGTCCCAGAAGGACACCCATCTGCAGAGACAAAAATACAGATAGGAAAGAAGCAATTCTTTTTTGGGCTGGGGGCCTACTGTTTTCCCTCCTCACAGGCAGCCCTGTTTGTTTACAATATGAATTTTGTACTTGTTTCTCTTGGAGAGTGGAGGAGCAGAGGGGTTCAGGTGTGTGAAGTCCAACTGTACAGCTAATCCTCAGCCATAAATATGGGCAAAATAAAGTATCACAGTGCTTCTTTTCTTTTCTCCATATTTTTAAAATGGTCACAAGAAACAATTTTCCCATTTTCTGTCCTCTGTGTTGCCCCTGTTTCCTAAGCACTCTCTCCCCACCTGGGCACTCTGAGGTAACAATGAACATACCCCATTTCGAGGCACAAAAGGGAGAATTGCCTGACCAGCATTGCTCTGAGAAGGTCTGTCCTGTCCAGGGAGGCTCATCAGGAGCAATGGAGCCTCCTGGTCAGTTCCCATGGGCAGGGAAGGGCTTTGGAACAGGAATTACTGTGGCTACTGGCCATGTGGGCAGCAGCCCAATGCTCCCATCATGGGCACATTGAAACAGTTTTCTCGGTTCTCAGACCTTCTTAGTTGTAAAGAGCTTTCAGAAAAGACAAAGAATAACAGTGATTAAATGCAAACCATTGCCTGGACATGGCCAAGTAATGCTGGCTTGAAGGGTGTGACAAAGGAAGCCAACAATAGGTGTCTTGGTGTCACAGTAGCACAGGTCTGTCCCTGCACCACAGTGAGTCTCACCAAGGCCACTGAGCATGAGTGAAGCACAAAATCCAGTTGACAATAGGCAGTCAGTCACAAGAAAGCATCTTCCTGGGGGCTGTTGACATTATTATTCTAGATCAAGAAGCAAATCCTACATGTTAGTTACTTAGCAGATGAAGTTACCATGCCAACTCATATGCTACCCTTTTTTTTTAATTATTATTATTGCAAGAGTAGGCAGTGCTCCCTTGAGATTTCACAAAAGGGGAGGAAAAATGTCAAAGTGCCAAGAATATAATGGAATTTCTAGTCTCAACCTTCTTCTCCACATATCTGTTTTTCAGCTTACATCCTGCTCCTTCTCATGGCACAGCGAGGCTAAGCCAAGAGATTCTCTGAATGGTAATTTAGTGGCCAGCCCACGATATTGTGGTGCTACACTCCAGTAAACCGCAGTTCTCTGCCCCCGCTTCACACAATTTTCAGGGAACTAATGTAAGGAGCTGGTGCCAAATGATTGCACAGCCTTCCCCCAACCTCTCCTTGACTTCTCTGCATTTCTCTCTTTGTTCGCTGTTTCTCCCCTGCCTTCCCATCTGTCTTCTTTCCTCTGCTGGAAGGATTTTTATTTCTGACAGATACTTTCATTTTTTTTTTCCTCTGTTGTCTTTACTTGTTTTCCTTCACAAAACATATTATGTTCCTGTCTCTTCCCCCACTCAGTGCTGCCTCTTCTGTTCTCCATCACTTCCAGGGCCCTTTCGAAGAGCATGGACCCTCCAGGGGAGTAGATGTGGGTGCCACCAGCATGATTCTGGGAGGCAGGAAATTAGCTGTCCATACCAGTAACAATTTCAGATATGCACTAGTTCAGCACGAACACAAGAAAACCTTTGCCTGCCTAAATGTTGCTGGAGGCAGAGCTGAACGTTTCCCTAAATTTAGTGTACTTTGCTTTCTGCCTGGGGACTAAAAGCCACCCAGCTCCAAGAAGCACGGGTGCTGAAGCCTTGGGGGGGGAAAATCCAGTGATGGAGGATGTATGAAAAGAGAGGGGCTGCAGGAAAGAGTTTTAGGGCAGGATGTGACTGCCGACTTCCTACACCTCTTTGGGTACCTGCGTAGGATGTGCTGTTGAGGAACAAGACGACTCTTGAGCGTCTACAAAAAACCAGTGGACTCAGTTGAATGCAGCCTGTGCTGGCACTGCCTGCTGGCACAGCCGGGAGCCCTTGGCGCTGTGCTCAGCTGGATCACTGTGGGAGCCACTTGTGCCCATACACCGACGGCTGGTTGTGTCAACATTGCCGTATGTTTGGAAGACACGCAGCAGTGATGCGGACAGGATTCCTGGCAGAGGCTGTGCAGCTGCTGGAGGGAGGCAGGCAGGGAAGAGGTCTCATGGCAAGGGGAGGGGTCTGAGTGCTTGCTATTCCTGCAGCAGATGTGGGCAGGGGGACACCAATCACTGCGTTCAGATCTTGGTTCAGACCTTACATCCCCTGTCGTATGAAGACACTTGAACCCAGGGTTTACCTTCACCATCTAAGAGTCAGCTCTACCTCCTAAGAAGGAAAAGCACAGATACCTTCACTAGTTTCACATCTTATTTTCTTTAAGACCTATATGTGAACCCAAAAACTGGGGCACAGACCTTCATCCCAAGAAATGGTTCTTTCACAACTTGCCTTACATGGCTTTACCCTCCTTATCTGTTCACAGTACTGGTAAATTAAGTTCAAGGATGTGATATGGGTTGTGACTCAGCAGCTGGTCTGTGACCAGCACCAAACAGGATGCATTAATTTGTCCTGGTCAAAATCCAAGGCCAAGTCCTGATTTTTATCTTATTGAATACTCTTGGCTATTGACCATTATATTCAAATGCTATCAGGTGCATGGGCCGTCCAGAGGTGTTCTTTGGTTGTTCACAGACAAGGCAGCAGGTAAACATGAATAATTATTGCAGTTCTAACTTTACACAATGTATTCTGATCTTGGCTTTTCACAGTCAGGTTTCACACATCTGTTTGACTTTTTCTGTTTGACTTTTCCAGTTGTCACTGGACCCCACAACCTGTGAAAGCCTGACTCAGTGATGCTCACTTCCCAAAAGTGCCCAGTGGCTGTCAGCTGTGCTCCCACGAAAACTGCTTGGCATGAGGTAATTCCACACTGACTTCACACCACCTGCTCCTTCCAGATATAAGAAATACTCTGGAAGTATCAAGCTGAAGCAGAAGCAATCCTTAGACTTTGGAGAGGCTGCTCACAGGAATGAGGACTATCCCCACGTATCAGTGCTGCTGAAGGGATGGAGAGATTGGAGGCTGGAATTCAATAAATTACACCAGTGCAATTACTGGTTTGCACATAATGACCTGAGTCATGGCTTGTGGGGGGGGCTCTTTTCGTCTCAGTGCAGTGCCATAGTGGGTTGTACAATACGATGCAGTGTGTAGTAAATCTGACACCGAACTGCACTTGCACTGAATAACTCAGAGCCCACAATCACAGCTTGAGCAGTGTGAATTACATTTCAGAATATAACGTTGTAAAAAAAAACAACAGAAGCTTAATAGGGAAGAAACAGATGAACTTAATAGGGAAATCAAAAAGGCTTGTTGGTTATATTCTTTCCATTTGATAAAAGTCAATAACCTATTAGAGAGAAGTGTTTAATAGGTCAAAGAAAAGGAGATGACTGACATTCCTCTGTGATGTGATACAAAGATAATTGCCACAAAGCCAAATATTTTTAAATATCATTCTAGCAGATGAAGCCAGAGAAGCAATTAAAATGCATGACACAGAAGGTGCAATAGCCACAGAAGCAATACAAATTTGGCTTCATTGTTTATCCTTTGATTTTTCAGCAGGCTGGGGAAGATATTTGTGTTAGGATTTAAAATGTGATTTATCTGTCTCATTGCTATTTTGCAATCATAGGGAGGAAGGATTTATACACCTTAGTGTCATCTACTTTAATCCTCACTCTCCCTTTCCAAGAAAAGGTGTCTCAAATGGCTGACTAGAAAACAAAGAATGTGGAAAACTGGAGGGAATGCCCTGGAGTTTGGTTTGTTTAAAGAGCTTTGTGGTTGCAGGGTGACTGCCAGGCATTGCCCCAGGAAAAAGGTGCAAGTATCTCTTTCAGAGCCAACAAAGCAGTCTGTGGTATAAGGCCAGGCAGCCACCTCTGTCTGGGTGAACTTGTACATATCTAGGTGAGAGTGTGGATGCCAAGGTGTGCTTGCATGGCAGGGGACACCAAAGAGGACATCAGGCATCTCCTGCCACCTCCTGCCATCCAGTTCTAACCACAGAGAGCTGAAAGCAAAAAGGGGAGAGGGACAGGAAAGATCAGGCAAGGTTTCACATAAAACACTTCTTAAAAAAATTCAAAAATTTAAAAAATCTAGTTGAATCAGAAATTTATTTTTCCCCTTCCCCATCAAATTGCTCAGTGTGGCTGCTGACCTGGGAAATTAGGCAAGAGGGATGTCCCACAGCATGACACCAGCCTGCCATCGGTGCTGCAGCTCCCTCTGGGACTGCCCAGCTCCAATGTGTCCATCTGCATGGCCAAGGAAGAGCTCTGCAGTGCTTTTTTGGCATATGGGATGGGGATTTGAAGCATCTGGATGCTGAGGAAGGAGCTGCTGCTTCCTAGAGGGAGAAGGGAAAATCTCTCCCTTTGGGAAGGAATGGTACTGACAGCCACTGGGAGTCAGGGCCTCATGTGGGGTTCCATAGAAACAGGCAGAAAGCTCAGCTGCTCCCATCTGATGACTTCAAAATTGCTTTTTTAAAAAATTACTATTTTTTCCTGTAGTGGCAGTGGGAAGCCCATCCAGCATTGGTGGCACTGAGAAGCAGCAAGGGTCCCAGACTCTGTGGTGGGGACCCCAGCCCTGGGGTAGTGTGGGTGCTGTGCCCATGGCAATGCTCTGCACTGCTGAAAACTCTGGGGCTGGCTCCAGGACACAGTGCCCTGGCACTGGGAACAGTGCTCCCTGGAGAGCACAGCTCTGTTGGGGGCACAGCTGAAAAGGGCTGCATTGACACAGCACTGAGAGCTCCATCCATCTTCCAGCTTCCCAGCTAAAGCCAGACTTCCCAGCACATCCTCAGCTCTACAGACATGAGTTTGGCTCGGTCCTAGGAGGGATGTGAACTGGAGCTTTCTGCATACCAAGGGTAAGCTGTGACTTGTAGGGCATGTCATGTCCTCAAAATGTGTCAGTAGCATTAGGTCGAATTAAACCACATCTATTGGTGAAAGAGAAGAGAGGTTGGCAGGGTTTGCCCAGCTAGGAGGTGGTGCAGATGCCAGTTGCTCAATCTCAACTGTGCCATGGCAAGTTTGATGCTGCATGCACCCCACAGACACCGCCTAGAGGAATTTTCTGTGGGTTCAGGGATGGAGTCATGGCTGTGCTGCCCTAAGCTTTGCCTCTACCTTGGCAGAGAGAGAGACAAAGTGATCCAAGACAGGCTGCTGGACTCTGCTCTTGGCAGTCATGTGAGGACCAGGACAGCAGGAGGGTCTGGTCCCTGAAGAACACGGCTCTCTGTGATCTCCACCCTTTTCTCTCATGTCACTGGAAGCAAATGGGGCATAGAGAAAAGCTGGGTCTTAAGCCTATATCATGATTTAATTCCATTCCTGCAAGAACTGCTTGGCAGAGCCAGACAGACTTTCAAAACCAGAAGTATAAGATTTCTCATAAATGTGACTCAGAGAGTAAAATAAAAAATGAATTGGGGCTTTAATCCTAACCTTGCCAATACTAGAGCATCGCAGAAGGAAGGAAGAAGAGAAAAAGTCTGCAGGAGAGTGGAATGTTCACTGCAAGAGTTGGAATGAAGGGAGATGCGATGTCCTGGGCTTCCTTTGCTGTCACCTACATACATGCATGTGTGTGAACACAACCATCTCTCCATGCAAGCACATGCAGAAAGGTTTCAACCACAGAATGCATCTGGATGACTCAGTGGCACGTGGAAGTAGGTAAACACTGGGTAAATCTGAAGCCTTTGTTTCCCAAGTTGGAATAAAGTCCGTTTTGTCTCCCCAGGTCCAATGCTGCCTTACTGAATTTTGATGCTGGGGCAGATAGAGGCAATTAAGCTGATCGTTTACTTTCTGGTTCTGGCTCTGGCATAGCAAGGCTTTTGCAAGAGCACCCTGGGAGCTGGGACACCCACACACCCCAGCGGCATCTCTGCCCCCCCAGCATCACAAACCCCATGGCAGAGGGGAGGCATCCCCAGGCAGTTTCTCCTTGTTTCACCCTGATAAATCCCAGCTTCCCGCTAACGTACACAGTCAGATCAGCACTGCAGAATTACATCTGCTCCACTTGCCTCCTTGTTTTTCTCCCTGGGGAAATGTGATATATGGGCTTTCTTAAAGGGCCACACGGCACACACAAACATCACCCGCTGGGGTGTGTGCCGGAGCCTGGTTTTGTGTGACAGCCCAAAACACCTGAGGTGTCCATCAGTGGGAGAATGGCTGCTGTGGCACAGCACCAGCTCCCTGTGCCTGTGGCAGCCCTGGCTTGCTGGGGGAAGGGAAGGCTTGGCCAGGGATGCAGAGGCTGGGGACAGCTGAGTGGTTTGCAGAGTGTTCGCCGGTGCAGTGTTGCCAGAGGAACAGGGCTGCTGCCGCCCAGTGGGAACAGATGCGTGGGAGCCCGTGGGCAAGAGGTGGCCATGGAGCATCGCCAGGGAGGGCAACACAAGCAGTCATGCTCCCCACAGGCAGCCAACCTTTGCTTTGCCCCATGGCCCCAAAAACACTGGTCCCCACAGAGATGGCCTGTAAAGCAGTGGGCTTCACCTGTGCCCCTGCAATTGGAACTTGAGGGGGACAGAGCACCTAACTGGCACTGCCAGCCTCTCTGGTGGCACATGTGCTGCCATTCACTGCTCTTGCACCCATTTCTGCAAGAGCCACAGGGAGGAGGGGCACAGTCCGCCAGCGCCTGTGAGCAATCCATTGTGTCCCTGTCAGTGCTTTAAATCAAATTAGACTCTACAAGAGAGAAGATGGCATTTTTACAGCAGCACCTATTATGCTACTGCAATTAGGGCTCCATTATAGCCCCCCACATTAAAAGGTTTCAAAACACGGCTATATAAACCCCCTTGGACTGAGAAAGAAAAACATTGCCAGTGAACTAGTCCATTAGAAAGGCCAAGCAGGATTGACAGACGCCTCTGAGGGCTGAGTGCTTTGGGGATACTCAAATTATACACCTGCGCCACTTGACTGCCAGAGTGACGTTCAGCCGGGGTATGAGTGAGAGCCATTCCCACTGACCTCCTTGGCAGCTGCCTGCATTCCCACTGCTCCCAGGGATTCTGGCACCATTTTCTGCCGGTCACCAGTTTTCCATAGGGATTATGTATTTATTAAAATAAAGGACAAGCTCCTGGGGCTGGTTTACAATCACGACATTAGCAGACACCAGTCAGCCAGGAGAGGTGCCCAGTGTTTTGCAGCAGCAGGAACAAGGGTTTGCAAACACTCTAATAACTGGTTAGGAGCTACTGCCTTCATCAACTTAATAACCAGCTATGGCTTAACCAGTTCACTCTGAACAAAGTGACATCACATGATTTCTGTACCAGCTGTGTCCAGCCACCCCACCACCATCATGCAGAAATGATGCACAACCCTCTGCACATGATGGGAAAGACTCTGAGGGCCAGACCAACAGACTGCACATAAAATAGTCTGGAGCAAATCAACCAAAGAGAGTGACTGGTCTCTAATGCTCACCCTGAGAGTATATCACAAAACCTTCAGCTGCCTCACATGGACAAGGTCCGTCTGCCATCACTGGCCACCCACCCTCACAGCAGCAGCTCTTTAAGCGAATCATCTCCAAAGCGATGAGGCCCCGCAGGCATTCATTGGCACAATAGATTTGAGCAGTTTCAGCAGATTTATGGGTTTAGGGTTTATAGAGTCATTGATATGTGAATTAAGCACTGACTGACTGAGACTAACTCTTCAAAAGGAATCATTATAATCTCTATAGAAATACAATGATTCCAGTGACAACATCTTCAATGAAACTTCAAAAACACTCATTTTAAAAAAATGGTACAGAAATATATATTTAAATAAAGTACTAGTTCTCAGTTTTTTCCATCCACCAAAGATAAGGAAAATTCAGCTTTCCAGAGGCCAGACATTCAGGCTTCATCCAGGGAGATGTTCAGTAAAAGTTGCTTCCCGCTTCCCTGTGGCATTTCTATGGGCACCACAGCTCATGCTGGTGTGGGCAATGCAAACGTGTGATACATGCACCCTTCAGCACTGGAAGAAAACCAAGGATATAGATAAGAACCAGCCTGCACCTTCCTACCTCCTATGAGACTAAGCCTGGGAAGAAGCTGGAGAAAGTTCAGCCAGGAAGAACCCAAAGAGATTTCTTACAGGCCTCCACTGATTTTTCTCAAGGTCCTTGTACTTCAATGTCCTGCAGGAATGTAGCAAACAAATGTTAACATAGTAAAGTTTTTTGAGCACTGTAGAGTGGAAATTTTGGTGCAGTAAAGCAAAGCCTTGCAAAGGAGAAGCTCAAGCTCCTGCTGTTTGTAACCTCCCCATCATCTGCAGCAGAGGCAGTGCCGAGCTCCCAGCTCAGTCCTTGGCCTCAATGACACATTTTCAACAGCAGACAGCTGTGGTGACAGGCACAGCAGGCAGGTGCCTTGGCTCCAGAAGTGGTTTGCTCTTAGTCACCTAATTTAAATGACAGAATAGTCTAACTTTGCTGGAGTTGCTCAGCAGGGCTTAGTCCCAGCTCAAAGGCTGCTGGTCAGGAGGGAACATTCAGCCCTCAGCCACCTCCAAGGCGAAGCTCTCACAGTTAAGCTCGATGCCCCATCTCCAGGTGATGGGGCTGGTTATACCTCAGCACTGATGGACTTCAGGCTCCATCTCAAGCCAGGGGAGTCGCACCACAGTGAGAAGCCATGGTGTCAGGCTGGTGTTTTGGCAAAGCATACGGTGAATTAAGAGCAGAAGCACAATCACATAGATAAACTGCTGTCACTGTCATGCACAAAGTGCTTCTTCTCTCTGAGTTCTGGTTTGGCAGCTCCTGTGATGAGAGGAATGAGGGCGCTTTACTCAGTAGGACAGCAGCTTCCTCCTGAAGCCGATGAGTTGTGGCATTTCAATCTCGAGGCTGCTCAGAGGGCCGGGGTGAAGGACTCCACCCTGGCCTCGCTGATGTTTGCTGCAAACTAATGGGCTAAGGAGCACACAACCTCCATAGCTAGTTTTTAGCAATTACCATCCATCTACTCACCAGCTCGCCACTGATGACAAACAAGCAGAAGGAAACACGCAGCAGACAGCACCACGGCATGTCCCTGAAGCACCAGCTGAGCATCCCCAGGAGCAGAGCTGCTGCCAGGGTTGGGGAGCACGTGGGCACTGTGCCCTGACCCTGGATGCACCACACAGCTCTGGAGCTGGGGGGCGGGGGGGAAGGGGGGGGAGCAGTCTGTGCGTGCTGGAAAAACATGCAGGGAGAACCAGGAGAATGGGGAAGCCTGTCTCCCAGCCACGCCATCCCTGTTGGCCTCACATGAGTTCCGGCATGCTTCGGCACAGCTTCTGGCATAGAACACAGGGTTGGTGCCTTGCTGAAAGTGTTAAACGTTTTCACTTCAAAAGAAGAAAACCAGTGTGAGAGATCCTGCATGAACAGGCCTGTTTCAGACCTTTTCTGGGAGGACAGGAAGGAAAACTTCCATGTTTATCCTTCCAAAGCACCTCGGGTGAGCTTCCGCAGCAGTGGCAGTTCTCATGGAAAATCCTCCTGGCGCACCTTTCTGCAACAAAATAAGGGCTCATAGTTTTGTTCCCTTCTGTGGCTACAGAGAAATAGTATAGGGTGCCATCCCTGTGTCTGGACACCTTCCTCTCCCAGGTAACACTCCTGTGTTTGCAGTAATGCATCTTCCAAACTCTCCCACTCAAGCCTGGAGGCCAGCACCCCTTCTGCAGAAGGCAGTTTCCAAATCACAGCCTGCTTCTTCCCTGCAAATGTACTTTTCAGCTTACAGCTCAACCCCCCCACAGTCTAAAAGCAGAAAGAAGAATATTGCAGCTGTAGCAATACATCTCATTTCTCTGCAGACCATCCCCCAGAAAGCAATGGCGACATAGGCACGTGCAGCCCTGAGCATGCCTTTGCCTCATCCATCACTGGTGATGCTGTTAAAAATATCAAGCCAGGCTCTCTGCTGCAATAAATCTCTGCAGCTCTGGGGTCTCCTCCACCCACACAGGTTGAGATTTCAGCCCCACCACTGAGCAAATGAAACCTGGAGAAAGGGAGTGGGTCACGGCACACCCCAGCAAGGCTGTGCCAGCTGGGTTGCCAAGGCTGTGAGAGGGTATTCAGTGTGGCTTTCTAAATGTGCATCAGAACAGGATTTCCCTGGAGCCTCAGCAATGTGTTTTTCTCCTGGCTCTTGGAGCTGATGAAAACCTCGGTGCTGTGGAGTGAATTGTGGGACCTCCAATCCCACTCTCCCTGCCCTTCACCCCCACCAAGGAGCACAGCACATCTGGAGCCTTTCACCATGCTGTTCACTGAGTGTAACTACAGGAAAAGAAATAAGAAGGAAGAAAATAAATATGAGTAATAAACACAGAGAAGGGAAGCAGGAACAAATATCTACCAAAGTAAATATTCAGAAGGGTCAAGAGGCAAAGCAACAGAGTGAAAGCCCCACAGAGGTTAGAGGGTGCAGGGCATTAGGGAGCTGTTAGTCAGCAACACCCCTGCATATTTGGTCTGTGCATGTCCTTCACACCATATATGAGAAAATCAAAAAACCTTTGAAATATTATCATAGCAAGAGATCAGGCAACACACCTCCTCCTTACTCAAGGAGGGTAAACTGAATACATGCATTTCACAGATGGGGAAACTGAGGCAGAGAGCATGGCAACACACTCCCAAAGTTGTCCTGCTTCAGCTGTGTCCATTATGCACAAATTAAACCAAAGCAAGGACAAGACAGGACTTAAGGACATCTGTGAGTACAAATACCTGCTGGGAAGAGATCCCTCTGAGCCCCAGAGGGAGGGAGGGAGGGAAGGAAGGAATGGGGTAACTTCCTATGCACAAGGTAGACAAGACAGGAATCCTGCACCTAAACCACTACTCACAAGCACTTGTCAAATCCATCCTGAAGATAGTGCAGCTTCAACAGGCGGAAAACTACTGTCCTTTCCCCACCACAGAGGGAGGGCAAGTCATTCTCATCTTTTTTTCATTAGTCCTCTCCATAGCTGACACCTGTTTTGTGTTCTCTCTTAACTTAAACAGCCCCAACACATTCAATTCCTTTTCATAATCCTTATTTTCTAGATCTCTGAAAAGTTGATCTGACTTTCCACATGACTGTGACATTTTCTCTACCCCCTCCACCACTCTTTTCTCCAGCCCTATTTTATAGTAATTTTTAATGCACCTACAACTTGACAAAAGCCTTTGCAAAAGCCATGTGGAAAAGTGTTTTTGCATGGGGGAACTTCACCACTGCAAGACTCAAAGCTTATCAAAGGTAAAAGGAATTATGTTAATCCTATTTTCATGGGGAACACCAATATGTAAGAGATTCCTGCAGCTTCAGTCAGTCCTTGCTTTCACCTGAGCAGGTTGCAGTGAGATGACCAGTCTTTTGGCACTTTCTCTTCTAAATAACTCCAATGGAAAAACTTTGTTTTGAAAAGGATAACTTGTATTGTCATTGACATTTCAGCCCATCTACACCCCTGAGTTCTGATACAAGCTGTGCTGGAAGAACAGTAGAGTCATAGAATGGTTTGGGTTGGAAGAGACCTTAAAGACCATATAGTTCCAATCCCCTGCCACAGATGGGGATATCTTCCTCTAGATCAGGTTGTTCAAAGCCCCATCCAACCCGGCCTTGAACCCTTCCAGGGATAGGGCATTCAACAGCTTCTCTGGCAACCTGTTTCAGTGCCCCAAGGTAAATAATTTCTCCCTATTATCTTATTTAAACCTACCCTCTCGCCATTTGAAGCCATTCCCCCTTGTTCTATCACTATGTGCTCTTGTAAGAAGACCCTCTGTGGCATTCTTGTAGGCCCCCTACAAGGGGGAGATAAGGAGAACCAGCATTTGAGGAGCAGTTGGCTTTGCATCTGAGTGATTTGGCTACTGAACTGCAGCAGCCACTTGCCGTAAAACCCTTGAACTCAGCTGTGAGACACCTGTGCATTCACTTGGATTTGCTAGATTATCTCTTACTTATGATTTCTCAGCCTGGTTTTGTCCTCTTTCCTGTTTCTTTCTTCCTTGTTGAGTTGTCCTGATGGGAAGGCCCAAGCTTAGTCTGGTCCACCAGCCTGCTGCTAGCTCAGAGCAAGAGCACCAACATTCAGTCTCCCAGACGCTGATGAACCTGTTCTCACCACTGTGCCTGGAGACCCAAAAGGCAATTAGGCTACTGTTGCTGGGTGGAAGGCAATTTCATAATGTTTCTCCCACAGGGCCAGAGCTTTTCAGGAACATGTGTTTCCGTTGAGGGAAGGGCTGAACAACTGCATGGAACACCACAGGAACAGCCGTACCGTGCAGCCAGGATGCTGCACAGCTGTCACTGTGTCGGTGGGTGGATTAGCAAAGGCTCAGCAGGAGACAACCCAAAGCATCACTGGGGAAAACCACCTCCTGAAAGGACTGGCTCTTCTCTCCAGGTCACTCATCCACTTCCAATTAAGAGCATGGTTGTGAGTTTAGCACCAGAGGGATGCACTTTCCTGGTGGCTGGGAGGTGTGGAGAAACAACGTGGGCCTGTGACACCTGGCGGGGCTGGCTTGGATGCCCCATGGCTTGCTGAGGACAGGGTGGTGTCCATGTGGTACCCACAGCATCAAGGACCATGTGGTCTTTAGTGCGAAATTCTCTGAACGCTCAGCAGCTCCACTGGTGAGAAAACACACATCTGATGCTGTGGGGCTGGTAATAATGATGAGTGAAGCACCAGGACTTCTTGAAGACTTTTTTATCCAGAGGCTATAGAGAGTAGGACAGGAGAGATGTGTTACAGCATTCCCCAGCTTTATCATTTTATTGAACTTCAGTCAGTGGGATTTTTTCCTCTTTGAAACTTCCTCCTGGAGTGAGGAGAACCTTTTTAAAGAAAATTAAGCCTCACAGCTAGTTTGAGCATTATGACTTTCTAGAAAAACTAAAGAAAAGTGGTAAACAACTGCACAGCATAATACATTTTTAAATTCCCATGACCTTCTGGGGACAGACACCTGGAAACAGCATTACCCTGATGGCATTACCAGGAGCAGGAACACTCCTTGAGAGCTGATGCTGGGAGAGAGAGAGCCAGAAAGGGTTTCAAGGAGACAGGTGACCTAAACTTTGGGATTCAGAGCTCCCGGGGGGTTGTGTGCACCATCCCAGCACCAGGCCCTGGTGCTAGCTGTGTTTTGGGGTAGTTGAGAACTCCCAGGGAGGTCCAGATCAGACTCCATCCATGCTGGACCTGGTGCCTGCTCTGCCTGCACCCCAGTCGCAGTGACCTTGTCTGTACAAACCAACCCTGTTAATGTTTGGTGGAGAAGGAAGTACCAGCTGAAATGGAAAGAGGTTTAGTTGGACTTTGTGTCCAAAGGGGCTTTCCAAACCTCAGCATGTGCCTGAATAAATAGCTCCTGCCTTTGTCCATGTTGTAAACCTGCCAGATGACAGAAGTGTTATCAATTATGGTTTTCCCCAGCACAGCAGGGCAGTCTCTGGCTGAAACATGACTTTGAAGAGCCCAAGGAGAGAAAGCCCAGCGCTGAGTTGCCAAACTGGTGAAATCTTCAGCCAGGACTCTCCCTGCACCACGAGGCAGCCACAAGAAATGCTCTGTGCAGTCTCATCTTGCCATCAGGGCAATTTCATACCAGTCTGTGCTGCTGCTATTCCATGTTTAGTTGATCATAATTATTTCCATCCCACACAATTTCCATCTTCTGGGCACAGTCTCTCCCAGAGCTAGAGGAGACTCTGTTCTCCTTTATTTTTTCCCTGCACAGCACAAAGTCCAAATGCAATTGGACTTTATTGCATCGATCCCTCGCTAATCCCTTTTATCTCCCCTATACACTGACAGGTGACTTGCCAGCAGGCTCCTAAAGTGAAGAAGTGCACACTGCCCATGGCATGGTGACAGCTCCTAATTTACCCCTCTTGCTTTACACCAGGATCTTGCCCACCTGGAATTGCCTGGTGTGTCCAGCCTGGTAGCCTGACTCGACTCTGACTGGGCACTGCAGGATTGCCAGGGTTAAATCACTTTACACCGCTCAGTGACAAACCAAGTGACTCTGTTAAATGTTGTTTAAACCTTCAAGACCCCTTTTTTTGTGCTCTTTTGCTTTATGTTCCCTCCAAGGTTCCCAAATGCTCCAGGAACAGAGGGATCCAGGGCCAGCAACCCCATGGAAATAAGTACCCCCCGGGCAAAGTGAGTATATATGTGAATATATAAATATTTAACCAGGGAACACAATGCTCCCTGTCTCTCACCCATGCCTGGCAATCATTATTAGGACCAAGCCACTCATGACCTGCAGAAACAGGGCAGAAGGGGGTGAGATGCAGCCATTCCCACAGAGCAGCTCTGGGGCTGCTTTTGAGCCCCGCCACTCAGACACTGTGGGATTGCACCCCACCAGGCAGGACCGTGTGCCAAAATCTTTCTGTCCCCCATTGCCTCAGGCCAAATCAGTGCAGCAGCTCACCCCATTGTCGAACCTCTGGTTCAAACCTCCATCTCCCTCTGTAGGATAATAATTAACCTTTAATGGAGATTGTTCCACGTTTTTCCCCACCTCTTTCCTTCTTTTAAATGCCCAGACATAGTGAAAGTGAAACAGCACCAAAGTCTCTCCTGGAGAACAAAGAAGTGAGAAGGTGCTGGAGGTCTTGGGCAGGTGTGGACAGGCCTTTTTGTCCACTTTTAGCAGGCCTTTTCAGAGGGAAAAGGAGGATGGAGAGTGGTGCCATTCCCAGAGGGAGTCCCTTGGCCAGTGAGTGCATGAGGGATGGTGCCCCAGTCAGCTGAGGTGGGTGAGCTGACTTGGATCTCTGCCCTGCAAAGCTGCCCACCTGTGACTGCATCTCCCCTGGATTTCCTGCAGCACGGAGCTGCTCTCCGTTTCTGTGGATCACACCTGTGCCATTCCAGCTCACCACAGAGAGGATCACTTCGGTCAGTACTGGGGTATTCCGTTCCTTTCCTTGCCCATGGGCTCACATCTTATGTTCCTTTTTCCCTGGCTCCCTTCACTGCACAGCTCACCCCTCTGGTCACTGCTTCTGCTCTGCTCTGTCCACAGAGCTCCCATGCAGAGTTTGAGTTTAGGGTCTCATCCTCCTTCCTACTGAAATCCCTGGAGAATAGGGTGCTTTCCTCTCCCTCCCACCCCCTGGATGGGCTGTGATGGGCTGAGATCCTGAGCAAAGCAATGAATGGTCTGATATTCCCATGAGAGTGTGTGACACAGGGTCTGACTGTGAGAGCAAACGCATGGGAAGAAGCCATCCCTGCAGTTCATAGCTTGTGAAATAACCGAGCGCAAGGGAGTGAAACCCTGACTGAGGAAGGGTGAGATCTATTTCCAGAGTCCCAACATGTCCATTCACTGCAGTCATGTTTAATATCTGGCTTCTGTGAGCTGGACAGACCTGAGACAGGCATTTCCTGGGTCATCTCAAGCAATAGCTCTTTCTAATAATTTGAACAGCATTTTGGCATTTTCCAATGTACAATGCCTCCATGAGTGGGCCATGTTAGCTGGTGACCTGAAGAGAGCCCTTTGCAAGGGAAGGAAGGCAAAATTTCTCTCTCTTCCCCCTTCCCAAGCATCTGGGCCAGCCCTCATGGTGGGCAAAGAATGTGATTGCAGCCCAGTAGTACTGATGGGAACACTTCTGCTGAAATACAAAATCTCCTGCATCATCCCCTGCAGCTCAGGCAGAGGTTTGTTTGACCTTGGAGATGCCCATCTTTGCATGATGGGATGCAATGCTCTGAGGCAGGGTGAGTGCTCTGAACCCTTTCTGCCTTGTACAGCCTCCTGCACTGTAACCATGATGATTCAGCATGGAGAGATAGCTGTGGTTTTAATGGGAGGGACTAGAGCAGATCTCGGACACCTGCTGGGGACCACTTACCCCTGGGCCACCTCCAGCAGCAGCAGGGTAGGAGTAGCAACATAACCCAAAGTTGCCATATTCACACCAGAAAGTGGCAACATCCCGGTGAGATTCAGGAAGGATCATCACTCCTACATGGCTGGAAATCCACTTAGAAGAACAGAAAGTAAAACCGTACCTTGTTACCAGCTGAAATGGTACTTTGTACAGATTTTAGCTTCTCTGATAGTTGATTCCTTGATGCTGGAGAAATAACTGCCCCTTGCCTGATTTATGGAGTTAATTGGAGCTTTCCAGAGCACCAGGTGCAGGGCAGCACCTGGTGTCTGTGGGTAGAGAGATTGTTCCAGCTGCTGCAGACTGCATCTTATCCTGTTCTTGTATTAGGCACAGGAAAGGAATGGGCCAGATTTTCAGTCCAGAATTGACTTTGGAGACACAGTAATACCCTGTTAAGAACATCTCTAATTCTGCTGGTTTATGCATTTCAGTGATTACCATCAACCTGTTTGTTAAACCTCTTGTTGAAAGACAAGATAAATAGAAATATGGAGTTAGCTCGAAGGAGTGTGAGCTCAGAACCAGCCTCTCCGACGAGCAGTGCCGGGGAGGAAAAGACGGATGTTACTTCTGAACTGACCAGCCCAACTTCACCCATCAGGGACAGTGGGTTCTTTGAAAAAGGTATTAGAATGTTAAGCATTCGGAGATCAAAACAAAGCCCGAACAAAGAGAGTGGAAAGGAAGATACTGGCACTTGGAAAAGAAAAAAACTTTTGTCATCATTCAAGAGCTGTGAGAACAAAGTGATCTGTAATGGTGTGGCGAAGACTGATGAAAACAAAGAACCAGAGCCTATTCCAGAAAAACCTCTTTCAGGTAAGAAGCAAAACCACTGATGTCATTTCCCTGCAGGTTAAATGCAACCTTTAAGGTTACATTTAATTTACAGAGTGCAAGTGTTGGGCCCAACAGAGGTGCTAAAGAATAAGGTATCACATCACAAGGGAGAGAGAACTGCACCCCTTGCATGGACTCTTGGGTGTTACCTGGCCCAGCCTGGGCAGGTTGCTCACTCTCACTGAACATGCTGCTCTGTAGCCCCCACTGCATTAGTTTAACCATATCAGCAGCCTACCTATCAATCTGTCAGTGGACATACCACTCATCATACATATCAGTCACCAATCTGCCGAGCACAGTTTGGGGACTGCTGATCTGACAATACCTAGAAATGCAGTGCAGACTATTCCTATACTATTGCTGCATTGCCCTTCTGGCCAATTTCTGCTCTTCAGCTCTCAGACTGATGGTTCCCTGACTGTGCTCTGTAGGTTGATGGGAAAGAAGGATGGTTTGGTTGTGATCAGGTTTGGCACCTCTGCTTTGGTTCCTAATCTTAGAGACTGCCTTGCAGAAAGACTTGCACAGATACTTTGCTCTCTTACATGACTTTCCACCTGTCCTTCTCACAACAGCAGTGCTGCAAGTATTTGTTGTTTGTCTTCCTCTGGCTGGTTACTCTCGTGTTTTGTCAGCATGTCTTAGTCTAATTATAATTACAATTATAATTACTACCTTTAGCATAGCTCTCACCTTTCCCCAAGCGTGAGCAGACCGCAATGACTTTGATCATGGTTTGAGCACCACTCTCCTTCACCTTTTCAAGGCAGAGGTGCTACAACGCATCCACCTGGAGATTGAGGCAGGTCAACATGACTTGACCTTTCCTCAGCTTAAATTTCTAGAAAGAAATTCTTGGTCTGCTGCATTGGGTGCCACAGGGATCAGATAGACAGGCTGACATTGTCTCACTGCTGTAATGTGCTCTACCATGCCATGAAGTTATTTACTGCTTTGCACTGATATATTGTGAGGTTGGTAAGCTGGATTGGAGCCCATCTCATAAATTTTGCTAGTCTAATTTCAAAGGGTCACAGATGAGGAGCAACAGGAAATGTTACCATGAGCTTTCTCATCTCCTGCAATAAGTAAGCTGAGGAATTGCATGAATAATGCCCGTTCTCTGCTTGATAACTCCTGTTTGGCCTGGACTAGAGCAGCTCTGTCAGAAACACATCTCACCCTGAGATAAGTATGGCAAGTGATGGAAACTCCACCATGTGCACCATTAAGCTGCGTAATAGTTAATTGCCTTTCAATTGTCTTCCTTCAACCACCAGCTGGCTGATCTTGTATTGCTAAATTAAAGATCCATTTAGCACCCAACATCACCTCCCTGAATAATTATGCTGGATGGTGATTAAATGGTGTTTTCTCACTTTGATAAACAGAACAGAATGTATTCCTCTAGTCTCTCACTGCAAGAATTTCTGTAAACACGGGTTTTATATTAATTTATCTAGAAGAGACTAAGTTAATTGGTACAATCTCCCTCCCTTCTGAGTGCAGAAGCAACTGTAGCATATAGGCACTAAAAGATCTATGTGTTCTGTGATGCATCAATAGTTGTGTTATTTGGCATATTTCTGTATTCATACAGATACTCTTATGTTACACAGACAATTTGGTACATATGGTATAAAACCTGTGTGCAAACAAGCCCAAGGGCATAAATTAAGGGCCCTGAAGCAGTCCTTCATATCTTCTTTGAGTGGTCTCTGATTTTTCTATATAATTTTATATAGGTATGTCCCAGAAGTAGTGGCCACAGGTGCCTAAATAATACCCTTTCCCTTCTCTTTAATATTTGCCCCATATCACAGTGGAATCTCCTGTTCCAGAGCATGTTTTGATGCTGGAGGTACTGAGAGCTTCCCGAGGTCTCTCAAAAGCTAACAGTGCTCCTGGATCTCCTCAACACATGGCAAATGCTTCTTGTCTTCCTGGCAACTGGACAGTGGTTCTTGCACAAGCAAGGCTTTGAAAAATAAATGGGATACTGAGTAGACCTCAATCACTCTGGGGGTAGCAGTATTTGGTGCCTTTCCCCCAGACTCAGCCAGCACCAGCCAGTACTGGTAGTGGGTGCCAAAAGCAAAGGAGGTGGGGAAAACCCACATGAGACCTGAGCACCAGAAACACCACAAACCCACAGGTTTGGATGCCTCTCCAATGTACGCACCTCCCCAGACCAGTCAGGGACAGCAGTGTCCGCCTCTTGGGAAACAAACTTCACTGGTGCAAGGCAGTGCTTGGCAACTGACTGTAGGTTTATCTACAGGAGCTGAACAACCAGGTCACACAACCCTGAACCACCTCAGGAGGGTGAATTTCACATACTTGGCATACTTTGGTGTTTTGGTCTTTCTTCTGGGACCCCAGGATCACCATCCCAGAAAATCTCCTCACTCCCCAGCGTAAAGGTTATTGCAGGTTGCAATAACCTCAGAGCTGAAAAGCAGTGTCTCCTGGTCCTCCAGAAGTCCCTCTTTTTCACTGAAAGGAGGTTGAGGACCACAAGCATTCATGGAAAATCTAAATGTCTGGAACAAGTAAGAGGCATCTTAACTGTGTCAAGAAGCCAGCTGCTATGACAGGCACAGGTTGCAAAGGGTGGCCAGTCCCAGATGGGCCAGTCTCTGGCTTGCTGTCTCAATCCTTACATCTCAAGGAGGGAGACCTCATTATGGGAATCACCAAGAACAGTTTCCATCAGAATTTTGTTCAGCCCCCAAAAATGCAGGAGCTAGTTTAGCTGTGACATTAGTTGAGGATGTATCTTTAGGAAATCTTGACAATGCACAAAATCAAAACAGGAGAGAAGCCTGGGGTTTGCCCAAGGTTACATCTAAACAAGGAATGTAAAAAAGAAAAATGTATCAGGAGCAGTGCTGAGCACACTGATGTGCAGGAAATAAGGAAATCCTGCTGGTAGGGTATATTCTGAACTGTTCCTACTGCCAGTTCCACTTCATCTCCACACAAGCAGAGGGGCAGAGCCAGAGGTGGTTCCATGCAGCCTGAGCCCCCAGTGTTCCTCTGTGCAGCCTTGTTGGCCATTGTTTGAGGTTTTCCTGCAGGGCTATCATCAGCTTTTTGGATATTTTCTACCTCTGTAACCAGCAGTTTATAGATGTGGCTCAATTTGCAGTGACTGTATTCCCACTATTTTTGTCTCCTGTGTCAAACAGGAGCTGGAGAGATCGAGGGGTTCAGTCTCAGGGGCATTACTGGGACCTGACTACTCAAAGCAGCCTCCTGCAAGCCTCCCTGTGGGGCATTTTGTCCTGTTACCAACCTGTCAATAACCTAATGCCTGCTTTGTCCCAACCCCTTCCCCCCTCTTTCTACAGTAATGGAAATCAATGAGCTTATCCAGAAAAGACAACTTTTGGAAGCATTTGCAAGTACGAAGTTATTGGAAGATGAGACTATCTTTGAACGGGATGCTGAGAAATACAAAGATAACCCCCAGGAGTTTGTACGGAAGTCCAAGGATGTGGACTTGCTCTATAACTCCATCACAAACGCTATCCAGTCCATAGTGGAGGGAACACTGGAGGATCCCACTGTACAGGGTACCATGCTGACCTCCATGGTGACTTTAATAGCCCGTGAAGAAGCAGCTCATCCTAACACAGACAGTGCTGCTGATTCTGGGTCAGACTTGCTTGGCAGGCCCAGAAAGTGGAGGGAGATGTGGAGGGAAGCTATCAATGAGAGTGCTAAAAAAAGAGTCCTGAAGACACCCATGGTATCAAAGGAAGAAGAAAGTTCTTGGCTTCATCTCCACTTAAATTTCCTCCAGAAAAACCTGAGGGAAGATTTACTGAAAATCAAGTTATCAGTAAAAAAGTGCTACCCCGAGGAGTACCAGGTGTGTGACACGTATGTGGAGGCTTTTCATAAAGCCATTGCCTCACATTTGCAACGCCTCTGCCAGAAACCGCTGGATTTCAACGAGCTCTACACCTTGCTGAGCTGGGTGGCCAACACCTACCACAGGTAAGCTGCTGTGCCAGCCACACTTCCTCCACCTCCTCCAGAGAGCAGCAGGGCTGTGGGGTACTCCAAAAGCACCAAGCTGTTCTTAGTTTTTCCAAGAAAGCAAGAGAGACACAGCGACTTCTACAGCAGAGCCAGATAGCAAATCTGTTAATAAGGGGGAACAAAGGTTTGTGGATAAAGCACTTGCTGGTTTTTAAAGATCTACCGCACCCTCTTTTTCCCCTCCCTCTCCCACTTGCTGTTCCCACGTGGCAGGAAGCTTCTCCTTGCAGCTCTGATAAACCTGCTCCTTTCTGCAGATACTTTGCAAGATCCAACAGCTGCTCAGTGACTTTTCCAGGCACAGGGAGGGACCTGTGGGGGAGGTCTATTTCCTGTTTAATTAAAATTGTGATGCATTTGGCAGTGGGCCACGTTAACCCCCATGCATGGGGTCAGAGTCCTCTCGAGGAGGCGCCAAGACATCATCGAGTGGAATCAGCCACATGAAAACAAAGGCTGTGTCTCAGATGTGCCTGCTAGTTGAATGAGAGGTTCCTAGAACCTCTTAAAGCTCCTTGAAATTCAGGTGTGAGTAAAACAGTCTAGGAGCTGTAGGGACATAGCAAACACTGTCCTCAGGGCACCTTGGGTGTATGGGGGTAAATGCAGGAGGTTTTTGTAACAGCAGTAAAAACTGTGTTGCTTTGTACAGCCATATGAGTCATCTTAGATAGGCACTCATGGAAAGTCCATGCATGGAGTGTCAGTGCCCTCAGTTGTTCCCTTCACAGGCCACAACCCATCACCCCAGTCCCAAAGAGCTCCCAGACTAAAATCCAACAGAGATATACAGTGAGGTGGGAAGGACATGACAGGCAACATTCACAGGAGATGAGTCTGGAAATAAGCATGTGAAAACAGTCATGTCAAAGCAAAATTGTGTCTGTCCCAGTAGCTGGTCTCCAGGAATGGCCTGAACAAGATTCCCAAGGAAGAGACAAATGCAAATTAACTGATAGCCCTCAAATAAAACCCAAAAAAAACCAACAAAGAGAGAGTGAAGGCAGGAGTATCAGCACTAAGTCAAACAGTGGGCAAAAATGATCAGGGAGGGGACAGTGGTGGAGCAGGGCAAGCGGCAGCACAGTTTCCCAGAGCACCCCTAGCCTGTGGTAGCTTTTACATGAGAAACATTTGTACTGCAGGTGGTCTTTGTTTTGAACAGCCCTCAACAGATTTATTCTCTGAACTTGTCCAGTAACTCCTAAACCCCCATTTACAGTGTGGTGACCATGATGATGTGTGTAACCCTTTCAGCATCATCAGGCCCTGCTGGTCTCATCTGGAGGGAAATTGCTGCATGTCCCCACCCCAGCCCCTGGGAACTGTTCTGCACCCCAGTATTGCAAAAGAGTGGGGAAAGAAACCACCTTCAGCAGTCAGGTTCTGCATGAAAGAAAAGTGCCCCCACCACATTTCCCTAACTTATGAAAAAGCTTATTGAGAGTTTGCAGCTGTTGGGGGCACTGCTTGCAATCACCTTGCTGGTTTGGGCTGGTTTTACTCCATTTAATTTCATTGCCCCTTGGAACCCAGCCCCAAAAAAAGAAGATATTGTCTAACTGAAACTCACTATTGATGTTACAATTCAGATAAATGAGAGGGGGTGGGGGGGAAGAGAAAGAGGGGAACAAGCTCCTCCAGTATATATTTGAAACAGTCCTTTCAGTCATGATGGAGCGTCTGTATATCCATGATGTTCTTTTGCATGAGGAACAGACTCTGGCAGCAGTGGGCTGTGCAGTGCTCCACAAGGGGAGATGTACCTGTGGGAAATCTGAACCATGGCCGTGGAACCATTGACTCCAGGACACTATCAGCAAGCTGAGCTTATTTTCTGCTGAGCAGTCACTCTGCACCAACCTGACCTTGTACAGTACAGTCCTCACTTGGATCCAAACCTAACTGTGGGTGCAGCGCTGGTTTGGCAACGGGAGCCCTTTTTTGGCTCAGCAAATGACAGGCTGTGTGTAGGACATTGCAGCTGTGTTCCCTGACAAACTTACAGCCTACCTTCATCAGGCACATCAATATTTTCTTCTTTCTCTTTTCCACCTTGATCACCCTGCAAGATGCGATGCCTCCGCGGTCTGTGGCAGATTGCAAGAGCAGCACATTCAATTGTACAAGCTAATGACACGCTTCTTGCCCCAAAGAGAGAAGCACAGGCACTCCCTCCCTTTCCCTGCTTCTGGACTAATCAGCTGGTCTGATTACCTGTCAGTCCAGAGGAAAGTGAGTGGTAAAGTCTTGTGTCAGCTGAGCACGCTTTGGAGTCAGACTCTGTAGCTGCACATCCACCCACCACTTCCATCTGCGGGGCAACACGGCCCGTATCCCAGGCATGGGAATGCCTTCAGGGGCTGCTCTGCCACCTTCCCTTGCCCGGGATAATGCCCGGAGAAAAACAACAGGCTGATAATGAGCCGTGATGTGACACCGGAGAGGAGCCGGGGAGATCGGCTAACTCCAAAGCAACGCACTACTACAGGAATTACCCTGAAAGGCATTTTGCAAGCTTGTAGTGGAATGAATCAGCTTCGGGTTGTTTATTTTAAAAAGTAAATTCTCATAGCACTTTTCGTGTCCAAACAACTCAGAAGTCTCATGATTTCTGAGGTGGGCTGGAACCTTAGATCATTTGGGGTTTGAATAATTAGAATTTTGAATAGCAAGGAAAGATTTTCTTGTTAAGTCTTGAAAACAAGCATCACAATTTAAGCTTTAAGTACATTTCTCATGGCTTGATAATTGCGTAGCTCATGCTGCATGAATATTCTATCAGTTTATTCACACTCTGAGGCAATATAATTTGTTCATTTGAATCTTTCCAGTGAACTCTTTCTGGGTCACCCCGATCTCAAACCAGAGGTTAAG
Organism: Scytalopus superciliaris; assembly: GCA_013400415.1. Classification (NCBI taxonomy): domain Eukaryota; kingdom Metazoa; phylum Chordata; class Aves; order Passeriformes; family Rhinocryptidae; genus Scytalopus; species Scytalopus superciliaris. The sequence continues at coordinate 1,654,478 of VXBX01003936.1, read as the reverse complement.
ACAGAAAACCTGTCTCTCCTGTTAACACCAGCTGATTGGGATAAACTGAAGAGCGACTACATTGCTTCTGCAAAGGTGAGAGTTTTGACCTCATCCCAACGTGCCCCCCAGGGAAGGTATAGGAGCCCCAGCCTTCCAGACAGAGGCCTTGGGTGACTGCATTGTGGTTTCCAGCCCCACCAGGTGCTGAGTCCTGCCAGCACCACACAGAATGGCCTTTAACCAAAAGCAAAAAGGTCCTGAACACCAACTCAGGGACCCAAGCAGAGTCAAAGGGACTGTACCAGAGCCACACAGTGTGGCAGAGGCTTAATGAAAGGTTGTAGCTGGGCTTCATCAGACTGGACACATTGCAAAGCCAGGTGTACAGGCATTTTAGCTGCTACTGTTGCTGTGTGGGATCTCCTCCAGCACATCTGAGGTTTGCTATAGGCAGACAACTTCGGGCATCCCCACCAGAAGACACTCTGGTGGTTCATGCCTCTGAGGAAGCCTGTTCTGCAGATGGTTTTCTGCAGTGCTTGGCTGGTACCCTGTATAAGACTACAGGCTTTCCTGGTTCTTTGCTGGGCTCAGACATTTTCTTGCAAACTATTTCTGAAACAGGACGCTGATCAAGGTGAGCTCAAGGTGCCCAGCTGAAATTAAATCAGTATTGCTCCACCGTGCTGGTGAAAGATCACTCTTTTACCGGCAACAAGATTGATTTATCAGTCAGGACTGAACAGCACTACTGCTTACTTGAGTGGCTGTACTGCCGGAAAGGACCAGTTTGATCTTTAATCCTGACTTGGTGCATTCCGTGTGCTGGAGGACTTTGTAATCAAGCAAACAGCTGACATGCTATTTCCTGCCAGGAGAATGACTCTCCTTTGATATGGGAGTGCCTTGCCCACACAGCACAGCTCCTGAGATCCTGTTTAGACTGACAGGTCTGGAGCAACACCTGTGACTGTGCTTACCTTTCCATGCTGCACACATGAGCCTTACACATGTGACGGTGGAGCAAAATGCAGGGAGGCTCTGTATTCATGTTTGCTTCCTTATCCTGAGCTGCATGTTTCCTTCCTACGTTTAACATTTAGGAGAAAATCAAAAGTTATTTTGGAAACATCCTGAGACTAGAGGTCACAGAGAAGTGGGAGAAGGAAGTTCATTCAGAAGCGAAGGGAAACCTCTACCACGCCTCGCTCTCCTTTGATATTCAAACGGTATTTAATTAGCTGGGGTAATGTTGGGGGAGGGGGCTCTGTGGCTCCAGAGAAACTGGATCGTTACCTTCTGGGGTGGAGGTACCGCCTCCTGCGATAATTTATGTAAGTCACGCACTGGCAGAACACATTAGAGCAGAAAATGCCATTTATTACAACTTCTGGCTCTCCCGCTTGCCTTCTAGCTGCAAATTAAACCTGCTGTCAATTGTGTCAGCAACATAATAGGCAACTGATTTTAAAGTCCTTAAACCTCTTTGATTAGAAAGAAGAAAGAGAAAGGGGGGGAAAGTGGAAAGAAAAGGTTCGTTAGAAAAAAACCCCTTGGCTTAAAGAGCAACTTTGTCCCGAGGCTGTGGAAGCTGTGGAAAGGCTGTAGGCAGTAACAGCCACTCCAATTTAAACAGTACAAAAAACAAAAGCTCATACTAGCTTTAGGGACTACAGGGTAATAAATCCAGGAGGGGTTTGGATTCATTCTCCTCACTCAATTGGTTGACTCACTTCAATTAAATAATAATAACAAAAAAGAGAGGGAGAGAGAAAGAAAATCAAAGAGTTTTGCCTGTTGCCGTGACTCTTTTTCCACAGAGGAATATTACACATTATGTGATCATGGGGAAGGCAGGTCTGAATCGGATTAGCAGATGGAAAGGAGGCCTTGGGAAGCACCAGAAGGGGACTGCAACATGCTTCACTCTGGAGGTGCAGCTAGAGTCATGGGAATGTGAATCCGTGAGGAGTTCCAGTGCAAACAAGGTTTCAGGGTGATGCCTGACCCTCTGTGCTGCCCTGGTATCACTCCTGAGAAGCAGGAATGGGACTTACAGTCACCCTCATCAGGGGGTCATGCATGGGAACAGCTCAGCTTCCACTGAGCTTTGGGTTGCAGATTGATCCCTCCTACAAATCCCTCCAAAAGAGGAGGATGACACTGGGGCAGGTTGGGCCTCCAGCCAACACTGCCTGTAACTCACATTCAGATAGCAAAAGGACATGAGACCATGGGATGAATGATTATGTCACAAATCTGTTGGTGCTTCTTGGCCCATTATGCATTGTAATTTTTAAAACTGCCAGAGAATAATGGAAATCTCCTGGCAACAAGTTGGCTGTTTGCCCCTTTGCTGGGCGAGCCATCCTTACTAACCAAAGCTGCATGAGATCCATGGGAAGGATGTTTCACCCATGCTTGTCCCATTCACTGGAGGTTTTTTATGCCCTTTTCTAGATCATTGGAGAGCACATGAAGTTATCTGGAGCTATCAGCAGAAGCCTGGAAACAAAGATGCTGGAGCTGTGTGTGACAGAGCTGCTCGAATTCATACCAAGGTCATCACCACTCCAGGCAGCACTTTATTTCCAAATGAATCCCACACTGGTAAAAATAAAACAGGGAAAAGGTCTGTGCACTGCACCAAACACTGGCACCAAGCAGGCACAGGCAGACTCCTGGGAGAATTATAGATTGCAATGAGCCCAATAATGACCAAGCTGCAAAACAACTTGGAGGGAGTCATAAACAGATCCAGATGGGACTCTTGCAAGTCCCAAAATCTAATGCCAGAGCTCCATGAAAGGGTATATTTCTGGAAAGGGATGGTACCACTGTGATCACATCCATCCAGGACCTTTATGCATTAGATGCTGGTCACTTGCAGCTTCAGCCATGAGCAAGCAGCAGTTATGGACCTCTCAGACCCAAAACCTGCTTGCTTAAAACATCATCTAGGTGTCCTGGGGTGAGTCCTGCTGAGAGGGTTTTCTCTGACCTCTCATGTCTCTGGGCATAAAAGTGGCTGATGAGACCCTCTCTGCTACACCTGAGCAAAACATAAAGCTGGGCTGCCTTCTGAGTCTCTTTCAAATTAACCCAGTATCCAAAGGAGATTGCTGAGGAGAAGCTTTCTTGGTAGTCTCCAATTTATGACCTCAGACCTTACCCCCTGCAACATGCTTTGGGAATGTTCCAAGGAAGGTTTTAGATCCTGGCAGAGGGTCCCAGCACAGCGATACATTGTCTGACCCTTCTGTTAGGGCTGTGTTTGGCACGTTCGTGGATGTTTGCCAGAGCAGAGATCTGCAGAGGAGAAAGGCTGGTTGGCATAATCAACTATGAGCGAGACTAAAAATAATGTTGCATTAACCTTTGAAGTTTCTCACCTCCGGCAGGCATCGAGGGGAGAGTTTGCTAATAGATGTTTTGCAGGAGCATGGGTGGGGAACCTGGGCACTGCTTTCTCACATCATGAACCTGGGGCATGGCAGGTGTCCAAATTGTGCTAAAGGCAATGCTTTCCCTTCTAAACCCTCATCTCTAGTACCCCAGTGATCTACACTTGTCTCCTGTACCCTGAGCAAACAGAGTGGTTCAAAACAGCTATTTGTCTTTGAAGTTTGCCTGGGTTTTTGAGGAGAAACACAGCAGTGATGTTCATCCTTTTCTTTCCCTAATTTCTTATTTTTCGTTTTCTTTTTTTTTTCTTCTTTTCTCTTTTCTTTGTTCTCTTTTTTTAGTTTTGTTTGTTTGTTTGTGGGGAGTTTGTTTGCTTTTTTTATTGTTTAAAAAAACCCTGGTGTACAATGCAAACCGGGGCAGCAAGGGCTCTCAGATGAAAGGACCACTGAAACAAGCTTTTACTGAAACAAAGCTGAGGTGCAAGTGAATGAGGCCTGAACAGGTTCCTTTACCCTGCTAAAGAATGGGACCAGCAGACAAAGCCTTCCTGCACACACAACCTCCTGCTATCAGCATGAAACTGGCTGTAAAACAGCTGTTAAACCCATATAACTTGTGCTAGAAAAACCAGGTACCTAACACACCATACTGAGGTGAAGGGTGAAAGGTAGATGTGCTGCACTGTTCCTATTCACCTACTGTTGTAAAATCAGCCCTCAGGTAAATCCTTTGCCTGTGTACTTAAGAGGGCACATAATATATTGCCCCAAAAGCCAGAGAAATGAAGGCCCAGACATACAAACCTAAGTACCACAGCTGCAATTAAACCTTCAGTGTGAGGAAAAGTCGGATTTGGCCTGCCAACATCCCTGGAATCTCTCCAAAAGTGCTGGGTACCTGCTCAGGCAAGCATCCTAAACCCATAATTATCTGCCATCTATTCCCCTCCAATGCACACACATGTTATGACAGCTGGGAAAAACATCTCTGCATACAGAGGGGACAAGGCTGGGCCAGCCATGTGTCTCTCCTGACATCACCATGTACACAGAAGATGAGCCATCCTCAGTGCCCCCACTGTTAGTGTTACATGAGTGTCTTTTCCTGCAGGTTTGAGAAGGAGTTCATGGCATGGAGCACTGCCCAGGACAGCCCCAGCTTTGCACCTTATTTTGTTGCCTACATCAACAGCTTCCACGACCTGATGTAAGTCCATTACCCCTGAGCTGAGCTGTCATGTTTCTGGGGTCTGGGAGGGAAGCAGCATCTCAAAAGGAAAGGCCAAGGTGCCCCACCAGTGCTCAGCCTCAAGCCTTTTTAACCTCACAGGAGGATTTTCCCCAAGAGATGCAGGTAAGTCACAAGCGTGGAGAGACATGAATAGATGCAGTGCTTGCATGAAAGTTTTAAACTCATTTTCAGCCTCAGAGGAGGGTTTTTTCCACGTTTTGTTCTGGAGATTAATAGTATAAACCCAAAAACATGCTCTCAAGGCTGCCTTTGCCACTGGGCTGGTGGAAACTCTATGAAAGCACTCAACCTGAAAATAAGCCCCTGCCATTGCTGCTGGCAGCTGGAACTTCCAGAGCATTACATGAATTAGTTATTTCAAGCCATGTGTTGAAAAGTGCCTCTGAGGAGCAGGTATCATCAGTGCTGACTATCAGAGATCTGACTATCACTCTGCCCATAAGCAGGATGGTGCCAGGGAGTGCATGTCCCAAGCTCTGGTCCATCAGCCCAGTGCTGTGGCACTTGATGACCTTGCACATCCCACCCTGCCCGCCCCCCACCCCCAGTGCCAGTGCCAGTGCCACGGGGGACAGTCTGCAGCCACGCAGGGACATGGCCCACTGAGGCCCAGGGGCTCTTCAGCATCTGGGGGTCATCTCTGCCATGCAGATGTGGTGCTTCAGAGGCCAACCCAGCAAAACAACATAGGAATAACACGTAGGCTCTGGCCACCAAAAAGCTTGGGTTGTGACCCTCAGCCCGTGCTGCTGCATTGCTGCCTGGTGCTGCCTCCGGCAGGGATGCTGTATGCCAAATATTATTAGGGGCATGGAGAGGATTTCATGTTCGGTGTCTCTCAGGAGCAGTGAGCACTAGAGCACTACCGTCGGCGAGTCTCTAGGTGGCACGGTCTCTCCAGCAATGCTAACCTCGCCGAGGAGCTGGCTTTGCCTGCCTCCTCCTGACCCTGCGGGAAATTACTCTCCCCTTCCCTCCTGGAGACTGGAGAGAGGGTGAAGGGATACGCCAGTCCCAGTCAGGGAGTTGGCAGTGTTTGGGTGCTGGATTGGCTCTGCTGGGTTTATTCCTGAGTCAAGCTAAATATTCATTAGCATGGGCTGATGAATTGCCGGGCAGAGGTAGGTGACCTAATAGCAGGATTTTTTGGATGCTGGACCCAAACTTCAGGTGTTCAGCTGGAGTTCCAGCCCTGAGCTATAGCCTGGCATGACAGGGATGCTGCTGGGTGCTTTACAGTCCTACCTGGGCAACCTCAAACATAAACTAGCTACTGTGCAGTGGCCAGAACCTGACGCTCTTTGTGGTCACAGCAATGGATGTGACACATCAGGGAAGCTCTGGCACCACTAGCGCTGCCCTTTTTTTTGTGGTGCTGCTTCCTTTGTTCCCCCACCCCCCACACACCCCCGGAGTGTGTTTACAGTGGGACAGGAATGGAAAGTGAGAAGAAAGCCAGGAGCTCGCATTGCCCCCAAAGCCCACACACCCACTGGGGCTTTCATTAACCTCTCAGAAGTTGTATTTTCTTCCTCATAGGGTGAATCCTTGCAGCAGTATGCACTGTCCTTAGGTAATTCCAGAAGTTTCCATACCCATAGTCACCATCCTAGCCGCTGCTCATAGACATTGCATGGAGTGGCTCTGATGGGCTCTGGGGGACACAGGGTCAGCAGCTTTCCCTTCTAGGGCTTTATTATTTACTTCTTTCTTCCCCCATAGCCCCTCAGTGCTCTCCCAGGTACTTGGAGACCATTTACCAGAGGTGCTGCTCAAGTGAAAGAGCAAACAGCCTATGCAGCTGCTCCGCATGGCTGCACCATCCCACCTGATGAGGAAATCTGTGGGGTTTTATGCAGTTACTCAGCTCTGACTCATTTTCAGTGTACAGGATTGTGAAAAAGGAGCCGTTACTTTGACCAATGAAGTGTGTCCAAGAGGAAGTACTAGAAACACGAGTTTATTTAAAAGTAATATCCAGCATACCAAACCAGATAAAATGCTTAGGGCAGTGTAATAGTTTACATTTTAACATTAACTCACTGGTGCTCTCTCTCTCTCTCTCTCTCTCTCTAGTTCAGGGTTAGAAACAGAGTTTAAAGTCAACACTGAGGAACTGCAGAAGATTTTGGTAGCTCTCACAAGGAACTTCACAAATATTTTTCTAACCAAATTAAGAACAAAAACACAGGTAAGAGGATCTTGGCCACATTATTTCCTCAATGTAAGGGGTATGTGCAGGACCCCTGCAGCAGCTGAGAGCCATTGCCCTTCCCTTTTCTCACCAACTAGACATCATTTTGCAGCACATTATGCTCCCTCCAAAATGCATCATGCCTAACACTCTCTGAAATCCTCTTTAACCCAAAGTAACACTTCCAGGGTCCTGGGAGTTTTTTGCTATGAGCAATGATACATTTCTCAAGCTGTTTACAACAACCAAAAGAAAAGGGTATTAATGGCTTCCAGGATCTCAGGCAAAGCAGTGAAGCCACAGTGAAGCACGGGGGAAGTCAGTTGCACACCACCAATGGGATATTTNCTAAGGAAAGTATTGAATTTACTATTGTATTGGTTATTTACTGAGTTAATTTCTGAATTTAGATTGTATATATATTTGTTTTGCCTTATTTTTCCCTATTTTGTCTCCCTCTCCCCTTTCCCTTCCCCTTGTCCCTTATTGGGGTGGTTTGGGGGTCCCTGTCTTGTTGTGCCTAGTATATAAATTTAATATATGTAAATATATATATATTCCTTCAATTTTCTCTTGCTGCTTTTTGCCGTTTCGGGAGAGGGAGGGGGGAATCTTTCTTGTGAGGTTTGGCTGTTGGCAGAGAGCCAACCCGAACTTTCACATGCTGCAATGAAGTTTATGCTTCCCAGGTGCTGTAGAGATGGGGCTTTTGGCCTCAGCCACCTGGTGTCCACTGGCTCTAGCTGGTACAAGAGATGGGGGAAATGAAGCCCTTGGTCCCACCCCTTTTCACTCATCCTAATTAATTTTCTAAAACCCCAAACATAACTATCAGAAACCAAGGCAGTCATGGAATAGCTTCAACAACCTAAGCCAAGCCTGCCTGGCCAAGGGGACTTTCCAGTGACTGTAGATCTTGTCTTGGAGCCTAAGTGGCACGCAAGGGAAGGAGTCAAGCCAAGGCATGGAGCAAGAGAGCTGAAATGTGAGAACTGAGAGAAGCAAGGCAAAGCATTTCTAAACAGCTCCCCAGCACGCTGGGAGCATAGCAGGAGGGCACAAGGGACGGAAATAATTGGGAAAGAGGTTGCCAGGAGTCTAAAGCCAGAGGTCCTGAGAGCTAAGAGGAGAAAAGTACAAAGGGGATATGCCAGAGAAGGGATATTTTGCATTTGGCCCTTAGGGGAGTTTCTTCCAGAAGTCTTTAGCATGTATTGCTGTGTTTCTATGTGAAGGCACATTAGCCCTAGTGACCCAGCAAGGACAATAACCCACTGAGGACAGTTGGTCAGTGTACTCGTGGATCAGAAGGTGGCACAGAGCAAGGGACTGAGGTATCCCTAGTAAGCTTTTAATGTCAAACATCTCCTGCTTGGGCAATGATGCTTCTCCCCTCTGTGCTGGGGTGCCTACCCAGGAAGGGGGGACATGGGTCTGAATTCCCTGGGGTGGAGAGAGAAACCCAGCCAGATCTGTGCTCCGGGTGTGCCTTCATGCAGAGTGGGTGTGCCATCAGTGCTCTGTGATTTTTGTTTCAAGCCATCAGGTGTACAGCTGAGTGCCTTCAGCTAGGACATCAGCTAGTCTGAATATTAACAGTGCCATCAGTAAGTTGGTCTTTTTTCAGCCACACCTTAAGAAAGTCTTTACCAAGGATTGGATTTTGGACACGGAAAGGCCGGACTCGCTGGCATCAGCAGTCTCGCAGTTCTCCAAGCACCTGCAGCACATGAGAGAGCCCACAGGGCAGGTAGGCTGGGCCCAGTGGTGCTGGGGCGGGGGGGTCACACTGTCATTTTCAGGCTGTGGTCAGACCTGCAGAGTCCCCTCCAGCTGTGGTTGCTGTTTATAACTGTGGGGACTCCAGATGCAAAGGAGTTCAGTTATTACCATACTTCCACATGCGAATAAAGAATAACTTTTCTTCCTGTAGCTCAAAGACAGGAACTGATTTTGTTTAAAGAGAAACAAAAGTCTTGGGTGACAATTGCCACTGAACATTATAATTCCATGAGTTGCAGGCTTATAAGCTCCTTTCACATTGATGCAGGTGTGAAATAAATGGGTAGGTGACAACAGCTCTGTATTTAAAATCTGCAAGCACCATCTAAACTGGCTTTTAAAACAATCCTAAATATCCCCCTTTGCTACTGAGAAGCCAAACCACCACCACAAAATCGTGAGCTATTTCAGGGTGAGGAGTATTTCCATGGCATTCCCTTGGGTGCAGCCATTGCTCTTTGGCAGAGAAAGGGGCTGTGAGACACTGACTCTTTCCAGCAGGACTGGCCTGGGCAGCATGTGCTGATGGTGTGCTGCCTTCATGTGCCTCCTCTATGCCCCCAGGTGCTGCTATAGACCTAAGAGCTGTCCCTGCACTCTTTCACTGCCTTGGCCTTTTATGGGAACCACAGAAAAAGCATGAGGTTTGCTTTTTTTTATTATCCAGGAGCTCCTACGGGAAGTTCATAGATACATGGTGAGGGAATATATCGCACAGGTCATCAAATACAGATGGAAAATGAATGGGGAGACACGGCAAGAAGTGAGCAAAAAGATGGACCTGGAAGCCACAATCCTTCATAACACACTTGTTGATCAGGTATGTGAGCTTTTTTCCAGCATTCCCTGGCTACCCCATTCCCAGAGGTACAATATTCCCACTTGGCTTCCCAGAGACCAAGGCAGCAGACTCCTGGGAGGCCAAGCCACAGGAAACATAGAAGTTCTTAAAAGAGCGTAAGCGAGGTCGTTACCGCAGGTTTATGGTGTGGGCAGCTTGTGTGTGCCCAGCTGGCAGCTCTCAGGTGGCAGAGTCAGGTGTTTTAACATGCTCCCAGGCACACAGGGTCATTCGTGTGCTGTGGGATCACACTCATCCTGTGGCAGCTTCTTTCTGGGCCACAGGATGCACTTTGTCACCAAAGGATCCCTGCCCTGGATACAGCTCACGGAGATGAGTCCAACGGGAATGCCCATCCAGGTACACAGTCTGAGTATGGGAGGGTGTCGGGAGAAAATGGTGGCTGTTTGAGTGTTTTGGGACTAAGCCACTGTTATGACCCACCCCTGAGGGCAGGGTAACTGAGGTTCTTGTTAATGGATCCCTTGGGGCACATTAGAGTGAAACAACACTGAATGACCAGTGCTTATAAATGTATATATATATGGCAGGTTTATTTTGGAACAATTTGGTTACAATGAAAAGGAGGGATGTAGCCATTTTGATTGCTATCTATAGTAATATAACAATACAAAGGCATAAAAGTCTCCCTTAAGAAAATAAATAAGGAAAAGAAAGAAAAAGAAAAAAAGGATAAGAGTAGATACTGCAGAAGAAAGATATCACCACCCATGGATCCAGGGGCAAGCCTTGATTGTCACAATTTAGATGTCTGTTGGTTGAAGTGATGGTCACAGCCTTGATCTGTCTGGGTTGAAGGAAGCCTGCAATGGGTTCAAGGGGTTCAGGTGGGAATGCCCAGGTAACTTCTGGGGCAGGGAGGGAGAGGGGGAGAGTTTTACGCTGTCTGATATAATGCTATGGATAATATGCAGCCCTCTGTTGGAAGGCCTCTGAAATAAATCTGGGAACGCTTCAGGGTCTTCGATGATTTGTGACCCCTTCTAAAACATGACCGCTGTTTCTCACACCTGTGTAGTTGAGGCAGTTATGCCTAATCAGAAGAGATACATGTGATGTCCTGATATCTCCTCCAAGGGGGTGTTTTACACCTGATCCAGTTGTGTAAAGGAGGAAATCGGCATGATAAAAAGCATTATTCCACCTCGCAGGGTCTGCTTCTTGTCGGGGTTTTTCCTTACCTGGCTGAAAAAACAGCTTGTTGCTAAACAAAGGTCAGTTTGTCGTGCTCACCCTCCAGTGGTAGGTACTCACACCCTCTGCACCTGGACTGTTCTTATGCAGATCAGAGGTTTTGCCACCACACATTAACATCTGTCTCTCACAGCAATATCAGCCTGGGATTTCAGAGAAGCCAAAGTTGAGTTCACTGGATTTTGCAGAAAGTCAGACATCCAGGGCATTAAATCCCCTCTCAGAGATGAGGCACATGAAACTCTTAGGCAGCAGGAGGTGAAGTCTGGCATCTGCTGATGTGCTGGACCACAGCCACAAAGCCCTGCTTGGGGTCTGACTCCATGGGGTGTTCATGAGCACGAGGAAGTGCAGAGTCAGACCCTGGGGTGCTTTGCCATTGTCACCCAGCGCTGCCTCTGTCCCAACCCTGCTGCCCGCCCTGCCTGCAGCAGTCCTGTCTCACACCCGCTGCTGTGCTCTGCGCTGCAGGGGGAAAGGCATTTAGCAGGTGCTGCTCCCCTCCCTGACATCCCCATACGCCTCTTCATCCACAGGGCTCTGACTGTGACTGGCTCATTCCCGCCGTACGCCACATTGCCAGGATCATTAGAGAGAAGAGAAAAGAAAAGATCAAGGAGTATGTCCAGAAGCTGTGTCAGAATTATCCAGATATCAGGTACGTGAAACAGCAGGTGCCAGAACTGCTGGGTTCCACCCCGAACAGTATCAGCTTGCCTTGTGCCTTGGCAAGCCCTTCAGCTTCTCTTTGTTGGTAGCCACACATTAGAGGTCAGGGTGCCAGCAGCAGTGGGGATCCCATCTTCCCTTTCTCTCTTTATGACCGTATTCTTTCTCTTTCTTTCCTTCTGTTTGCAGGACCTTATACTGCACACAAATTAACTTCAAAGCTTTTTCATTTTAGAATAGAATAGAATAGAATAGAATAGAATAGAATAGAATAGAATAGAATAGAATAGAATAGAATAGAATAGATTTCAGTCTGTTAGGAAGGCACCTACAATGATCATCCAGGCCAACTGCCTGAGCAAAAGTTAATGCAAGCTATTAAGGGCATTGCCCAAATGCCTCTTAAACACTGACAGGCTTGATACATCAAATACTTCTCTGGGTAGCCTGTTCCAGTGTTGGACACCCCTCTCAGTAAAGAAATACTTCCTAACGTCAAGTCCAGAGCTCCCCTGCAATTGCTTTGAACCATTCCCATGCATCCAATCACTGAATTCCATTTTATTGCACCAAATGAACCTGTTTCACAGTAAAGCTCCAGCTTGCTTTCAAGGTATCACCAGTATGAGCCCAGTTTAGTAATCTGCAGGCTCCAGATCTGGGCCAAATAGTTTGCCTGCTGTTCCCAGGCCCAGACATCAAAGTGAGGCAGCCATTGACACAATTCAGCTGAGTTTTCTGAAATGGCTTCAATACAACCATTAAATTTTGGAATAGATTACATATTCTTTCTTTTGTACTTTCCATTTGCTGTTCCAAAGCTGCATCTGGAAAATTTAAAATTACTGGAAAAGTAAACAAAGTGACTAGCATGACTAAACAGCTGCGAATCAGAAGTTACCTCCTCTTCTACAGCTCTTTTAGCAACCATTGAGAATGAGTATCAGTGGCACTGAATGCAAAAAACTCCATTTCATCAGACTAACTTCAGAAAAAGAACTCAAAGGTTTTTGCACTGGGTTACAGAGTTTTTGATGGATGACATCTAGACAATCAAAATAAACCATAAATTTAACTAATTGCTCAAAACACTGAAGTGGACCCTCAAATATTTAGGAAAAAAATGAATCACATTAAATCTATTTTCCTCTCCCCAAAACTGAGGGTCAAGATTTTTCATAAAATTGATTCAACTTGAGTGGGTCAGATATGCTTCAGGCTTATCTGTGTGGAGAAATTCAAGACATGGACATGAAAAAGAATAATTCTTCCTGAGTAATTTCCTAGGTGAACACACCTATGTTACAAAAAAAAAAAAAAAAAAAAAAGAGTTTTATCCCAGTGGCCAGACAAAGCTGATGAAGGAGGCAGTACCTGTTCTGGGAAGAATGGGGGAAGGAAATTATGTCTAGTTATCAATGATGGCTATTTGAAAACAATTTTCCAGTCAGAAAAGCCATTTACGAGGCTGTGATTTGTGGTACTTCTTCATCATTAGGCTCAGATCCATGCCAGGTTTTAAGGCTCGTCCTCTTGGTTTATCTAATTTTTGACTTTCCATTATTGAGTAATACTATTTTTAACAATGAAGTTTGGAAAACGGGGCAGAACCTGCTGGACCTGCATTGCTTCCTGTTCAGGTCTCTTAACTCTTCCCCTGAGCTCTCAGAGATGATGATGAATTTGTATATACAGAGATTACTGGAACAGAGTATGTTTCCAAGTTGGCTTTCCAGCTCTAATCTAATTACTGCCTGTCAGCTTCCTAAATATTAGCACTTCCATTACTCAATTCAAAATAATCATTAAACAAAAGGTCTGCAGCCTCTCAGGAAAACTTGAAATAGGCATCACATGTGTGTGGAGACGGAGAAGGAAATTCCCCTGGAGCACCAGTAGCTGGAGGGTGTCCCAGCAGTGCAGTGTGGCAGGTGCTGATTCTCACTGGCTTGGTACCTCAAAGTCTGCAGAGCCCCATCCTGGTGGCTCCTCCAGCATGGTGAGGGGACAGTCCCTGGCACTCTGCTATGGCCTCGCTCTGACTCCTGTGGGATTGTTGGTTGTTACCTCTGGGCTGGTTTTGCTGGCCAGGTCTGAGTGAGGTCTTGTCTGGTTTGTGCAGGAAGGACCACATCCTGGCCATCCTGGCACGCCGGGGGCTGGGGCGCGCCAGGAGAGCGGCGATTGTTCGGCAGGTCTGCCACGCGCTGGAACGCTCCGACAGAGGAGAGGGCAACACGCTCTTCGCTGAAATTGATGTGCCGGTGGTCATAAGCTGCTTCTGAAACAGAACCAGAACAGCAGCCAGCATCCTCCCTCCTCCTAAGCGCTGTCTCTACACATGCACTGAAATTTGCTGCCCCGCCTTGCTCCTCTGCACACCCAAATTTTTGACTGCTGTGAAGAAAGGAGCAGTTTTCTGAACTTGCTACACTGAGTTCAGAACCAAAAGACACCAACCTCCTGCGAGAGCTTGTGGGCAGCAGCTCCAGCCCAGGCACTGCGTCCACCCCATGTTCCATACAGATTCTGTCGCTGGGAGGCTGCTCTGTTGTTTGGTCCAAGATTAAATCTCCTTTCAGAGAACAGAAGAAAACCAAAAGCAGTTCACTCAGAGCTATATTAAGGCTTGGACTATGCTTTGCATAATTATATAGCAGCAGTGCAAGAGCCTCCTTCATAATTAGTGCCCATGAGCAACCAAGGGGCAGAGCTTGGGCAGGGATGTGGTAGCACCCAAGCTTTATTTCCTCTGTGAACCAGCTGGCCAAGCTGGCATGACACAAGGTGGTGACGTTATGACCTGATGCCACAAACCACTGCATGCCTGAGGAGGAAAATCTTGGGTAACCAAACCCCAAGGCCAGGACATGCAACACATGGACCACTCTGCCCTCCAGGATCATCCTGGTGACCCTTCTGGCATTTCAGCAGATTTTCCTCACTCATGGGCTGCCTTGAAAAATTCCTGTTGGACCAAAGATCTGTTCATGCCATCATAGCTTCTCTGTGTGTACAAGCATGTCTGGATTGGATGTGCCATGTAGAAGGAGGCTTCAAGTCCCCCTTGACCTGAGGAAAAGAGTCACTGTGCCTCTAATCCATTTTCTTGTATGTTTAAACATATTTTAACAAATCTGGTATGATCTAACTGCAGTATGAAACTAAATGTGAGGTGGACAGACATAGTGCTACAGATGGATCCTCATCTTGTGTAAGCCAACATCACCCCCTTAGTGGGCTTGGAACACCATCAGTTTAACGCCATGAGGCATCCAAAGCATTACATCCAGCATCTGCAGGGGAGACTGAAAGAGACATCCAGCAGCCTGGAGCTGTATAAATATGATTTTATTTAATTCAATTTATCCTTAGGTTGCCCTCCACAGAAATTAATCCAAGACTTTATAGAGATGTGCTCATGATCTATCAATTAATATGATAAATGTGAACATGGCATAGCCTTGAACACTAATTTGTCTGAGCTTACAGCATCAGCGGTGAGCCTTTAATTTCCTTTGCTTCAGGTTGCACCAGTATGAATTTCAGCCTGGGTGAGCAGCAGGCACGGGTGACAGGCCAAGGGAGCTGTTCTGATGGATGAGAAACACAGAGTGCACCTTTTACTCACAGTCATCCTCTGAGAATTTTTCTAAGGTAGACCTGCTACCTCCACAGTGAAGATGAGGTGTTTTTCTAAAGATGGCTTTGAAATACTAGGTACAAATTGACAGCTTGAGGTGGGAAATCCTGGAAGGAATTTTCTGCCCTGCATCTTTCTTCAATACAGCTCATGACAATTCCTGCAAATTCTCAGCTTGGTGACTCTCTGTATTTGCTATGGAGAAAGAGAAGTAAAACATCACCTATATCTCCCATTAGATGTGCAGAGCTCAGGAACACTTTGGAGCTCTTCTTTCTTGTCCTAGGGATATGGTGCAAAATTAAGGCACACTGGAGTATTCCCACATGGATCTGTGACCTGCATGCCCCATCCCAACAGAGGGGAAGGACATCAGTGCTGAGAGATTAACATTTATTGTTACAAGCACTGACTAAGTGGGAGAGATAAAGAGATTTTTACTTTTGCATACTCAGTCTGAGACTTCTAAGACTGCAGCTTCAGTGGAGTGCAGGATTTGAGGCACTAAAGCCTCAGTGGGAGCTTTTGTGCATCACAAATTTCCCTCTGCCCTGTATGCATCTCCCATCCAAGCACCTCACGCAAGGCATCTGTGGCACAGACATTTTCCCAAGTGCATTATTTAAATGTATACTGGGTTTTCAATCTTATTATTTAACTGGCAAAGCCTTCACAAAGCAGCTGCCTTTCCTCAGGCTTCAGCCGCCTGGCCCTGTGATTAGATAGGGAGTTTGGCTTCCGTTTGTCTAATAAAAGCAAGTTGTTACCCTGGAGTCATGGAGGAAAGCTGGGCACAATGGTCTGCCTTTTGTCACAGCCTCTCCTGGGACACTCACATCCCGCAGCCCGGCACTCTGTAAGCCCGTGACAGTCACGGAGCCGCCCTCCTCGGGGCTGCTGCTCTCCAGCTGCTTGCTCTTGAGCAAACCAGTTTAAGTTTAACCCCATTATGGCAAGACTACAGTTCAGCCCCAACAGCTGTGCGAGTGGAGAGGGAGATCCAGGATGGGTGAGGATCAGGGGTCTCTCTGGGCAGGGGGGATGCTTGCTCTGGGCTGCAGAGCAGACCCTGGAGCCAGCTGAACAAGGAGAGAGGAAGGGCTACGTGCTTTCCAAAATGAGCTGCTGCTGTCCAGCTGTCTGCTGTGAAAAACTCAGTGTTCATTACAGCCAATCTCACATTCCAAAAAAAAAAAAGAAAAAAAAAAGAAAAAGAGAAGGCCTCTCAGGGGCTTTTAAATGTGGAAGATGTTGCTCTTGTAGGAAAGCACCAATGAGCTCAATTATTACCGTTAACTCCTTTTGCTTGTTGTTTCTCTGTGAAGAAAAACACCATCCTCTCTATTCCTACCCCAGCACGCATTCCCCTCCAGGACACACAGCTCATTCTTATCCCGGGGGGCCAAGCGACCATGTGCAGATGCATCCTCTGGTGAATAAAGCTGTCTCAAAAGCACCCAGCTACATGGAAGAACCAAACTCTCTCCAGATTTAACTTCTCAGGGATGAACACTGCATTGGAGGGGGGAGTGGTGCAGATTTGGCACAGCTGACAGTATTGTGGGGTGGTGAAAGATACTTTTTTTTGGTTCAGAGGTCTCTGCTGTTTCACAATACTTTTGTTTCTGATTTGAGGTGAAAAGCAAGGGAACAGTGCCTGCAGCCAGGGTACACGAGCTGGTGTTTGTCATCCAAGACCTTCAGGTGCCGCCATTTCAGCAATTTTGCTCTGTGAAGTTGCACTTTCCTGGAAGGAAGATACGGAAAACAGGCTCACTCACAGCAGGAAAGGAAGAATACCAAGGCATTGCAATAAATGCCTAGGAGGCTGTCCCTGAGCTGAGGTTCCTAGTCAATCAGTCAAAATATTCCTGACAAAAAAGCGTCTTAGTGCAGCACCACTATAATGTTTAGCTCTCTGTCATGATATCTTTCAGAAAAGAGCTCTCAATTTGGTTAAAATATTCAGGATGATCAGTGAGAAGCAGATTGCAGATTACATCCACTTTATGAGCAGGGCAATGTGGACTGACACCATCTAGCACACACAGCTGGCACAAAAAAAGAGATGCCAGGGTGTTATTATCTCAGGGATGGCTGAAAAGTAAACTTGTATTAGTTTTAGGTTTAGCTACTTTGGTAATTATTTATCACACTTCTTCAAAGTACTGCTGTTTAGCAAACATTAATCTGCTGTATTTTGCCTCCTCCTCCATGAAATCTTGTTGTGGTTGGATTTACTGCCCCAAAGCCAGTTGTCTTGGTTCTCTGGGCACTGGGCAAATACAGGAGTGCTCTGCTCAGCATCACTGTGCATTTCCATCCCTTAAGGACGATTTTATGTAATACTGCTAATGATGACATGACATTAGCACTGGGATTGACCCATCTCTCCCCTGAAACCTCTGCAGGAGATTAGTCAGGTTGCCAGAGCATTGATTTAAACTATTTACTATCACTGTTACAATTTTAAAAAAACAGTATTGGGGAAAGGAAAAGGCTTATGTACATTAATGTGTGGAAAAGTGGATTAACTTTTAAAGAACTACAAGAACTTCCTCTAGTCCCACAGTCACGTAACTATCTATTGCCTGAGATACTGAGCACATAAATTTTGCCTCCTTGCCTTCATCCCTGGCACACAGAGCACTGCAAATAGTCTCTAATACTCTTCCAATGTAGCACTCTCCATTTATATTTGTAAATTCATATCAAGTCATTCAAATACATTATCCTCAAAAAGATGTAAGGCAGAGAAACCTCTGAAAAAAAAGGCTGTTGTAGTATTTTTGCCATCTTGATACCGCCTAAGTGGGAGTCTCGAAATGTCAGTGTAAGGATTTCTCTGCCAGCTGCACAGAGATTGTACCTCTTGCTAAAAGAGGCAGAAAAAGTGAATGGCAGATTAAAGATGAGCACCTAAGTCCCAAAATGTCTGACCAGACATAGTTTATGTTTGGCCAGGCATGAAACTCTACCTGGCAGCACGAGTGGACCTGTAGCCTGAGCTCCATAGTGAGTGTGGAACTGGGGAGATGCCATGGCTTCATGAGGGGATGCAGGATTATGCCTTGGTTCCCAGGACTGTGGGGAGACTGACATCAGGCAAAACAGAACCGTTTTTGTGTAGACAGTGTTACACAAGTGCAGAAAAAGTAAACCAAGCCAGAAGGTTTGCCAAGTCATGCCCTGGCTGCTCTCGGTCCCTGGGAAGGGAATGATGAATGACAGCTGGGAGAAGGATGCTGAGAATCAGAAGAAAGCCAAGAAAACATTATTTTTACTTTTCCACAAACTCCACAGAGAAAGGGAGCTTTGCTTTATGTTGGTCAGTGCAGAGCAGTGGCTTTCAATTTTTTGCTGCCTATGGACTAAGGAAGTACTTCCAGGGAAGGCACAGAGCACAGAAGTGATAATTGTCTTCCAGTCAGTTAAAAAATTGCTGCAAAAGGGAAGGAATATGCTCCTCTCCATTTTCTGTGGGGGTCAGGCATAGAGAAACAAGCTTCTACTGCAGCAAGTAGAGAGAGGCAAGTTAGATGCAACAAAACCACCTCAGAGGCTGATGGGGCTGGATGCTGAGCACAGCGTGTTGTCCCCACCATGGGTGACTTCTACAGAATCACAGAATGTTTTGGGTTGGAAGGGACGCCAAAGATCAACAAGTTCCAACCTCCCTGCCATGAACAGGGACACCTTCCACTAGACCAAGTTGCTCATACCAAACAAAGCTTCCTGGTGAAGCTCATCATGGGTAATCCAGGAACTGAAATTAAGGAAAAGCAAAGTAATCATAAAAGTCCATTATCCTGAGCAAGTCACAAAATGCTGGGGATCATTTCCTGAGCGAGGGAGATCACAACTTCCCAATACTTTTTCCAAAACTCGGCGAAAAATATTTCTTGAAAGAGCTGTGCTATGAACAGAAGCTCATTGAGTAGATAAGAGGCAATCATGGAATTAGTCATCAGGGATTCATCAGGAGGACCAAGGCTGAAAATCTGGTGGCTTTTGTCTCCAAAAGCACGTCATGCACTCGTGGACCATCATCTTCCCCTCACAGCCCCAGTTACAGCTCAAGAATGCATTACTCATGCTTTTGTCTTGAGAGCCCTTTAAACAAACAGGTCTCAAGCTTCCCAGGCACCAGCAAAAGCCTCTTTCCCTCAGTGATCTCAAGGCTGCATTACCCTGTGTCTCTTCTTGCTCAGCAGCTGTTAGTCATCCTTCAAAACAAAGACCATTCCCCAGAATAACACATGCACTGTCTTCAAGAAGACACGTGGAGAGAAGTAACAGCCCAAAGGCCAGGCTGGATTTACATGTGGAAAGAAGGTCTTCCAGCAAGCTCATGGAGGAGCTGTTATTTGGAAGCACCATTGCTTGTGGCTGCCAAAGGATGGATGATGCATCACGTTGGCTCAGGAGATCTTCTTCTGGATGTACTGAACTGGTGGCACAGGGAGAAGAGCACAGGGGAAACAGTGGGGTGCAGGGAGGGGAAGCACTGAGAAACAGTTTGTGCTGCCCATTCCATACATCTCCTGCCCCTGCCTTAGTCTGCAGCCCAGCCCTCCACCTGCCTCTGCCACCAGGAGATGACAGCTCCAGAAAAAGGGACACCTACACAGCTCTGGTCCTACATCCCCAAATATCTCAGGGGCTGATGTGCAGCCTTGTGACATCCCATGTGAAATTCCTCTCTTCAACCCTCTTTTGTCCGAAAAAACAGTTCTTTCCCCCCCATTTTTGTTAACCATATGACTTTTGCTTATTTCTTCACTACCAAACAGAACAATGCCAAATTCAGCCCTGGCAAAGGAAAAAAAAAATAGATCCATGGGATTGCATCAAGCTGTGGCCTAAATTTCAATCTGATTATTCTTTACAAGGAAAAAAGCCAAACTTGAGAGGATCCTGAACTTGCAGCACCAGCCAGAATCTCAGAGGGCAGTGACACCCTCCCAGGCTGGGCATGCCCTTGGCACAGCAGCACTTGGTGTTGCAGCAAAGGCTGTGGTACAATATGGCAAGAGAGCCCCTGCCAGGAGTCCCCATGTGGGAGTCCCACACATGACATTTCAGTGCTGCCTGCAGGGAGGGGGCTGAACCTGAACACACCATTTCCTCTGCTTTTGGCCCTGACACTTGGGTCTGGGATTTCTCACTTTCATCAAAATACCTTTTGCAAGTGATTAAATACTGAAACAGCTCAAGGTTATGTCTTCTAAGTGAATGAATAAAAAAAAAAAAAAAAGGAAAGGATTTGTTTGGTTTGCAACAAGGCAGGAATACTTGAATAGATGCCTAGTTTTATTCTATTAAGTATCCAAAACAGGAGAAAATTTTGAGTTAACAAAACTGCCTGCAGACAGACAGCAAAACTGACAGCAATATTGTTCTCTTTCCCAGGGCTATTCACAATCCATTGCAAACAACAACTGCTATGTCTCCACAATCATTTGACCTTTGGCCTTGGAGTGTGGATTTAGATGCCATTGTTTTAGTCACAACAGGAAAAATGGATTGCATTGTTGCTGTTACAGCCGTATTTCTGGGAAAAGGCTAGCATGGGGTGTACCAAACAGAATCCTCAAAGGAATACTTTTTCCACAGTTAAAATACCCCAAAACTTTCATACTATATGTAACTGCTCTTTCAATCTCTTTTGAGTGAAGTAGCCTCTTCGTAATGCAGGTGGATAAAAGCCTGAAGGAGTTAAAAGTGCAAACACAGGGCTGACATTTATGAACTGCACCCAAATTACTGCCTTTACATTGGCATTGCAATATTGGGGTTTGTATCCATCACTCATATTTACTTACTTCAGAGCTTATCCTCTATTCCATAAAGGGAATGTTAGAAGTAATCATGACAACTCCATCCATTCAGGAAGTGGTTTAGGAAGGATCCATGTTTGGCTGCTGTGTTATTGGAACAACTCGCAGGAGAGCACAAATGTGCAAAGCACCTTAATCAGCCCCACAGAGCAGGCTCTGCCAGAGTAGGGGGAGGTAAAGAAAAATGTTGTTGTCCTGAAGAGCCAGCAGGATTGCTCTGACATTTGTTGAGGAAAGGGGAATATTTTATTACAATGTCAGTCCTCAGGAGTCTCATTCAGAAATATGCCAGTATTTATGAAGAAATTAAGGGCTTTTCTCTACTGACAGTAAATCTGGGAGCAACAACTCTGTTGATCTCAACAGTGCAATGAGCACCTTACTGAGTCAGAGGCTTTGAAACACAGGCTATTAAGTCCCCATGGCTACTTGGATTTTCCCTGGAAACTTCCCTCTGTGCCACTCACTAAGCCCAAATTTGCTTGGACACATGAGGATAATGCAGCAGGAGAGAGGCCAGGAACAGCAAGGGGCAAACCTTGAGGACCCACAAGGAAGTTCAAAACAGAAGAACTTCTTGGTATCTTCCTTTCCAGACCTCAAACAGAAGTACTGTTCTTAACGTTTTCCAAGGTGCTTTCCCCCAGTACTTTCCACCATTTGGTGAGGGGGAATTTATGAACTGCTTTTCCTAGGGGGCAAAAAGAGATCCTCCAAGGCAGGGAGTCCCTGGGCAATGAAGGTGTCTGGGCTGGGGTAAAACAACTGCAGTGAAAAGGCATCCTGATTTGTTCCACCAGGTCTAAACACGATGCTGTTAGCATCATGAGGGCCAGTTTGGATTTGGTCCCATCCAGTGACCTTTCCAGTGTTTCATTCCCTGATCTAAAATTAGTCCTCTCATCCCCTGCACACAAATCAGGTACCAGCAGGGCACAGCCGTCGGTGTCTGGAGAGAACTAGTGAAGGCAGGCGTGTCCCAGCCCCAGCTTTTAAATATGGATGGCACATTCCTCCCGCCCCACGGGCAGCAACTGTGTGAGTGGCTCTGCTGACACAGCTCACCCAGCTCTGGCTGCCACAGGGTGGTTTTGGCAGTTCCAGGGTTCAAAGCAGGTCTATCAGGACAGCCAGCCCCGTCCTGCACAGCACAGCTGTGCTCTCACATCTGGAAGCACCGAGCCACACTGCAGAGAGCACGGATGTCCAATGCTGCCCAGGGTGTGGCTCCTTGCACCATTTCTTGTAGCTGAACTGATAAGGCAGTTCCCATTTGCATCCAACAGCCTCTGGCTATGCTGACCTCTGAGGGCATTCAAGTCAAAAGTTGCCCCATCAAGGTGACCCCTATTTAATGCAGGAGCACTGGAGGAAAAGTAGTGTGTATCTTGGAAGAACACGCACATGCACTTGTCTGGATTCACAGAGACCCCGTTCTTGTGTGCTCTTGCTGAACCCCAAAGGCATTAGGAAGCTGTAAATAGAGAAGCAGTGTTACACAAAGAAGCATGAGTAAGCTGGGAAAAAGAAAGAACTACTGGGTAGTAAGTGCTGGAGCATCTTAAAAATTGGGTAATAAAAAAAATGGTGCTTTTCTGTCAGAAGATCCTAGAGGCTTCTCCTAAGCAGCAGTGTTTTCCAGAAGATCTGTGCTACAGGCAGATGTGAATCCCCCACAATTTTCCCAGCCCAGAGCTCTTTCACATCTGATCTGAACACTTCATTCAGCCCCATCCAGACCTGAGCCTTATGCTGTGACCCTCTAACATGCCCTCCATTTCCCAATGGAAAGTGGGATAGCAGGAAGTGTGAGTTCCCACTCCAGTGGAGTGACTTGTGCTGAGATGACTGGACTTCCAAACTAGAAAAAACACTTCTGGTTTCCTTCAGATGAAGAGGAAAAAGCAACCCTTAGCACCTGTTGTTCCTCCCCAAGTCACCGCTCGGCAGATGTTGAGATTGCCCATCAGACTGCAAGTAGCTCAAAATACAAGGACAGTATCCCTCCCTCCATTTTATGGGGGAAGGTGACTTGTCCCAGGCTATAAAGAGGCCTGGCTGAAGGTCCAGGGACAGCAAAGCCAGAGTGGCTGGCTGCCAGGTCAAGCAGACTCTTCCAGCATGTGGTGTCTCCTGCTCACTATGAACATGTCAGGGACAGCTGGGCCCAGCCAGAAATCTCTGATATGGGTCCCTCCTCCTTCTCCATGTCAGATGGAGGGTGGCCTGACAACCACAGAAATGTACACCTCCCTTGCTCAAATACCAGGGGAGGGTGCCAGGGCAGCCTCAGGGACAGACACCTCCTCCACCAGAATATCACAGCAAAGGTGTCATCAGCCTGAGCTATGGACCACTCCTCAAGCAGAAATACCAGGATGGGGATGCAGACCATGCTTGCCTATAAGTCCTTCCTTTGATTCCTGTCAGGCTTGAACTCCTCGCTTATTACTCGGACATGTAGGATCTCTGATGCCGGAAGAACCCAAAATCAGGAAAGCTCTCTGTAGTTAGCTTGGTTCAGATGTGACTGGAGAGGACAAAAGTATCATCATATGAGGTTGGTACCACTAGTAGCAAAGTCCTCAGAAGAAGTTCCCACTTTTGAAGCTGCCAAATCACAGCTTTGCAGCAGGTCAGACCTCTGACACCAACCTCCCTCGAAGAGACGTGGGAAAAACATGTGTATTCACTACTTGGAGAGGAAGAAAACAGTCAGACACATGACTGCTGGATATTACCTGGCCCTGGTTTTCCAGTCCAACCCCACAACGAGAGCATTTTCTGACTCTCAAGCACTGACTCAGGCAACCTGCACTTGGGCTTGTCTGCCCCACCAGCTCCAGAATGCAGCCCCCATATTCCCAGCAGAAGGCAGAAGAGAGTCTGCTTACCCAGAGGGCTGCTGCCATCCACCTGCACCCAAAACTTCTGCTTTTCCACCCTGAAACGTGCACAGCTGGAATTACTCAGTAAAAATGAGATGAGCTCATGGAAAATCCCACAGGAAAGCTAGTAGTTTCCCTGTCTGGTAATAAAGGTCCTGAAAACAAGTTTGAACAAAAATCTCAAATACCACTCAATGAATAAGTATATTGCATTAATAGACTCCAGGAAGAAAATCTTTACCCTCATAGCAATCTGCTTCTTGAAATACCTTGGACTGGCAATGAGGATAACAGCTTTTCAGCATCATGAAAGAGGAAACTAGAGCTGCACTTCAAAAATAATCTCCTTATCAACACTTATTGTTTGTTGTATCTTCATTTTTACAGGTAAGTAAATCTTGTCTAGTGCAAAGGATTCACAACTGGTTTTTTAGTAGAGATATATCCCATTTGTAGACTCAGCTAAATTTGAATATTAGGACTGCTAATGAGATTGACTTCAATGCTGAGTATAGAAGACAGGAAGAATCTCATACAAATTTGATGTTCAAATTTAAGGAAGCATCTGCAAAACTAAGTTACAAATCTCTGAAGTACATCTTGCTTTTAAGAGCAAGTTGCAGCTGAGAAATATATCATGTGCATTAGAAAAGTCAAAAGTAAACCCCTCGATTCCTCAAAATCACAGACTTAAGACAGATTCTTAGGTGGCATAATCTATAACCACAGAGTATCAGTGTAGCCCTATGCAATACATGGAGTAGTTACAGAGCACAGAAAAGTTGCTGTGCAGCACTAGATGTGCAGCCCAGTACAACTTGGTTACCCACTACCCAATATTATTTAAGTAAATACAAGATGCCTGTCTCAGAAATCAAGCTACATTGACAAGCAGTGCCATGCTGGTGTATCAGGAGGTCAAAGTGCAGTGATAGGTTTGATTTGGGTAAATAAGGGCAGCCAGAGGATGACACCAAACTTCTAGGTTTTTAATTTAAGATCCAGTTACAAGATGCTGTTTGTTCCCCTGTCTGCTGGCAGAATTGTCCTAAGCCTACAGAAGTTAATTTACAGCAGATAAAGATGAGGCCCAACAACAGGTCCCACTACATGAATCTGATTTGGATCTTACACAAATCATTCTATACAGATATTTATCCAAGAAAGTAACCCAGGGTGCCTGCAGATTTGCAGCTACATTTGCTAACACCAGGCGAGCATCAGACTCCCTTGGGCTTTCTCACATTGCTTGCTGCGCCTAAGCTGCGGATGAGACATCAGTCCGAGTCAAATGCAAAGACCCCCTGAACATTTAAAGAGAGGTTTCAGTGGGTCTGAGACACATGTTACTGAGCCATTTCCCGATGCAGATTCACAGCACACCTGGGACGGACACCCCTGCATCCTGCAGGGGTCACATAACTGAGGATGTGAGCAGAGAACCAGCCGCAGGTCCTCCCTGCATCCAGAACAGCATCCTCTGCTAAGTGTGTGTGTAACCCTTGGAACACATCAACCTCCCTGGTGCTGCCCAGGAACCACACCCCTTAGCCTCCTGCATGAACTGGTCATTGGATGCAGTATCAAGCTTGCCTCCAGTTGCCGTGTGCTGCCCCCAAACTGGCTCTAACTGCAGATGCCCAACCGTGCCTCCTCTCCCTTCCACACTGGCATTGGAGGAGGTGATGAAGCACAGTTACTGCACTCCAGGGCCAAATCTAGCACTGTTTAACATTTCCAATGATTTTCAGACTGATGTGGCAACCCAGCATTTCTGTCCCATGACAATGGTTGTTTCAGGGGCTGGTTGTCAAGTACTAAGGGGACCCAACCCTGGGGCAATCCCAGAGGGAAACTCTGCCCAGCTCAGCCAAAGGCTGGCCTGAGATGAATTGGTGTTTTCCAGAGACCAGGGATCATGGGTTTGTCCATCAGGGCGGTCCCTCTGTTTTTGCTTCCTGTTTTGGCAGACATGGTTGGGGGTTAGTTTCTTCAGGGAGGGTAAAGAGTCCCTGAAAGGAAAGCAGCAACCCCATGGGCAGGAAGCATCTGCTCTCCAGCACTGTGCCAGCTCAGCTGGGTGCCTCCTTCCCGCACAAACATTGGCTTCAGTCCATGTCTGCTGCCGGGGAATGTCCCCACACTGGACCTGCATAGATCCATAGTCCCTCCAAAAGTTATGCAGCTACATAGGCACTGAGTATGGGCATCACCAGCAGCAGGAAAGCTCAAGGTTCACACTCAGCTTTAAATCTCTGGACCATTTCTTTACATTTTGCATTAGACCACAGCTATCAGATGCAAAACAGAAATCATCCCAGGCACAGCAACCAGACTCTTGGACCTGCTACCTGCCCCACTCCCTGCCCCACAGCAGCTTCCCAGGAAAGGAGGGAGGAGGTAGGCTCTGCAGGACCACAGTATTTTGATTTTGTGCCTGCAGGGCAACTGCTTCTACCCAGATCTCATCCAGATATGTGAGAAAGATGCTTTACATTGAGGCTAAGCAAGGGACAGCACAGCCCTTGCAGCCTCCACAGACTCTCTGCAATGGTCTGTCCCAGTCATTGCTGTCACCCAGAGATGCCCTGTCTGCCCTCCAGCCATCCCCTGCTGTGACAGCACACACGCTTCCACAGTGTAACAGGCTCACCAAAGCTCCATGGCCAGGAATGTCCCTAGACATCAAGAAGAGAACTCAGGAAAATAAAGCATAGAATCATAGAATAGTTTGTGTTGGAAGACACCTTTAAAGGTCATCTAGTCCAAATTCCCTGCAATGAGCAGGGACATCTTCAACTAGATCATGTTGCTCAGAGTCCTGTTCAACCTGGCATTGAATGTATCTAGGGGTGGAGCAGCTATCACCTCTCTGAGCAACCAGTGTTTTNAGAACTCAGGAAAATAAAGCATAGAATCATAGAATAGTTCGTGTTGGAAGACACCTTTAAAGGTCATCTAGTCCAAATTCCCTGCAATGAGCAGGGACATCTTCAACTAGATCATGTTGCTCAGAGTCCTGTTCAACCTGGCATTGAATGTATCTAGGGGTGGAGCAGCTATCACCTCTCTGAGCAACCAGTGTTTTACCATAAAACATATCTTCCTATCTATAATCTAAATTGACCCTTCTTCAGTTCCAAAACCATTACCCCTTGTCCTATCACAACAAACCCGGCTAAAAGTCCTTCAAATATTGAAAGGCTCAGTAAGGTCACCCACCCACAAGTGGAAGACAGAGTTTTTGAGGCTTTGGGGTTAGGAAAGAAGCCTGTGTCTCCCAGTATCTAGGCAGGAAGCCAACACACTGCACTGAAGGTGCTGGATGATATTAATGCCTCCTGGGAGTGCTGTGAGCCCTGCTCTGGGGAAGGTGCTTCACCTTGGCCATGACGCAGGACCCGGATACAGGCAGCTGTACTTTCAGGCACACACCTCATTACTGCCAGCCTGCTGGTGGCAGTGCCCTGCTCAGGGAGCAAAGCTTTCAAAGAATCAAAGAATACCCTGAGTTGGAAGGGACCTAAAGGGGTCACCAAGTCCAACACCTGGTTCTGCACTGCACAACCTCAAAAGTCACACCATGTGTCTGAGAGCATTGTCCAAATGCTTCTTGAACTTTGGCAGGCTTGGTGCCATGGCCACTTCCCTAGGGATTCTGTTCCAGTGTCCAACCTGGGTGAAGAACCTTTTTCTAACATCCAGCCTGAACCTCCCAACACAGCTTCATGTCATTCCCTCAGGTTGTATTACTGGTCACCAGAGAGAAGAGATCTGTGCCTGCCCCTCCACTTCTCCTCATGAGGAGGCTGCAGACTACAACGAGGTCTCCCCTCAGTTTCCTCTTCTCCAAGCTGAACAAGCCAAGTGACCTCAGCCACTCCTCACACAACTCCCCTTCTAGACCCTTTTGGATGCTGTCTAATAGCTTTATGTTTTTCTTCTGTTGTGTCACCTAAAACTGCACACAATATTCCAGGTGAGACTGCCCCAGTGCAGAGCAGAGCAGAGCAGGACAATCCTCTCCCTCATCAGGCTGTGCCTGATGCCCCCCAGGACACGGTTGTCCCTCCCGGCTGCCAGGGCACTGCTGATTCATATTCAACTGGATATCAACCAGGACCTCCAGGGCCCTTTCCTCGTTCCCCAGGGCTGACCATCCCAGGTACAGAATATGGCATTTTCAGCGGCACCTGCTCCATCCCTAACGGAGAGTTTCCAAGCCTACAGGGGGGCACATCACACAGTGCCCCATTCCCGGGGCTGTCAGGACAGAGCGCCCGGGCACGGTTTCCCCGCAGTGACCGCCCCGGGGCCAGCCGCCCCGCTCCGTGTCACCTTTCCCTGCCAAGGGGATTTCTCGGTTCCCTTTGGCTCGCACCCGGGCCGGGGGAGGCGTAGCCGGGGTTTCCCAGCCGCTCGGTCCCGCCCCGAGCCCTTATAGCCGGGCTGCACCGGCCCCGCCGCCAGCTCCGCTGACGGTCCCGCCGAGTGTCCCGCAGCCCCGCATCCAGCCCCGCCGCCGCCCGGGAGCCGCCGCACAGTAAGTCCTTCGTGCCAGCTGCCCGGCGCTCTCGTCTTTCCCCTTCCCCATCTCTCCCGTTTCTCCGCTGCCCGGCTCCTGGCTCGCCTGCCGCAGTTCTGGGGAGCTCGGGGGTCTCTCTGCTGTTTTTGCGAGGGGGGAACCAGTGGCAGGTGGCAGGGGATGGGTTCCAGGGCACAGCGACAGCTTTCAGCCTCACCTGGTAAATATCAGAATGGAGAACAAGTCCGACTGCTGCGAGAAGCACAGCACCTCCAGGCACATCCCAGGATATGTGCCTGACAGTTCCGTTTTGACAGCTGGGGCTGATTTCTGTTCTTTTCCTCAAAATTTTGGGGCACAGGCTGCGAGCAGTGACTACTGTAACCCCCCCACCCGCCCTCCATCTCTTTCCCCAAAATCTGGATGTAGGTCTTGGACACCAAAGCATCCTAAACTGGGCACTGGGATCCAAGTCCAGAGCGGCATTTCCCACCCTGTCCTCTTTGTCTGTGTTCAAAGGAAGTGGTTTTCCCCAAAACCATTAAAAGTAATTGGATAATGACTCGCTTGGCTTGGCTGTGCCAGGATGGAAATGGAAAACATCCCTTTCAGTGCCTGGATCCTGGACGGTCCAGAGCAGCCCCTGTGACTTACACCCTGCCAGGGTCACTGTGCCAAGCTGGCACATTTCTGCATTGCCATGCTTGCCATTTTGTGACTATGGTTTTTCCTAGTCAGGGAAGTACCACTGCCCCCAAGACCTGCCTTTTCCCCAAGCACTGAAAACCCTGTCAAAACTCCCTTCTATCCTTGAGCAGGAGCCCCATGCCCACTGTGTCAGTTCCTCAGGCACAAATTGAAAGGTTCACCTCCAGGGTTAGGATCCTTGGTGTTTTTAAGTAGGATTTTTTTGAGGCTGCTGCAAAGGAAGGGAGTTTCTATGGTTGGAGCACATGGCTGATCTAGAAGACATGGTGCCTTGCCATCACACTCAAGTTCAGAGCAGAAAACCTCAAGAAACCCTCATTCTCTAAAGCATTCAGCTGCCTGCCCCCACCAAAGGACTTTGGGGCTTGCCAGTTCCAATAGAGCCAATCAAACGGGAGCAGAGAGCTTTGGCAAACTCAGGTCTGGGTTTGCTTCAGTCCCTCTCTCCATAAAAAATACACCTGAAAAGCCAAAGTATTTGAAAGTGCCAAGAGAAGCTTCCAGGGAGTTTGTGTATCTTCTCAGTGGTTGTTAGCTCTAGCAGTGAACTTTGCAAACTCTAGGATTTGGCTTTGGGAACAGTGATATGAAAACAAAATTCTAGACAGTGGCAGCTGGTTTCTCTTTCAGAAGCAAAACAGTTTCAAATGGTGCTGCCCAGATGTGAAGCAAGAAGGAAAAGGAGCATATTACAGTGCAATCTCTCTTCTTTTTCCCAATAACAATATATATGTATAATTTTCTCTCTGTTTGAAAAATTCTCACTAACAGCAGGAGATGCTGGTTTACGGGACTGTTTTCAGTTGTGCTTCAGTATTTTAGGGAAACCAAATTCTTGCTTAAAAATGACTGAGGCACTGCATAGCTGTATCTACACTATTCCCCAGAGAGGTGAAAACATGGTTTAATGCTGATTTAAAGCATCTCAGGCCAGGTGAGATGCCCTGGGATCCTCTGCCTGCTCTGCCACTGCCATTCCCCTGAGTCCCTTGTGTCCCCCATCACCCCCCTATGGGGTTGCCCAGCCCCAGCACTGCTGAGGCACGTGGACTGAGTCCCTTGGGGAGGCTCTGCTCCTGGCTTGCCATCTTTACTGGAGACATAAGTTTTGTTCCCCCTCAGCTTTTGGCTCCATTAGGAGCAGAGCTTGGCCACCATCAGGATGGTGCTGGATGACATTGGATGGTGGGTGTCTCACAGAGGTCTGCAGACAGGAGCATGGATGTGAGCAGCACAGTAAAGTGTCAAGGTGGAGCTCTGGGTGTCCCAGCTTGTCTGTGGACTGAAATTTCCCAGGTAGAGCCAAGTGGAAACCAGCGGTGTCCCCATTCAGTACTTAATCCAGTGGGAGCTGGAGTTTTACTTCTGGTATTTCCTGCTGCAGATACAAACACAGGCCAAACAGCAATGGCAAACTGATAATCGCTGGGCAGGCATTCAAGCTGGCCAAATGTGAGTGAGCATAGTAGCTACTGAATGGACAGCCTTACTTAAATGCTTAAGGCTGTCCCTTTCACACCATTACCAGGACAGAGTTCTGACAGATGTTACAAACTTTTAAGCAGCTTAATCGTTCCTTTATGGAGTCTCTTATGTGTCACTTAAACGGTTTTCAAAGATGCATTGCATTCACCTTGGTATTGAAAAAGAACCAAAGCTGTTTTGAAATCCATTTTTCTGATCATCATTCATCAAAATGAAAGACCTTAGGCTTTTGGAAAGGGAGGGGTACTTTCTTCGTTTAAAAAACAAACAAACAAAAAAGGTCAAGAAAGGCTTTGTTTGAAATAATTGGAGAGAAAGAACTCAGCCGAGTCTGTTCTTGAGCAAACAGGAAGGAAGGGATTTGGCAGAATTAATCTAAACACAATGTTGTATTGGGAAATACAGGCTGGGAAAAGAGTCCTATGAAACCTAAGAAAGCCCAAATCACTTACAGAGCAACCCTGTTACCATGTTTTTGGGGTATTTGTTTGGGGTTTTATTTTCATTTTTGGGAGTTTTTTTTTTGAGTGGAAATGTAACAAAAAGGAGCTCTTTTCCACTGTTTGTAGGATTCTAGTGGGGCATCCTGGTGTGAACTGCAAGGGGGGGGTTCCTCCCTCCTGTCCTCCTCAGTGCATGTGCTGAGAAAATATGTAGGTGCACAGTTTCAGCCATGGCACACTTCTGGGTAACACTGAGATTAGCTTGGTTGGTTCCATTATGGTGCTAATCATGCCGTGGTTGTGGGTTCAATCCCTGTATGAGCCAGTCACTTAGAGAGCTGGAATTGATCTTTGTGGGTCCTTTCCAACTAAGAATATTCCGTAACTCCCACCTGCTGAGCTCTGGTGCTCAGACCCCCTTTCCTTGCTCATGCGACTGTCCCTGCAGGCCTGGGGCACGAGGGTTCTGCTGAGCAGCCACCTGACACTGAAACCTGATGCATCTGACAGCCACTGCCATCCCACCTGTCTGTAGCAGCACCTTAGGTGTAGTTTTTCACTTTGATGCAGGTCACAGGCCACCAGTTTAGCTGAGAGCCACCCAAATCGTGCACACCCCTCCCCCTTTCCTTTCCAAGTGAGTTTTCATCTTGGTGGTGTTTTAAAAGCCATAGCACAGCCTGGCATCCAAAGCAGGGAGGAGGAAAGCTCTCAGCAATGCCAAGCTCGAGTTGCTCTCTGTACCACCCAGCTGCTACCCCTGACTTGCTGCTTCGAAGCTCTCCAAGCTGCTGTGAGCCAGCAGGAGGAAACACAATTAAAATGAGAAGCCACAATCTTCCAACCAGTTTGCCCAGAAATGAGTACCGTGGTTTGTATCAGCGTGACACATATCACCAGCATAAACTTAACAAGTGTATTTGAAGATCACCACACTGAGGCCTTGTAACTGAAGCCAGATTCTTCCTTTATTTAAAATCTAATTCTTCTGCCTTTACTCAGTACAAGTAAGCCAAAACTCTCTTGCCTGAGAGACTTCATACGGAAGTGTTCTGGTCTCCTAGAAAGTCACTTTAATATTTAAAGTGTTGTTAGAATAAGGATTGGAAACTATGAATCACTTCATTTATTTGTAATAATTACATAATTATAACCATTATACAAATGGTTATAGCTGTGCAAATAAATATTTAGCAATATATTAAATTACATAGGAACATAAATAACTCTAACTATGAATTCTGAAAAAATGTTGTAACAGTGACAAATTCCTGCTGTTAATTATTGTAGTGCAGGAGTGTTGGTGGTGGAGTAGGACTCTGGCAGGATAATGTCTGTTTAAACAAGGCTAGACCACCCTGCCCCTCATGCCTTGTGCCCATTTCCCCTTAGCAGAGATCAGCAAAAAAAGGCCCTGAGGGAGATGGGAATTGATCCCGATGCCATAGAACAGTATGAGAGTTTCGTGGTTGCTCTGAAGAGGCACAGGACACTCATCCCACCCACCCACATCGTTCATGTGCAGCATCCATGCTCACATCCCTAGCTGTGGAAAGCTCTGCCTTCCTGTATCTGGACAAGCTCAAGGTCTCAAATCAAGCAATCTGAGTCACGCTTAAAACGACTCTTTGGTTTTCTGTAGGTTCTTTATTAACCCAGAGAGCTGTTCCCATTCTCTCAGTTACCTGGGGTGACATTGCTGAGAAGCTCCCCTACAGAGCTGTGCTCCTACCAGGCAAGTATCATTCTCCACATCGCCCACTCATGCCTTGCCACATTGTTCCATGCTATTTTTCTTGCTAACTGTTGTAATCTGATCAATTCTTTTTCTGAAATTTACAGGCTAGAAGGACAATGATGAAAATGTTACCTTTTTTCCAAACTGGTCCTCTCGGAATACGCAATGGATCAGAGGGTTGCGTTGGTGCAAACAGGCAGTTTGAAAACCCTTCGGCATCAGTAGACGAGCAAGCCTGTTCTGAACCTTCTGTAGATGAGATCTGGTCCAGGGACCAGGAGAAGATGAGTGAAAGGCCAGAGGCAGCCTGCAGAGCTTCACGTGCCTCTTCCATCACGAGCAATGAGAGCTGCATCTCTGCCGGGGACAGCCCTGAAAAGGGGAGAGGAATAATGGAAATCCTTAGAACTGCACTTCAGAAAATTAAAAAGACTAAACCACCCAGTGGTAAGTGATCCTCCATCCTCCTTGCACCACTTCATGGGCCACTTCTGGAGGGGCTTTACAAGGTAGAGAATTGTCCCCTAGAGAAACGAGGGCATCAACAGATTGAAGTGGCTTTTCCAAGAAGCCTGGGGAAACATGGGCTGAGGGAGACATGACCTCAAGTCCTAGACCTTTGGTACCAAGAGCACAGTCCATTGGGAACTGTCAGTTTGCAGGTTTTCTGTCCAAAAATTATTTCTACCTCTCATGTGGACACAGAGTTCTGTGGGTGGGTGAGAAACCAAGGCGTCAATCTCAGCTCCATGAAAGCACCACCCTGTGAAATCACAGAATCAAAGAATGGTTTGGGTTGGAAGGGACCTTAAAGATCATCTAGCTCCAACCCCACTGTTCTCTCAGTCTCCTCTTCTTCCAGGGACAGGAGTAAGCAACACGTAGATCTTTCCTGGGGATGATATATGAACATACAGTTCCTCCAGTTGCAGGCACTAGTCCTGCAGAGTGCTTGGGGTGGTAGAGAAATACCTGTTCAGAGAAAGCCAGAACTGGAGAGAAAAGTGTCCCTTGTTACCTCATTCATAAACTTTGCAAGCTGTACCTTAAAATAAGTTAATTTTGTAGCATTTCCTCATTTACTGTGGGGCTCTTACAAAGTTTTATTGTTTAGTACAAATTATCTCATTTCCAGACAAGCCTTTACCTGTCTAATTGGCATCTCCTTCTCCATGTGTCAAATGTTTCCCCTAGCTGGTAGTATTCTTTCTTGGCCTTGAAATTTGCTGCTGAAAACGGGCCTTTTGTGCCTTTGTTCTTACCAGTGCATTGTCCCATTCCCAGTGTCTGCAACCAGAATTGCAGAAAATATCCCAGATGAGATACCACCAATGCCTGGAACAGTATGTTTCCATTTTCCTGTCTCAGCTGGGCATTTCTCACTGGATGCATCCTGGGTCACAAGTGACATTTTCACCATCACCTCCCAGTAACAATTTACAAATTCTCCAGGCATCTCTCTTCCTCCTCCATCTCAAGCTGATTCACATCCAGCTTGCAGCAGAAAGTCCTGTTTGTTGCTAAGTAACTTTTGTTCTGTTCAATTTGTGTCTTGCATTTCGTGCTATTAAATTTCAGTCCATTTACTATTCAAGTTATCCCATTGTTCCTGTAAAATGCACGAAGCCTCAGTTTCAATAATGTGTCTGATCTTTGTGTAATCAGCAGATGCCAATAGGGCACTCCCAGCTTTTGTGCCACAGTCTCTAAGGAGAATATGAAGCAGTATGAATTTCATGATTATTGCAAGCTTTCTCCCATGAGGGTCCTCTGTGCAAACATTACACACCTAACAAAACTTATTTTGGGATATCCCTTCTCCAGTTTAACTAATAATTTCCCAGATTCACTGTCTCAAGCAACTTGCTGTTATTCAGATAAGATCATTTGATTGTGTTTATCTTGCCCGCTAAATGTGTCCCTCAAAACAATTTCACAAGTCAGGTTGTGCCAACCTATTTCTGGAAAAGCCAAGTGGTATTTCCTCTAGCACATCTTATTTAGCTACCTCTTTCCATCTACATTTTTCCTAAAGCCATGCTTCTGATTTGAAAGCATATTAATGGGAAGGGGGATTATCAATAAATAAATAAATAATAAACAACTACCTTCACAAAGCTAAATTTTGGGAAAAATTATCAGTAGCTCATGAATAGCTGTCCATATGCAACCTACTGATGATGGGTATTCAAATTTCCATTGCCCCAGTTAAGGGCAAACTAGTAATAATCTGACCTTTAAATAAACAGATTTTCTATATGGTGAAGGAGCCCAAGATCTAGCATTTTAGAAATATATAAGCATTTAAATAAAAATATTCCAGAGCCATCATTTTTTATAAAACAGAAATTTGAATCTTCACTCTTGGTAAAGAAAGGCTGTGTTTTTTTTCACCAGTCAAACAAGTCATAGATCTCCTTGGAGAGCAAAAGCTTTGTGATGCCACTCAGCATCTCATTGTCCTGGAGAAGAGCCTGTCTAGCAAAACTGAGGAGAGACTGAACATCAGCCAGAAAGACTTCCAGTCTGCCTATGAAATTCTGAAGCACAAAGTCTTCAGCACCTTGAAAGATTCCATACTGATAGCAAAAACAAACCCAGACCTGCTGCAGCAGGCAGTGGAGGCCCTGAAAGAGCAGGAGAGAGAAGATCAAAACTACATCTCAGAGAATCCACCTGACCAAAATATGCAATTCAGACCTAGAAAATGGAAAGAGCTTTGGATGGCTGCAGTAAAGGAGTCAGTAGAGGCTCGAATGAAAGACACAAGCCGTACTCCTATAAATGAGAACCTCTCTGCAGTTGGCCAGAACCTCCTGCACCTGGGAAAGACAATGAAAGAAGATTTGACAGTGGTTGTAAAGTACATTATACAGCTTTATCCTCCTGAGTTTAATGTGTTCAGCATATATGCAGAACTCTACCACAATTATTTCGCCTCCCAGGCAAAGAAAAATGCTGAGTCTCATCTGGAAGACAAGGATATTTACCTTCTTCTCTCATGGGTGCACAACATTTATCCAAAGTAAGTGAGACTTTTACACATGTTTATCCCAGCACAGGTTTGCTGGCTGCAAAACCAGGTATTTGCTTGATTTATGGATTAGTATCACTGCAGTGCAGTCCAGCACCTGGCTAGGTTCTGGTGTCACTGGTGGTGTGCTGACTTACACTAGTTGGCCAGGACAGCTGGAAGGGACATCCTCAGGACTACTAGTCTGTAAAGGAAGGGCTGATCCCACCATTCAGGCTTCTGGGCAACAGACACAGATGCTTAGGGCTTCACTTTTGGGGTAAATTGGTAAACCTGATTGATTGCCTTGAATTCTATCCCAGTTGAACATCCGAACTCATTCTTAGAAAATTTGGAAATTTCAGCTTTCTGGACCACAGGGAAGACAATAATAGAACAACTGGAGGTGCAGTTATCCTGAGCACAGAGGATGCTGCTTAGGTGTTACCCACAGTCTGTGCTCTCCTGGGTAGGAACCTCAGGGGTGCACCCCTGTGAGAGGACATCATCAGCCAAGGGTCACCCTTCATCTTCACAAAATCTTTATGTTATAGAACTGAAAGTATTCCTTGTTGTAGCTTATAGTACTGGATGGAGAATTGAGGACTCACATTTATTGGGTGGAAACCAGTAATGTTTTTTCTATTCTGAAGTCATTCAACCTTCACCTCCACTTTTTTTCTTCTCGTGTTTCGCTGATAGAGTATAATGAGTCAGTGTTGATCCTGGAAATTTTCCAGAGTCAGTGTTACACTCCAGGTCAGGATATTCAGGCCTGAACCAGCATGTGTTTGGAAATCAGTAGCTGTGAGGAGCAGGACTCAGCCAGAGCAGTGCAGCCCAGTGCTGGGGGTGATGTTGGCCAGGCCAGCAGCTGCTTTGCAGGGTGTTTCCAGAGGCCACATCCAGGTGTCTACTGAGGCACCACCTCTCTCCATGGTTGGCAGCAAAAGGAGAGAGGAGGAGAAGGAGTAGGGCTGCACATCAGCCTGGCCCCAGCTTCCAGTGTCATATCAGAAATAACCCATGTGCAGGAAGCACGTCAGTGTCCCCTTTGGAGCTGGGTGATGTGCAAACAGGGGACCTGGGAGATGTTCAGGGTTATTCTCTTCAGCTCCAGAAGGAGAGGCAGCTTCCACATCAGCCCCCCACAAATGCTGGGCTGAGCTCCCCAAGGCTGGCCCATCTATTTCCTCACAGCTGCCCAGGAGCACCCAGCTCAGCCAGAATATGGTGGGAATGTGACAGCAGGGTATGAAACCACCTGCTGTGTTCCCAACCAGCCATGAAACACCAGCTTTTCATCTGCTTGTCTCTCTGTATTGATGGAGAGAAGTCATGTCCAGCGCCTAGACCCTCCTGCTTGCTTCAGGTCCCACATCCCCACCAGAGCACAGTGGCTGGTGCTCAGGAGCTTGGCAGACCATGGCTTCATCCCCAGGGTTGCTTGGAGTCCCACTCTAACAGGACCCACCCCTGCCACATATTCAGCTCCTTCAAGTCCTGCCTGGACTAAGGACAATGTACATTTCCATCTGTTTTTTCACTGATACCCTCCAAAAGTGTTAGTGATTTGCATCAACAGCTGTCTTGAATTGCACTGCCCTTGGAAAATGTGATTGTTTGGCTTTTTTCATTCCAGAGATATAAGAAAAGATGATGCTTTAGCCAAAGAGTTGGATAAAGTTAAGCTTGGAAGCCTTTTGCCATCAAGTCTGAGCAAAGAGCTTGAAAAGAAATACCTTGACAGTGAAGAGGTGAGAATCTGTTCAGTCACTCGTCTTCCCTTTACTGCTCCCATATGACTTCTTGGAGAAGCTGTAATTTGTCCTGAACACACACTTCTCCTCTGTGAGCCATACACCCTACACACCCTTCCAGAGAGAAGGAAAAGCTTTTGTGTTTGTTTTTGGGGGACAGGCCAGCTTTCTGCTAGATGGGACTTGCAGAGCAAACTTCTGCTTAGCCCTGGGAGCCGTCAGAAAAGAACTTCTCTGTTCTTGTAAACCACGTGGTAGGAAGGGAGGGAAGAAATCCAACAACTAATCTTTATGGGCAACTTTCCAGTTGCCAGTTAAATCTCCAGAGGGATTTAGGATCCCTCGCACAGTAATCTTGAAAGGATCCCAAATTACTCCTGACCTCTGCAGAGGTGCCAGATTGAGGGTAATTGTAAAGCATGAAGATTTGGTCTTGGAAAATCTGGTCCTTTGATGGAGAGTCTCTTGGTCTGCAGAAAATAAAAAAGCTGCTCTGGTTTTTGTATCACTCCTCCCTTAATGGAAACAAGAAGCAACTTTTACAGTACTCCCACAGCTTAGTGCTTTTGGCATTTGGGACTGGAATTCCTGGAAACGAGAAGACGAGTTCCAAGTTTAGACGTAGCCCGTGATGGTTTGCATATGGGAGAGGTGATGTGAGGTCTGCAAAGCACTGGGAGATCAGCAGTATGTGCCAGACACCACAGACCATTTCCACAACATCACTGCAGTGTGCACTCGGTGGGGTCAGAGCAGGGAAAACCTGAGATCGTTTTGCTTCACTCTCCAGTGATCGTAAGGCTCATGAAAAAGGATTGCCAAACCAGGTAGCATTGAGTGTGACACATGGGCAATTTGTGGTTGGGGGAATTTGCGCTCTGGCACATGTAGCTGCCTGCAACCTTCCTACTCACCCCCCTCCCTGCCCTCCTGATCCCTACTGATGTGGTGAGATGATGCGCAGGGACATAGATCTTGATCTTCATTCCTACCTTGAAATACTCAACTTACTATTACACTGGTGGATATTGTGAAGGGGTTGTCCTTGTTGCTGCTGTGAAGTGGTGGGTCAAGCATCTTGTAATAAGGAGCCTTTAATTCCCAGCCAGGGCTGAGGAAAAACCAGGCAAAGGTGGTGGCAAGTACAACCTGCATAAGGCAGAAGCTGCTGCATCCATGTTATGGTAAATGTTCTTGTTCTTCCTCCCTTAAAGGTTACTGTCAAAAATTCGCTGAGCAGATGTTTAGATAAGGAAATCCAAAGATGGAAAGAAGACAAAGAACCAGAGAAGCTAAATGGGCACTTTCAAAGTGAACTACTAGGAATATTTGTTATCCAGGTAATACAGAGCTATATTAAAAATAAACAATTTCATCCTTTACCTACTTAGGATTTGAGACCAGCTACTGTCAATATGGGGAACCAAAAGGCTGAGTCACTTGTGTAGGGCAGTAGCAGAGGTGGGTGGTACAGGGGACCCCAAATCCCCACAGTCTGGCATGGCCCTGGTATACCACAAGCTGGGGACAAACACCTGTATAAGCAAAAAAAGAAGGAAAGCTGCCTTCATTCTACCTATGCAGTGTCTTCTGCACCCCCAGCAGCAGAGAGACAAGAGACAAGATTCCTTGCCAAGCAAGGAATCTGTTGCTTGCTCTCAGGGAGACTGTCACAGGCAGAGCTGCCATTTTCCAAGCCCAGTGCTTCCCCTCCTCTGCCTGCAGAGAATTATTCAAGCTTATTTTAAAAAAATAAACCTCTCATATGTTGAGGTTGTTGTGATTAAACTGTATTTTAATGCAATCACATAACATTCAAAAAAGAAAAAAAAAAGAAACAAAACCAATTGTCACATTCCTTATTTTCTCAGCTGTTTTATAGACTGTCTTTCATGATTTTTTCTATTTTGCCTCTCTCCCCATATGAAAATGAAGTTCAAAACAGGCTTGAGCCCACCAAACAAGCACAGCTGCTCTGGATGGTCCCTGGCTCAGTCTCAGGGGAGGATGCAGAAGAGCTAGGTGTGGTTGTCTCAGTTAAGGGTCTGCAGCCTCTTTGACCAGCCAGCTTGGCTTTCACAGAGCAGGCAGCATTTCATACTGATCTTTCTTGTTTGTTTGCTTGTTTGTCAGAGTATCTACAGCAGCCAGAAGCGAGCCCAGGACATCAGCAGCGCGGTGGGCGAGGAGCTGTCGCAGCGGCTGCTGAAGGAGCTGCCTGCCTTCCTGAGGAGGTGCGGTCAGGCAGCGCTGGGCAGCGGGGCTGGCAGAGCCTCCTGGCCCTGCACTCACCCACCTCTCCTCTTCCCATCTCCCCTCCAGCTACAGGGACGCTTTTGAAGACTTCAAGGAGAAGAGTAAGAAGCACAGATACTACAAGCCCATACTCATTGCAAATATTAACAACTGCTGGAATTTTAGGTAAGGGTCCAAAAGAAAATTCTTGCTCCTTCCTCTGCAGGCAACGTATCATAGTGTGATAGAGGGAGGGGAGGTACTCTGGGGTGAGCAGAGGGAGCTCCGTCTGCCTGCAGAGGAAGGTTTGGAGACCTCTGAACTTCTCTCTCTCTCCTTTGAGGATAGGCTATTCTGACCTTGCTGATATTCCCTTGCAGAGAATACACAGAGAAAAACCTGGCAGAAAAGGACTACAATAAAGCCGATATCCTCGGCACTCTTGGCGATATTGAGAACAGCGGCTTTGATGTGCTGCTTCAGCAGCTGTTTGGCCAGCTGAAGGTACTATTTCTGTGCCCCACACCCTCCTGCCCTGTGGCTCAACTGGTGCCAGGGCAGGGCATATTCTCCTGCTGTGCTATCTGCTGCTCAAATCTCTTGATTCAAATCAGCAAAGTTCTGAAGGGCTCTGGGCCAGG
Organism: Scytalopus superciliaris; assembly: GCA_013400415.1. Taxonomy (NCBI): domain Eukaryota; kingdom Metazoa; phylum Chordata; class Aves; order Passeriformes; family Rhinocryptidae; genus Scytalopus; species Scytalopus superciliaris. The sequence goes on along the minus strand of VXBX01003936.1, from coordinate 1,614,217 downwards.
GTGCACACCAGTCCTAACCTACACTGCTGCCGGAAAACTCCCACTAACTTCTCCTTGAGCTGGTCCTCAAGCCTGAAGGCAAAATGGGTGCAGTGGCACAGGCATGACTGTGCAGGTGAACATTAAACGTGCTGATGGCATCTGAGACAAGGGCTGCAGGAGGGAGAGTCTCAACCTGCAGCTGTTTACTCTCCAAACTGTAGGAAGCCATCACAAATGGCATAAATGGAAATTACGCAGCTCTTGGCTTCTTCATAAAGGTGACCTGAAGGGCAATTTTGGCTTCTTCCTTTTTTCTTTTTCTTTTTTTTTTTTTTTAATATATATAACCCAAGCGTTCTAAGTTAAGCAGTTTTGGTGGAAGGGAAGGATGCACAGGAGTCAGGAATGTTCAGCCTGCTTTCTCTGTAGAGCTGTTTGGAATACATGAGACAGAGCAGGGGTGCTTATGTTTTAATTTTCATATTTATTTACTGTGACTGAGAAAAATTGAAAACATCTCATAATTATTCATTTTTTCCCCCGATGGTTCCATAATTCTCTAATCAGAGAAGATGGTGCGGACAAAACATTAAAAATCTGGAAATAAAGAACACCTCCAATGTGATGCTTTCAAGCCCTTGGTCTTCTCCATCATGAGGAACCATGAAGGGGACATAGGCCCCTGTTCCCCCACCCCTGTAAGCCACTGTCACCATCCCTGCACAGGACTGCACGCTGCCTTCATGCTATGTAGGATACTGTACATATAGAAATGCTAAATATGAATGTGCATAGAATTTGTTTTGAAGCAACTTAGCAGATTTTCCTGTTTTTCAGCCAATGTATAAGAAGTTCACAGAAAATAAGTGGAACTCCAGCAATGAAATTATGAATGAGATCATTAAAACCACCAGTGAGCATATTTCAGACTTCCGGACCTTAAAGGACCCTTTTTACCATGTAAGTCCAAGCAAAATATCAGAGAGATTCTGGGATGTTGAGGCAGCATTTTCAGCTCTCATACTCTGTGACTCAAGTTGTCTCGACCCACGCTGAGCTGGTAAGCTGACCTGGCATGGGTGAGCTGCTCAAGGCAGCATGCAGTTTACCTAGATTAGTCATATAAATCTTACTCTTCTCTGACAGAAGCAGGCTCCTGTAGCTCTGCTGCAGTATTTGCGGAGAAAACCACCCTTGGTGTAAAGAAAGTGTTTTAGAGACCACCCAACACATGGCTTTATTTACGGACTTGGTTTAGCAGTCTTGAAATACAGATGCAGTTGCATGGTTCAGTCTCATTGCTCCTTTGCTTGCCCTAAGGACTGGATGATATCAATCCAGCTGCCACAAATCCCAGATAACTGAGCCAGAACCACATCTTCAGTGGTGCTGGAGTATATATGAAACATCATCGTATAAAACAATATTTGATTTCCTGCCTTTGTCTTTTTAGTAGCTGAAACAAAGTGATGATGTTTTGTGTATCAGAGAGAAGAACAGGAAGAGCAGCATGAATTCCTGTTTCTCTCTAATACTGTACTTCTCCAGCCCATGGAGATCTTTTCTACACTTTAAACTCTTCCCAGAAGGAAACAACATTTGGAAATTCCCACACTTCATTAGAGTACAAAGAAGTTCTCGGCATCTAGGATGTGGCGTAACCAGTCTTGGGAGGTTGGCAACCAGCACTGTTGCTGACTTGTAATCAGCAGTAGGCATTGGTGGGGCATGTCTTACAGCACCCAAGATGTTTCTGGTTTGTCTTGTCCCCATGTGAAAGAGACATGGGTGATTCCCTCGTCTCCTTCCCAACAGGCTATCGTTGAGAAGATCCACACCCATTTGGTTAAAGAGTACATTGTGAGGCTGTTGAAGAGGAAAGTCAGCCTGAAAAATCCAGCACAGCAGCAAAATCTGGCCCAACAGATCTCCAAGAATGCTGCTGACCTGGAAGCCTTCTGCACAAGCAATGTACGTGAGTGCTTGCCAAAAACACAACAGCACAGGTCACAGACACGCTGAAAAACAAGAAAATAAATTTTCTGGGGCCTCTCATTAACCGTTCCAACTAAACAATTTCCTGGAAGGCAGGACCTTAAGCAGAAAGAGGTCTCCAAGTCCCTGCAGGCAGGAAGGCTCCCTTGCCACCAGTCTGCCCCTCCCTCGTTGGAGAGATGTGATTTCATTCTCCTTTGTCCCACAGGCAGTTTCCTTTTAAGCATTTATATTAATAGGGCTAGAAGACTTAGATAATCTTCCCAGGTTTCAGTGCAACTTGTGTGAAGTCTGGGTTTTGACTCTGTTATGATCTAGTTAGTGAGAGATGCCTCTGCCCAAAGTAAAGTGCAAATGAGACCACATGCCAAAGTCAATAATATGCATTTTGTTTAACAGTAAATGTGAGGTAAAGAAATAGAAAAGAGTGGGGGGAGAGAGAGACAGACAGGCAGATCAAGCAGAAGATAGTCACAACTCATGGATCCAGCAGTGTCCTGTTGATCCTTCTTCATCCTGGGCTTTTTGGTGATGGGGGTCCCTAAGTCATTCTTTGGGAAGTATCACGTTTATACAGTCCAAGTCCTGAGTATCCACAGGGTGGTCACAGATGCTGTTCCCATGACTTGGGGGGATATGTGTATGAGCAGTTGCTTCTTTTCCCACAGTTTATCATAGAGGGAATTTTTTTCCAGATACATTAACCAGGATGTGACAACCAGACCTCGCCTCACCAGGCGCTGAACTAGCACCTTCCTGTCATAATGCCTCCCTTCTGTGCTTATTTCAAGTTCCTGTTGTGGTGGCTTATCTTATGGCAAATCTTTCTGTGACCTTGATAGTATTTTGAGACAGGCAACTGTGCTTTTTAAGTCCTTAAAGATTCTTTCCCTCACCCCTGATTTCCCTCACTCTGCTGCTTTGAGGTCAGGCAGAGGCTAAAGCAGGCAGCATGGGGGCTCTGGTACACAAGGGATTCCTCCACAGGAGCCATGGCTGAAACACCCCTCTCTGTCCTCTGAGATCACCTTCCTCACAAGCCTGAGTTACACACAGTGTAGGTGGGAGGTCAGGCAGCTGCATCTTAGGAATTCCAATAGCCAAGAAAAAGGTCCAGTTGGGGCTTTTACCTACGTGGGCATGGAGTGGATTTTGGCAATGCCTGGAGGTGCTAAAGTCAGGGTTATGTGTGCAGCTGCGAGAGAGCAGCACATGACAGTGTGTTACCTGGCCCATCAGACCTCACACTAGGCAGTGTGGAAACCCAAAGAAAGGAAAATGTGATGGAAAGGAAGAGCAGAGAGAATCTGTCAAGGTGGGTGTGGAAATCTCAGTATTATGGCAAACCCTATACCTCTCGAGTAAAAGGATTAAAAACTATCAAAAAGCTAATCCAATTTTTCTAAGGCTGGCCCAGTCAGAAACATCACTGAAAACAATTGAGACATGGAAAATGACTGACATATCCTTCCTCCTCGCCAGGAAATAGCCTCAGGAGCCATCTGTTAGGCTGGACAGAGGTTTCAACCCCCACAGTGCTCTGCTAACCTCTTTCTCTTCTGACAGGGATCTCAAGCCACGTGGCTGAATTCAGTGCTCCCCAAACTGGCTGAAATAATCCGACTTCAGGATTTAGGTGCTATTAAAATTGAAGTTGCAACACTCGCCACAACATACCCAGATATCCGGTAAGAGATGATGAAACAGGTTTGTTAATGTTCCTATGGAATTTTAATTGAGCCAAGAAACTGTCAAATATGGGTATAGGTGACATTTATATAGCCTGAGCCTATAGAGATGGATGGGGACTGCCTGCCAGGCTGAGGCAATCTCAGTGCCAAATGGACAACAAACAAAAATATGAATAAAAGCCTATTTATATATTCCAAATTCTGGCCTGATTTTCTCCTCTGCCTTGGAGATTACCTTCCTGACCCCAAACCTCCCAGGACAGTGCTGGGTCCTGTGTACAAGTGCCAGATGCTGAGCTGGCCCCACCAAGAACCTCAGCGCCTGCCACAGGCTGGTGGGCCACATCCTGATGCAGTGATCCTGGCATGTGGAGATGAGTGGGAGGGTATAACACCTGCCCCTTTCTCTTTCACAGCAAAAGGCACCTGGAAGCGTTCCTGCACATCAAAGCCAATTTGTCACGCAGCGAACAAAAAAGCATCCTGGGCTACCTGGCAGACTGCACGGCATCCACTCAGCCCAGAGCCCAACTCTTCTCCAACATAACCATGTCCTAGGCCAAGGCACGCCTTGGGCACCCCCTTGTGCTGGACTGTCAGGTGAGCCAGGGATGGAGACCGTCCTCTGGCGTGATGCACAGCACACACTGCCACCTTTTCCTATGGAAAGTGTTTTGTCTTAATCTGATGCTCAGCATCTCCTATGGGAATCATCATCCTCTGCGTGGGGCAGGGAAGAGGGTGCACCCACAGGAGGTGCAGTGCCCTCAGGGATCAAGGACCAGGGCTGCTGCTCACACCAGTCCTGCATTGCCCCCAGGATTCCTTTGGTGCCACCATGTTCTCTGCCTGGACACTGCCCTGGTGCTCTGACCTCCATCTACCTCTCAGGGTGCCAGGAAGGTCATGTTGCTGACTTCCCAACTAGCCCAGACCAAGCAGGCACCTCCTGTGTAGATTTCTTTTGTCTTCTAAAGAAATGGAGGGAATCAGAAACTGGAGCCAACATTCAAAGACGATGGGAAAAAGTCCCATGTGAGTATGCTTGCACCCCATCTGCCTTCCTCAGAGCCAGGCAGGGCAGCTATGTTAGACTGATGGGAGAGGCACTGGATTTCTGGCGAGGAGGAGCTGTAGGTCAGCCATGGCAGGGCTCCTGCCATCCCCCATCACTGTGGGACCCCAGACCCAGGCCTTGGAGGGGCCTTGGCTGGACACTCTGACCCGATAGCAGCACAGCCCAAGGGCATCAGGGTTTCTGAACCAGCCCTAGAGAGCACGTGCTTCCTTCACCTCTGTGAGGTGGGAGCACCCGACCCCCTGGCAGATAATCCCTCTGCAGTGACCCCAATCCAGTGCATCTGCACAGAGTGTCACCCTGCTAACAGAGATTGGGAGCAAGCTGCCTATGGGAATGGATTGTGTGGGCTAAGCCTTAGCATCTAGTAAAGCACCTTGGGTATTACTGAAGCCCTTCCTTATCAAGGAGAGGACTTTTCCAGACCCCAGTAACAAAGGCTTTGAATGGAGTGTAGAACTGGTCTGAAATGCCATCAAAATGTACTGAACACCCTGTTTGCATCACCATTTCTTGCTTGCTCTTTCCCCTCTTGCTGTGAGGTAGATATGATGTGAAAACATAAATGGGTCTCTTGTGAAACTGTTTTTTATAGCCCAGAGTTTTTTGGGAAGCTAATCCCTTGCCAAAACAACACTGTGTTTAGTTGGACACCTTTCCCTTCTGTTTCTCTTGATTTCAACTTTTGTATCAGTCTGTAGGAAGTCAGGAAGGAAGATGCATGATGACTGTGCAAAGTATATATTATATTTATATGCATATGTAGTATACCACTGGTGTATTTTTGCATCCAATTTTATTTTTTTCTCAGTTAAAGATACTAATTTGCAATGTTTATATTTAAACAGTATTCAAATATGCTAGAAAAATGACTCATTTATTCTGTCTCTCTGGCTGTTGTTTACTGTGTTGTTACATGTAGTTCTATGTCCTTCTTCGAAGGGCCAATCCCAGGCTGCTCTGGTGAATATCACCCACTGGTTCCAAGTAGGGGGAGTCTTGCTGGACTGTAAACAGGATGGAAAAGCAGAGACATCTTCAATTTGTACTGTGTATGGGTCTTATAGCCTGGCTTTCCTTGCTCTCTGGAGCAAGGGCTGCCATGTACACCATGTTTATGGTATCCAGTATAACAAGATCCAAAGCACTACCACAGTCTCAATGTTGAACAATAAAAAAACACGTATTTGATGTGCATCTCATCCTTGCTGCTCTGGCACTGCCCTCCTCCCTCTCTGTTGTCTCCTTCTGCTCATACAAGCCTTTAGGAGATGCAGCCCACCTGGATTTGTTCCCAGCTGGCCCTGCTCGCCCCCTTTTACCCTCCTGCCTGTCAGTCCTGTGGCATTGCTGCTGCCCGTGGGAGACAGACACTGAGCATTGTGAGCTGCTCACTAGCAGTGGCCAGTGGCACACATTGGGAAGAGGAGCCATCTGGCAACAGGGTTTGTGGCAAAATTGTACCCTGAGTGAAGAAGAGTGCTTTGGTTTCAGTTTTCTGCCTGGCCACAGGCAACACAAACCACCCTCTCCTTCCATGAGCACACTCACACAAAACTCATATAGACACATAGTTTGAAAAATTGTTATTTAAACACTTAGCTACAGTTTAGAGCCAAATGCCAAAATGCCTTCTGACAGTGCTGAGCACTGTCAGGACAACTGTCACCTATTGGGTAACATTTTCTTTCCCAATTAGTGAAAGGTCATTTTATTGCTATATAAAATGGATTTTTATTTAGAGATCTGTTAAGGGCCTACAGAAGTGCATAACACAAGTATTGCACTGCTCTTTAAAAAAAATATTTCGGCTCAGTGAGTGCTCAAAGGAAAATAGTGTATCTATTTATATATCGTAATTAGGATGGGTAGGAGAAAATGGTTTTCATACACATTTCATAAGCCATATGGAACTGCATTGTGCAGTTCTCCTCCTCCTGCTGTAAACCCCCAGCTTTTAGCTCTAATGAGCCCAGGAAACTAATTTATTTATCTTCCCATATGACTCCACATTTACAATGGCATTTGTTTATATCTGGCATATTACACATAACCTAGTAGTTTCAGGAGGTTGCATTAATGTGTTCTGATAACAGTGTTAGTTTAACATGATAAATAACCCTCCTATAAACTAAATAAAATTTTCTGAGGTCAGTGTGGCTGGATTTTCTTTATCATGCAACCTCTGCTGATGTCGATGTCTGCCCCACCTTGGAAGCAGAGCAGATAGCCAAGTTAAAAAAAAAAAAAAAAATCCATTTTTTATAGAACAGTTAAGAAAGCTGGTTCCTGGACACAGCCAGCCCTGCCATCAGTGCCCCCAGGACATCAGCCTACAGCAGCCACTGAACTGGGTGTGGGTTGAGCTCATACATGCACTCACACACACTCTTGGCTCCTGACATTAAGCATCAAGAAACCAGAATGCCTGCAATTCCTCCCCTTTGAGCCTGGATCTTCTCTCTAGAATCCCCCTGAGAGATAACAGCGCTGGACTAAAGGCCACAGGATTTACTGATATGCAGATTTTAAGAGAGAGACACACACTGGTAGTTGAGCCTTTCTGAATTCAGCCCACATCCCCAGGTGGACAATCCTGACTTCAGTGACATGCACAGTGACGTGCCTGGGTGACACAGTTCCTCACCTACTAATGGTTGTAAAGCAGGAACATCACGTGCAATTACATCTTTACCAAGGATGTGGCAACAATTTGCCAACGTCCATTTTCAAATCTCATATTTAGCCTAGCTAGTATGAACCTTAATAGGAGAAAACCTGGAAACCCCAATCCAGTGGGAGGAGACCTGAAGCCCGGCAATGTATGGAACATCCCAAAGGGAAGGGGCACATGCAGTGAGCGGGATGGCAGAGCCTCCTTCCCCAGGGGAATTAGGGCACACAGGCTGCAGGTCCTGAATCTCACAGGATGGTTTCACTTGCTGCCCCATCACCTGCCTCCACTTTGCACAGCTTGGGTCAAAAGCCAGTGCTGGAGACCAAAGGGGCAGGAGCCAGCACCCCCAACAACCAGGAAGGAAGGATATTTTGGAAATGGGCTAGAAGCCAGTGAATTTGAGCGTGACACCAGCAAAATCATGCTTTGCCATGCTGAAGATTGTAAACCATGAGAGTAATTGCTGCCTTCCTGCATTACTTAAAAGAGGAAGTGGCCACACCACCCACACTGATATTCCTGAAACACAAAATAGCTTTTCTGTAGCCACAATAATAGAGATGGAAGTTAATGTTGGGGGATTTCAAGAATTACTCATCAGTGCAGGAACCACAGATTTCCCCCTTAGCAAAGATGCAAATCCACACTGATGGGAAGGGAGATGAATCCCACCTATTGGGGGGAAATCAGAGGAAATGTGATGGAGCTGAGACACAGACCAGGCTGTTCAGGTGCATGTTACTAAAGGAAAGTTAATTCTGGTTTTTTTTTTTGTATCAGCACCCAGAAAAACCATCATCTGAGGTCGAGGAAATCAGTGCTATTTATCCAAGCAGTTTCCATCCAAATAAGACAGAGCACTTGAGCTGTAATAACTCTCCTAATGGACTAATAAAGGAGGAAAACTTACCATTTAGCAGAAAAGCTGAGCTCTCAAAAGTACTCATTAATGTTGGAACGGCTGTGAAGGGGAAAGATTAGCTCTGAAAGGGAGGAGGTTATAACAAGCTCCTAGGTAAAACAATATTGGTCCTGGAGTCTTCAAGAGATTTTGAGCCCTATTCCAAAGGCTGGAGGCCAACCCCCAAGTTCCATTGGCAAAAGCCTGAGAGTTCAACCAAGCACACAGTTCAGAGAAAATAGCAGGATAAAGTTAACAGTGTTCTGTCCTGGTTAACAGAGGGCTGTTTCCGGCCTTTAGTTTCATTGCAGTCCCCTCTGCTCTACACCAAGGCTGTAAGAAGTGGTGGCAATCCTCTGAGCTGTGAGGCAGGGACTGTTATCTTCATGTTCCTGCATAGCAGACCCCTGATCTTTGGCAGGATCCCAACTTCAGCTTCACTCACTGTGACACAGCCCCTCCACAATCTGCACGGGGCTATGCAGACCCAAAAAGGTTGGTTGAAGCTATCCATCTCCCCTGCTTGACATGTGGGGAGTGGCAGAGGTATTTCCAATTCCCAAAAAGGAGGCATTCAGCCCAGCAGGATGCTGGCATCGAGCCACTTGTGACAAGCTTGTGCAGACACTCCTGGACCACAGCAGCCTGGAGGCAAGTAGGTGTGAGGGGAATGTCATCTGCAGAGGCCACACTTCATTCAGAGGTGTCATTGCTGTCCTACCTGGGTCCGGGTGGTTTGCAGAAAGCAGCTCTCAGGATCATCGAGTCAAATTCCCTGCTCCTCATGGGACTACCTGAAACTTAACCATTTGACTGAGTATCATCCAGGTGCTTCTTGAACTCTTGGCAGGCTTAGTGCCATGACCACTTCCCTGGGGAGCCTGTTCCAGTGACCAACCACCTTCCGGGTGAAGAATCTTCTCTCGATTCCAACCTGAACATCCTCTGATGCAGATGAGGAAAGGGCACCCTGTTCCACCTCTGAGGGATCACAGGGCTGGAGTAACTAAAGAGGCAAGTAGGACCCACAGGCCACTCCTGTGATCCCATAGGGCAAAAAGATCCATAAGAGTTACTAAAAGAGTTGGGAGAACTCTTGCACATGCTGGGTGAGCTAGACCTGCTCCTGCAAGAACCTTGGCAGCTTGCAAAGATACCACAGGTAAGATCTCCAGGTTAGTCCTGGAGCTGATAAAACACAGCATGAGCAGTAATCCAAATAACCTTTGCTCTGCACCAGTAAGAGAAACACAGGAGGCTGCAGCAGTAAAGACTGAGGTAGGAGAGCAGCCTTCAAGTACCTGCAATGCCTCTGGCCGTGCTCAAAAATCTTCTATTGGTCTTTGTTTAACTGTCCAGCTCAGCATCCCATTCAGATCCATTAAAAATATCACCAAGACTAAAGTATTACTGTGGAATGCATGAACTGCCCAAGCTCCCATTTTTGTTTGATTTGATTTCTCTACGAAGTGTCTCTCAGAGAGCTCCGATTGCATTTACTTGGGGAACATTTTGTCAGATCAGCACGTACTGCATGAAATCAATAGCAGCTTTTGAAGAAAGACCAGATTCATCCATTGTCCGGAACAACTTCTTCAGCCAACTTTCCTTGGGTGGAAACCACATTCAAGAAAAGGAAAAGTTCTACCTTCCTTCCACCTACCTCAAAACCTCACCCTCCACGTTCCCTGTGGATAAGTGGCAAAACCCCACCTCTCCATGTAACACTACTCTGTACAAAAACCAATTTCTGTACAAAATAACGCTATACCTATCCAGGTATGATGTTATAATTTCCAGTGCAGTTTTTTACTGTATCATATGGACAGCTCTGTACTGCAAGCTTCAGCTTGTTATTCAAAATGATACTAATTGCCTGTTTTCATACATTTCAATATAGCTTGACTCAAAAAGCAAATTTCTGCTTTCAGTAGTACATGAGCAATGCTTCCATGTCAATGTGCAAATTACCACAAAGAGAATCAAAATACAGCAGACTTCTGCAATCTGTTTACCTCTCTACACACACAAAAATTCTTCATAGAGGTGCCTTCCAAACAATAATGGAGGCAATAAAATCTACATTTTTGGAAGTGAATAACTGGAGTTGTGATTAATACATAGATCATTTCTTAATCAAAGGCTCCCACACCACACATGCACACACTGACCCCACACAGATGCTACTGCCACAGCAACTCTTTTTCTTCCAGACACTCTGCATCCAGCCTTTTGCCCAGTTTCAGTCCTTCAAAGAACAGTTTTCCAGAAATTCAACATTCTTAAAAAAAACAAAAAAGAAAGTGGGCAAATCAGGGTATTTTGTTTGGCAACTCAAACCACAAAGTCTGAGACCCAAGAGCTGGTTGTGCTGATGTGTGAAACCCATTCTCTGCCACAGTGTGGGCTTTTGAGTCTCAGCGTGGGTTTTGGTCTTTATTCCTTCTGTTAACTTTCTCTGCAAGGAAAACATCAGAAAATTCAGGCCATGCAAGTTCACAGTGTTGTAGGAGCTTTAACATATTATGACAGAAATACAGACAATGCGCAGAAGACTTCTCTGTCTTCTTCAGGTCTGTGAGCCATCAAGAACCTCAGTGTTTTGGCCATGCAATTCCCACCTAATGTATAAAATAATTCAATAACCATGATCTTACAATCTCTACTATCTCTACTTTCAGTAGTCCTTCAGTTGCATTTCTCATGAGTATGTGCTGTGGCGTTCTCAGGTGAAAGAACGGACTGTGAACACCTGGCTGTGCTTGTGCTCCTACTTTCACCTGGCCTGGGTGACTGCAGTATGAGGTGACCAGGTACCAATGGGCTATCCCCAACAGACCATGGCATTCCATCCCCAAAGACACAACAAAAGCATAATTAGGGGCTGAAACACGGTAACACAGCAGCCCAGCTCTCCCAAATACTCCTAGCCAAGGGCATGAGGCGTGAGGTCACCAAAGCCATCTCCTGGGGGCCTGCTGGGTGAGGCTCCAGTACACAGCACCAGCTGGGGGCAAGTGTCTGGACATGGGCAGAAGCACAGGAGGGATGTCAGAACTGTGAGTGAAAGCAAGAGAGACACAGTCTTCAAAGTCAGATGATGACCAGGCTAGGATATGTGGCTCTATATTTGGCAGTGACACAATTAGCTAGAAGCAAATACTCATTTTCCCTTGAACCGTAGGCAGGGCAATGGCTGCCAAAGCTAACACGAGCACCACCAGTGACAGACGAGACATTGTCAATGTTCAGACCATCTGACTCTCCTGCGTTTCTGTGCAGTCAACAGTTCTCCAATGCATTTTCATTTCTCCTGGAAAAAAAAACAAGTGGAGAACAGGTTATTTCCCTCCCCCTATATAGTACCAAGTAAGCCAAGAAATGCTGTGGTGTATCCACACCCTGAGACAGAGGGTTCCTTTTCCAGAAGGGATTTCTTTGTCAACCTGCAAAGCTTCAGTACTCTCAGCCATAGCAGTGCTGCACACAGAAGTCAGTCTGGGGCCAGAACTCTTTTGAGGGTGAAGATTCAGGCAAGAGTGTGTGCCGAGCCCAAATTTAGCTGAACAGCAGGAGGAACATGGAGGAAGGAGTGCCCTACCCTGCCCTCCACTGGCATTCTGCCGCAGGTACCACAGCCCTGCAGATACACCTTCCAGTCTGTAAGCCACCAGTCCCACAGACAGCGTTTTGTCCTGAACTCAACCCTGCCTTCAGTCGCAGCATCGAGAAAACAGCCGCTTGTCCAGAGCTCTTTTCCAGCCCTGATTTTAGTTGCCGCCTGCATCAAAGCATTTTCTTTAAGGTAGAGGGGTGTGTTGCTCAGCATATGTCTGCTCTCCTGTCTTATCTGTCCTTCATTCAGCTGAATTAAAGTGATGCCACTAATAAAGGTCATCAAGCGTCACTTATCACCTCTAATAGCCAGACCAAAATGTCTAAATGCTACACATTATGCAGATCAGTTGAGGGGGAAACAGGAAGGAGATCACCACAGAGTAAGAGCGGCTACATGCATTGCACAACGCTGGAGCCATGGGAAAGGAAAGTCCCTGACTGATACCAAGCCAGAGGTATGCTGAGCTATATCTGCTGCGATCCCAAGATGCTGCTCCCAGTGGGCATTGTTCCTGCTCCAGCAGCTCTGCACAGATGGCCAGCACCAGCTGATGGAGTGGGGATCATGGGAATCAGCGACCTCCGTGCCCACTGAGTCCTGATAGGCGCTGCTACCTTGCTTGCCTCTGGCAACAGGGAGCTCAGAGTGCACCCTGCTGAGGTCTGGGGTGAAGATCATAGGGTCACTGCAAGAAGAACTGATCACCAAGCTTCCTGTTGAAGGCAGTGTCAGAAACACGGTGTTGGCCTCAGAAAGGACCTGGTAGCTCTGGAAAGCAGTTCAATCTTTTTCAGTTATCACATGGAGCAGACAGGTAATTCATCAATAGTGTGAAATTTTGAATTCCCAAAGTGGCTGCTCAGCTGTGAAGAGGAGGAAACCTCTGCAGTCTTAGCACGGGTAGCAATGGCATATTTGGCTAAAGAAACCAAACTTCTCCTCCCAAGTGCTACCTAGAGAGATCATGATGAACAGAACACAAAGGGACAGAGGGAGCCCATGGCAGCTGAACATCCCTCACACCAGCAGCTGGACAATTGCTGTCCTCAGCCTCCCCCCCAGCCTCCACGGCATCGTGGGCGCTGTGTTTACCCTGCACAGAAGCAAGACAGATGGCAGTTTCATCAGCCCAGGAATGCAGATGCCCTCTCAGTCCTTGGTCTCATATTTCCTCTGCTCTCTCACTTTCCCTTCCTGCCCAACACACGCTTTAGCCTGTATCCCTCTGGGAAAGAGGCTATCATGTGTGAGGCTGGCTTGGTCCCTAGCCAAACTCGTTTTCCAAACACTTCCCAAGAAGAGCTATTGAGTGTCTCTGTCAGAGCAGTACACACAGATACCAACAGCCCAGTCCAGCTGATACAGACACAATGTGTGTCCACTAGGTCAGACACATCAAGCAAAAAATTAGTATATGAGGCATTATTTTTATTGGCTTTCCTCCACACAGTTGAATTGTGTTTGCTTCACTTTGAGTTTGTTTGCTTTAATTTGTCTCGTATTACAGGAAAGCATTGGCAAGAGAACCTTGAGCAATCTCAAGTCTCATTAATAATACTTGGGACAAATAAAAGCAAACAGCCCATTTAGTTCAGTCAAAACCCTGCAAGTTTATTTAATATAACACAGTCTATATTGCTATACCTATCTTTGCTCTCAATAACACAAGTGATTTTGTGTCATCTTTTTTCTACATAGAATTAAGCATATATATAATCTGGACAGGACTGGGATTGGCCTTTCCTACAGCTTGCTGCCTGCATCATACCTCCAGTGCAAAGCACCTCCCTGCTACCACTGAAACATGCTTCAGTTGACAATGTAAGGAGAATCAAGCCAAGCCCAAAAAAATTGCTGAAGAGTGGACAACATTTTTTTTCAGACCAAATGTGTAGCAATAGCCCTGCAGAAATTACACTGTGCTCTGACTGACTCAAACCACACTGCTGTTTCACTGGGAGAAGAGGTATTTGCCCTCATTCCTCCTTGGAACAAACATTTATCTAGATGGTCCCTTGTGCCCAGAATGACAGCTCAGTGACGAGGATTTATGCTCTCTGTGCACTGGGGAAAAGAGCTGTGCTGCATTTTACAGACCAGGAGATGAAACAGAAGTGACCAGCCTTGGACATGTGTCCTGGTCTTGCAGCAGGACACAGATTTGAGGCCAGGTCCAAAGGTCCCTCTGCATTCTTTGGCCACCAGAGCAGCTTAGATTTTCAATCAGGCTAAGGCAATGAGTTTGGAAATGGAGAAAAGTCTTGCCCCACCCTCCCTTCTGACATCTACTGTGCAATGCAAAAGGCACCAGCAAGGAGTTGCAAGCTGTGGCTCAGGAAGTCCCTGGACTGCACATTGCTGGGGGCTGGACACAGCAGAGCATCCCTGCAGGCATTCCTTACCTGGCCACCATGAATGGCTGGGTTTTGTTTGGCTTTCACTGTAACCTTGCAAAAACTGATGTGGCAGGGATAGCAGTGTGCATGAGGAATGGACAGCTCATGAATAGTACAAACCAGTTTAGTCACACTTTATGGATGGTTTCAGTTGTGCTGGAACATAACCATTCCAGGACTCCCATCAGATGATGGTGTTACCATATATTGCCACCATCACTGTTCATATCCTGTTGTCCCAGCACCTCTGTCATCATCTGTGACCAGATACATGATGGAATCTGTGTGCAAAATGAAGACTCAAGCTGAAAAAGCAGTTTCTGCTCCAGCACGAGCCACCACACCCCACTGCACTTGCAGAAGGACATACATGTAATATTTTCCTTCTGCACTTGCTGCCCCACACTCCTGCCCCACTGCATACCTGGGGCCAGTCTTTGCCCTTATAAACAGTCATATCCAGGGAATAACAGAAATCACGGACACAGGAATCAGAGATGTATAAAGGTCTTGCAGAACCTCGCCCAGCACAGTGAGTCCCCGCAGCTCACTTCAGCCACAACAGCTCACTTCCCCTGTACTTCCCCTGTGTTACTGATTCCTCGGTGGACAGCTCAGTTTTCCTCCTTGTTCAGCTGTCCAGTTTCACTTCTCTTACTTCTTTATCTGAAAGTTTCTGACCTCCAGCGAAGCCAGGGAACTCTTGTCACAGGATTTAACAGTGAATTTTCCATTGTCCCTGACCATGTCTGTCTATGTTGAGCTGGGGTGGCTGATGTACCCCCTGTGCTGCCAGGCACAAGCTCAATCTGCTTCTCAATCAACACAGGTTAATTGGCCACACGGGCAGGAAACACACAGCATCTATCTATGCCTCTGTGCCAGGAAAGGACCAGGGTGTGGAAGGCCAAAAGGTTAGCTCCAGGAAATCAATGTTTTGGGAGAAAATTTTCTTCCCAGAGTTCTTCAGTGCATTCCAGAAAGGAGTTGGTCTTGCTGAGGGTTGGATATCACAGCCCCGCAGGTTTTAATTCATTTGTAAATTATCTTTTGCAGACTGAAACAAGCAAGTTTTTAACCATCCCTCAGAAAGGAAGGGTCCTGTCTCGTGGTGATGCACCAGGGAAGAGCCAGCCCAGCTTTGTACCTCACCACCCCACAGGTGTTTTGGGAGGGGTGAACAAGGGAGCACAGGGAAGAGGATGTAGCCTACTGAGGTTTCCAAATGGCATTTGGCAAGCTGCTGCCATAGGCTTGGAGAGAAACCAAGTAACAGAGAAAAGATGGGAAATAAGGAGCAACTTTCACATTGTAGTGCTGTCCTCCCNAGTTTTCACGGGGACAAGTAACAGAGAAAAGATGGGAAATAAGGAGCAACTTTCACATTGTAGTGCTGTCCTCCCATGCAGGGTTGTAATGGGATCTCTGCAGAAACCTGGGTAAGGAGGACAGGCAGGTGACAGCTGTTGTAGGTGACACCAAATGACTTATGGCAGTAAAGGTGACCTTATGATGCTGAGCAAGCAGGTGTTCGAGTGGCAGAGGAGATTTATGCAAAGGGATGCAAAAATCCTGTTTTACATACAAAACAGGGGAGCCAAATGAGACCCTGGGCAGAAAGCTCTGTAGAAACATTACCTAATGCAAGAAAGCAAGAAGAAATCTCGAATTAAATGCGGAGAGTTAATAAGATGAGGGAAAAGTGAACAAATCAGGAACAGAAAGTTATACTATAACAAAAACTCATGGTAGGCCCAGCTCAAGAATTGTGCACAGTTTGGGTCCCTCCACCTTAAAGAGGTGCTAGCAGAGGAGGAGAAGGTCCAGAGCAGAGACATGGCAGAGCTTCTGGGTGAGCAGGACAGGACTCCTCAGGCTGTACGTGGGTCAGCTGAGCATGAGGGTCTACAGAACGGCGGCAGACTAAAGAGGGTGGAAAGACAAAAACAGTCTCTTCCTACACAAGAGGTATCAGATGAAGGCAGTAGGTGTACAACCCAAAATCAGAAACTCCTTTTTTTGCACAATGTGTAATTAGGCTGCAGCAGCTCCTGCTATAGGATTCTGTGGTTACTAAAAGCTCAGCTGCACATGGAAAAGAGACAGGGATGGAGAGGGGGCAAGGCAAAGCAAACAACATTGAGAACTCAAATACAGACACTGCTCTGGCTCAGGAAATGTGTATGCTGCAAAGTGTTGGGGACTGGGAGAGTATAAGGGGGTGGATCATGCCTCTCCAACCGCTCCTGCTTTCCCTGGGCATCTATCCTTGCCACTGTCACAGAGAGGATGCTGGGCTGGAGAGGTATTTGGCTTGACCCATGCAGCTATCCTGCACCCGCTTCCAGATGCCCCAGATGTTTGAGGTTTGTGGACTGGGTCGTTTGGCTCCACACTATCTGAATTTTGTGTTTATTTTAAGGATTTTCGTGTAGTGCCCAGAAGTTCAGGAGAAGCAGTCAGTGCCGCTATGAAAGGCCACCATCAAGACTGCCAAACCTCAGTCGCACTCATTTGCAATTCCAAAAGCAGTGTGGGAAGTCAGATGGGTAAACCAGTCTTCTCACATTTTTACCCCAAAATTATCTTCTGTTCTGTCTCTTCTTGTCACCCAGCAGAGAAACAAAATAAAGCTGATACTATGTTAAATATAGAAAATGTCTTTACAAGAGAGCACTTATAAATTCCATAAATTGCGTTTTTAAATTCCAGTCAACTTTACCTCATAAAAAACACCCTAATCTTTTAACTCTGGAGTTCTGATTTTATGGGAGCCTGGAGCTCTGCCTCACATCCTTGTGTGCAGCTGGGACATGTGTTTATGCTTCAGTCATGTTAAGAACAAACATCCCAAGCAAGCATCACTTCTTGGTTCAATGACTTGAGGAAACAGGGCCTTATGGGAAATTCCACCCTTGCCACAGTCTCTTGGGAGGCCTTGTTTCCTAGGAAGCATTACAGAAATGTAGGTCCTTGATGCCAAAAGACTTCAGACTGGGAAGGACCATCCACTGACCCAGGGAAATTCCCACTTTCCTACTCTGCTCTCATCTAGTCCCTGGCAGGGACTTTTTCTTTCCCATGTGGTCCCATCCTGGCATGGTATGTGATGAAGAAAAGTACTCCTGCCTTTAACGAGACACAAACCACTCTAGTCAACTTTAATTATATTTTCCCTTTCTTTGTTTGTCCTTTTTCTTAGTACAATAGGTCAATGTTAAAAAATTACAGATGGGTAAGAGTGTTCTTCACTCCAACCCTCCTCTCCGTCAACCTCCCTGTTGCACCATGCTTGGGAACAAACTTTCCAGGCGAAGTCCACACAGCTTTCACCTCCTGTTTATTTTCAGGCAGGTGAGAAGTGATGCTCCCCTACACATAGGCACTCAGACAAGCTGTAAGTCAGTTTGGCCTGGCCACAGGGCTCACAGGATGACACTGCTGCTGGAAATGGGCTCTGAAGGCCTCCAGTCCACCTTTTCATTCAAAGCAGGGCCATTGCCAATATTAGGTCATCCTATGGTTTGGCCTACAGAAGTCCTGAAAAATCTCCAAGAGGAGAGTCCACTGCCCCTCTGGGAAGAACATTTTCCTTGATGTTGAATCTGAACTTTCCAAACTACAACCTGCGCCCATTTCCCTTGGTGTATAACCTCCTGATACTGAGAAGAGTTTGACTCTGCCACCATTGTAACCACCCTTTATGTAGGTTGCTAACAAATAACCCTTTATCTTTCTCTTTGTCAGGTTAAGCAAGCCCAGCTTTTGTAACCTCTGTTCACTGGCCACATGGTCTAGACCCATCCACTGGACCCTCTGCTGACCACACATCCATTACTGGGACAAGTCTCTCCTGCCTGCAGACATGCAGGGTTCCAGCAGAGACCCTTCTGACCAACAACTGTGTCTTTCCAAAACTAGTGGCTGTTGGAGAGCAGGCTGCTGCCCCTGTCTCCAAGCCCCCTGACATCAGCTCCCAGCACTGCCCTGGGGGAGATGCTGGGGGACAGCCTTTGCTCTCAGTGTCTGAGTCAGCACTCAGTGGTGAGGCAGTGCTGCCCTGCCTGTGCTGACAGAGACCAGCAGCCTTGGCCAGCACAGGAAGGTGTCCCCAGCCTTCACTTATGGCCAAGAGAGGTACCCAGCTGCATCCTGTCTAAGGTGAAAGGGGAATTTCATCAATGCTGAAAGCATAGGAGCCCAGCTTTGTGCAAAACATTAGAGGCTAACATAAACATCTCTGCTTTTATGAAAATGGAAATCAGATGGTGTCTAAATGAACCCAGTGTGCTGTTCCTTCAGGGCAGTGCTCTGTCATTTCTCCACAGGTAGAGGGGCTGCTCTTCTGGGAGCAGCTTGAACCTAGATTTTCCAGTCAAATCAGTGAGGCCATGCTCTGTCTTTGTTGGTAGCTACAGCCTTGCTTTGACTCAGTCCTCAAAGCATGCTGAAATATGAGCTTGTGTCATATCTGGCAGCCTAGACAGTTTTCCAAGCCTCTGTGAGCCACGTGATTTACCAGAATTTCCTCTTTTCCTGCATCCTTACAGCCACACCAAACCTTAAATAAAACTCCAGCATTCTCCTGGTACAGAAGAGGGAAAGCCCCAAACACATTTTAACCACAGGGGTCTGGCAGCTCAGCTTCTGCTGAAGACCAAGGACACACACGAGCCAAACCAGCTTGGGTTTGCCTGCAGGTCCTTGCAGTGAGACAGACCAAACCCCCTGCACATTCCCACAGCTGGGACATGCATGACAACATGTGGCAGAGCATGTAAGGAGCAGCACTGCAGCCTTAAAGTGAAAACTGAGGCACAGCATTGCTGTGTAATAGCTTCTCCCAGGGCCATGTGCCTCAGTCTCCCTGGCCATCTGGGAGACTTTTTAACCTGAATCTCAGCTGCAGAAGTGATTCATTTGGAGTTCACCCACTGAGAGTGATTCTCATTTCTAAAACAACCCTGTGCTGGGCAGAGGATGTCAGCATAGGAGGCACCCATGTTCATGAGGCAGCCTGACTGTCCTCAATTTCTGGGCTATCCATCTCCTCAGACCTCTTAGAACCCCCAGACTACTATTTTGGGGAGACCACATTTTCCCTCCAGGGTCCCCTGCTCTGCTGTCATCCCCCCAGCTTCTTCCAGAGATGCTTGACCTAGCTGTACCTGTGGGCTGCCCTGCTTCAACTCCAAGGATGCCTCTTGTGAGCCTGTGCCTCCATGGATGCCTTGGGAAGTGCTCCTCACCCCTGCAATGAGTATGCAGGGTGCAGTACTGCTTTTCTGATCCCTCTCTTCATGGGTGGGAGGAAGAATCCAGCTCTGGGCAGAGGAAGAGAGGACCAGGTATGGGGAGATCAGAGAAAGGCTGATTCTCGGGACACAAGGAACTGAAATAATGAAATCAGTGGGGGCAGGTTGCAGCAGACACAGATACAACAGGAAAGACCCTGGGGCAGATTGGTCTAAAGGGACAGAGGAATTTAGAGGAGCAGGCAGCTCCTCAGGACATAATATTAAAGGCACACAGAAACCTCCCACTGCAGGAGGAGGATGTGCAGCATGATGGTAATTCCACTGAATCATAAATTCCTTAATCCTTTGAAGTTCAAGAAGGAATTACAGAAAGAAAACAAGTTATTCGAATTTCAGGAGATTTATGTAAAACTGTGGCACAGGCATCTGGGATGAAACTGGACAGCTGAAGCACAGATGCTGGTGCTGAGGAACAAGAAACATCAGGGGAACACAACTGTAAGTGCTCAGACATGCATTGGCTCCAGCAGCAGCCTTGGCTTAAGCAGCCTCTGTCATCCCCATTGCCATCTCCCCAGCCCTCAAGAGCTGCACCAGCACTGGGGGACACACAAGCAGAGAGGGCTGTTTGTGCCAATGATGCTGCCAAAAGGTAAGTTAAATAAGATAATGCTAACACACTGTGTGTCCAACTGCAGCCTAAATAAACCAGAGGCTTCCAGAGATGGATTTCGTCCACCCACCATGTCCCATTATGTTTGGAAAATTGATCATCAGCCATCCTGCAATCCACCACAATGGCTGAGAGGGAGGTGGCTCCCTGGGCAAGAGCAAGCTCTGCTGATCTTAAAAGAGGGGGAGGAATAAGACCTGGGCTTATTTGGCTCATATTGGTAGAAAGAAAGAATTTTAAACATGAGAATGATACCAAATCAATACACCAACACTCTTTAATCAAATTTTTTCTGCATAAGTCTATTTGCTTTTCCTACCTGGCAGGAATTTCCTCTCCCTGAAAGCAGAGCAGCTATGGATCACAGAATCATGGCATGGGTAAGGTTGGAAGGGACCACTGGAGGTCATCTAGTGCAACCTCCCTGTTCAAGCAGGGACCCCAGGAGAATATTACTTAGGATTGTGTCCAGGTGGCTTTTGAAAATCTCCAGGGAAGAAGAATCCACAGCCTCTCTAGGCAGCCTGTTCCTGTGCTCAGTCACTTTCAGAGTAAAGAGGTTCTTGCTCATGTTCAGGTGACATGGCTGGGACTGTTGATTTTAATAAGGTTTTTAATGCTGTCTCAAGCACCATTCATGTAAATAAGTGAGATAGAGATGGCTTCTGGCCATGGCTTGGCACAGGTCTGGGGAGCACCACACCTCTCTCTGGGCACACAAACCTCAAACTGGGGATCTACTCTTGCAAGGCTTCTGGGAGGTAGACACAAAAACAGATAGAGATCCATTATCAGAGCAGAACTGCAGGGGGTGTTGAGTACAAGTCCAGAGGAGTCTGGTCTGAGCCAGCTTCATTAATGACTTGGATGCTGAAACACAGAGAATGCTTAGGAGAGATTCAGGGTCTGCAAGTGTGGTGGCCAGAGATAGGGGACAGGATCTGATATGGGAATTATCTAGGAAAGTAAAAAAATCAATAGTATGCAGTTCAAACAGAACAAGAGCAGCATATGACAATGCCACAGAAGTAAAGAACTTTATAAACACAGGGAGGAAATTGCCCATTCAGTAATGACTCTGCAAAAATTCAAACACTCAAGAGTAACAACAGGTCATGAACAGGCTGTGTCAGCACATTGCTAAGATAAAGCAAGCCTCTAGCTGGAACTTGCAGAATGGATTGACACTGGGACAACACAGAAAAAAACTCCCCTGCTCAAACTCAACTACTGTGCAATATCTGATCTTGGCATTCCAGAGTCCCAAAGACATGGAGAATGACTGACAGACCAGAAATGTATTGTCTGCGTAAGCACTGAAGGAATCAAGACAGTTTAATTTAGGAAAGAAAGTAGGGCTAAATAAGATGTTGGCCCTCAAAGAGGTAAAACTTGCTTCTAAAAAGAAATGCAATAGTGGGAAGGCAAGGCAAGGCAAGGCAAGGCAAGGCAACGCAAGGCAAGGCAAGGCAAGGCAAGGCAAGGCAAGGCAAAGCAAGGCAAGGCAAGGCAAGGCAAAGCAGTCTTCAGGGAAATTCAACTCCACACTGGCTTTCATACCATGCCCTGCCCTCATGACCAGGCAGTTCTTTCCTGATCACTCTCAGGAAACTGCTCACTCAATGCTTCCTCATATGTTGTGAATGCACAAGGTTTGTTGACAGCTCCACATTCCATGCCTGTTTTTTAAATAGACAATAGGGGAGACAAAGCCAGAGCTCTGCTTCTCAAGGCCCAGCCTGCCTTACAGAACATGGGCACTTGGCTCCTGCAGTCACTGTCACCTCTCCTCCCTTCCTGCAACAAGCATGGGATATGCAGAGATATTTCCCACTGTGTCCACAGTAATCCCAGTCCATGTGCCTATCAGGCAGTCGGGCAAAATATTTCAGGTGTGACTATTTTTGATTATGATCTTGTAGCCTGAGCTCCACCTGCCTGGACTTGTTTGGTTTCAGGAGGAACCAAGAAGAATCTTCTGACAAGGCAGTTATCAATGACTGTGCAGGCCATAAAATAGCAGGAAGCTCCCCATGACATCTCCACCTTCCTGGGACAGCAGCTGTAAACAACACCATAGGTTTGGGCTTCAACTTAGTGCACCCTATTTCTCAGGGCATTTCCCCCCTGTCAGTGCAGACTCCTGCTACAGGACTGAAGCACCAGCAGCACCCACCGTGCACTGGGCACGGGGCTGAGAGGGGGCCAAGGGACAGCCAGGACACCTGCAGCTCCAGGATGAGCAAACCCTACTGTGGCTGAGCAGTTTGGCTGCAGGACTTTCCCCAGGGCAGGGAAGCAACAGGCTGCAGCTGGGAGCCTCTGGTGAGATTTGGCCAGCAGGCAGAGCAAGGATGGGGACAGCCCTTTAGACAGGGCTGAAGTCCCAGGGAGGAAAGACGAGTGGAAATTTTATGGGGTCCCTAAGTGTAAGCATGACAGGAGAAGGAAGCACATCCACAGGGCCACTCTGCCATGGCCCAGAGCTGCTCCCGGGGCTCAGCCCTACCCTGCGCTGCCCTGGCTGGAGGGAGCGGGGTGATTCTGCCAGCGAGGGCTGGGGGACCAGGAAGCCACCCCAGCGTCCAGCTGGGTGGTAGGGCAGGACTCCAGCATGTCCGAAGAGGAGGCAGATTTGCCTCTGCAAGTGAGTCCAGCTCCGCTGCCCCGAGTTTTCAGGCTGGAATTCGCCGGGACTGGGCTTAAGAACGTCAGATACCAGTCGCCAGTGGGCGAGAGCCGGCACTGGTCCCGAGCTCGTTTGGAAGCATACCCCTCCGAACCTTAGCCCCGAGGGACCGACCTCCCCCCGCGGAGCAGGGGGCAGCACAGCCCTGTCCCCGCCTGTCCCCCCCCGCCCCACGCGTGTGCGCGGGTGTTCGGCAGGCTCTGCTCCCATCTAGCGGAGGATCCCGGCTCCGCACGGGCGCTGGGCAGCCGGGAAAGGCATCCCGGGGGCCCGCAGCTTGGCTCGGGATGGGGCAGGCAGGCTCCCTCGCTGCTGGGGCGACACAGGCGGGGCTGGGGCTGGGGGCTGCCCTGAGAGCGGCCCCTCTGACAGGGCACCTGGGTACTTCACACCAGGCAGAGCACAGCCCTCAGCCCGTGCACTTAAGTGTTCTCCCCCTTCTCCCACAGTGCTTTTAATTAAGAGCTCATGCTTAGCATCTACACCAGCTCTTTCCTCAGTGTGGGTTCATCCCTTGCCTTGCCAGTCCCTCCTCTTGCTCCAAAGTTTGGTTCATGCCAAATGAGACCCCAGCAGACATGAGCAAAATGGGCCATGGACCATGTGGCAGCATCAGCAGGAGCTGCAGCAAGTGTCTGGGAATGAAGATTTGGATCTTTCTCAGCACTGGGCAGTCTGAAAGGGAATAAAATTACATCATTCGTCATAGCACAAGCCCATTTTTTTAGGAACAAAAGATCATTGTGGAGACGTTTTAGAGGGGAAAATCCAGTGAAGGAAAAAAATCTGATGTCCATCTGTGAACAGAAAGTAGCTTTATATTTTTTCCAAAACCCTGCAAGGATGTATGATATAGCAAACCATTCCAGACAAGTCTTCTCTTGCAAATAGTTTGTTCCAACCCTGAAACACAGGGGTTTTCCCAGCAGCTGCTTTAAACCCAGTCCATTTATTTTAATTGCTGGCAGACTGGCACCCTTTTGAGAACAGCCCATTGGGACAATATGCAATGGCCTCACACAGGCTGTGTGAGCCAAGTTGGATAGGACATGCAGGCACAGGCAGTGCTGCAGCCCATGGAGTGGGCAATGGGACAGCCCACAGAGGGTGGCTGTGACCAGGCTGAAAACCAGGATGGCAACAGGAGACAGAGAGTCAGCAGGTATGGAGCTGGCAGCTGGAGCTCAGAGAGAGGTAATAGCACCAGAGCTCCTGAGAAGTAAAGAGGAGAGGCAAACCCATGCAGAACTCTGTATTTTGGCTGTTGATTTGCTGTCACAGCAGTGGAGCCGCCCCCAAGAGCCAATGTGATGAAGGTGGTGGGGAGGCACCAAGCAGTGAGGGCAGAAACCTATATCTTCTGGTGCCCATGTGGCCTTAGGTCAAATTAAGCCAACTAAAACCTTATCCTAAAGCCCCTTAATGCAGGGGGAACCCTGGCTTCTGTGGAACAGGAAGAAACCAGGTCCTTGGGTCCTGGCTCTTCAACACTGCCTCCCAACCTCTCCCCTCACTCACAAGCTCCAGCTGTTTCTGTAAGGCACAGGGCACTTCCTGACAATTTGGCTCATCACTGTCTTTCACAATCTTCCCGTACAACTGCTGGTTATTTGGCTGGCAGAAACATCTGCATGCTCTGTGCATCCTACTTTAAACCAGAATTCCCAGCTTTTTGTTGTCCTGCAAGTCTCACACCCTGGTAAGGGGCCACTCACAACTGAGATGCTGTGCAGGTATATCCCCTGGTACCCCATACTAACATATATATATAAAAAATATAAAAAAGCCACGGTCCTTTCCATGTCCCAGTGCCACTAGATGGCACCAGGTGTGTACTGTTCCCAGCCCTGGTGTCCCCAAGGCCACTGGGGGAAACTGGGGGAATCCAGCTCAGCCCTTGCTACAGAGCCAGAGACTGCAGCACACGCAGGTGCCTCCTCCTCCTTTCCACATGGACCATGGGGTGCTGGGATAAAGGCAGACATTTAAGACTTAAAATCAAACCTTCAGTGATGTCCTGGGGGGAATTACCTGCCATGGCTTTTGTCATGTTGCCTATCCCACACACCCACCCTTCCCCACCCACATATTGTGCATCACTCCTATCTGGGTGCTGAAGAGGAAACCATTAAAGATGGGTGCAAGTTATTCTGAATAATACTGGGATCGATGTATGAGCTTCCAGCATTGATGGGCTCCTCTTGGGAGGAGGGAGAAAAGGGAATAAAACACAATTTACTATATAATTTTGCAATCAGCAAGTGACTTGCCTTCTCCAAGGTCTCACAGTTTTAGGGATTGATTCTCCTCATGCACATTTGATATCCAACAGAGCTCAGCATGTCCCAGGGTATTTATTACCTGTGTTTTTCACCATCAAGCCTTCCATTCCCTGTCACATCCTTGGCAAAGCCACTAAGTAAACCAGGGAAGCACAGGTGGCACCTCAGCAAATGTCAGGTCTTTTCTCAGACCTTGCAGCATAATTAAGAAGCATCTGTTTTCCACTGTCTTCAGCACAGAGCACTGAAGGTGACCCTGGGAAATAGGACCTCAAATGACGGAGTGGCTGGCGAGGCTCTGCAGCACTTCAAAGCAGCCAAACCCTGGCTCTGAGCAGTGTGGGGCACATGGGTGACAAATCATTCCTCACCCCACAACCAGCCCAGTGCAGAGTCAGAGAGGTGATAGGTGGAGCACAGATCCCAAAAAAAGCCAGAGCATTAAATCACCAGGAGTCCTTGCTGCCCACATCCCCAAGGCTGGCATGTCTGGGTGATTGGTGAGCATAGCAGCAGCATGATCCTTGTGCCAAGGAGATCCCAATGAAACCTTGGGTGCAAAAGAAGTGTGAGGGGAACTTTATGCAGGGAGTCTCTTAGTGCTGAACTCTGAGTGATCCTGTCCTGTCCTGTCCTCACAGAGGTGGAGTCACTGAATGCAAAGCCAAGTGGGCTCCATGGTGGCCCTGGTAGGCTGATGGCAATGGCAGGGCTGTCCCTGCCCATGTCCCAAGGCCACAAGGTAATCCTGCAGAAGGATTCTCAGTGTGACCCTGCTTCCCAGCCCTCTGCAGAGAGCAGCACAAATCCCACACAAGCGCTTTAACCCCAGCCCCAGGGTGAAGGTTAGAAAGTAGGAGGCTGGATCACTCGGGAAGGTCAGGTCACACAACAGAGTGGGTTAAAATCCCCCCAGACAAGGAAAATCCCTCATCCTCCTTCCCTGCAGCCTCTCTTCCCCTCCCTGATCACCTCAGACAGTCCTAGGGAGTGACCCAGAGTCCCCTTGCCACTGCCTCCCCTCCTAGGGATGCACCAGGAACCTCCCCACACACCATCTGCTCTGCCCAGGAGACTTAGGGGTGGCAGAGGACACCCTTCCCATACCATCTGCCTCTGCACCAGGCTGCTTCTCACCATCACCCCCCCATGCCCACCCCAGCCCTCTGGCTCTGGAAAACTTCCCCTGTGCCACCAGCACTAAATTGGATAAACTCATGGATAAACTTTATCGTGGATAAACTCAAGTCTTTGTTTGGCCTTTCCATGACTGGATGCCACACACAGGGTGCAGAGATTTGCTGCTACAAATCCTCATTGAAAGCAGTGTTTCTTCACACACAGCAATGGTGAGCCCAGCGTCCCCCCCAGCTCTCAGCTGCTGCTCCCAAGTGGAATATACCCTCATCTGACTGTGGATGTCAAATGGCAGAGACGTACATAGACATTGACATGTACGTGGTCAGAGCTGTCCACATGCTGTGGGATTATTTTTAGCCCAACGGTGATCGAAATGTGAGAGGGGTTTTTATTTATTTTCTCTGGAAGGCTTGTTGCTTGAAATTCCCACCGGCAGAAGCTGACCCTGACCCTGCTGTCACAGTAAGCCTGTCATCCAGGTCTGCCATCCCTTCCCATCCTTGATAAAACATGCAATTCAGCAGGAGGGGAGGGTGACTGGCCCAGAGTGCCTGGCAGGGCTGGCACCCTTTGGAGGGAAGGTGCCCACCCAGCCCTACAGCCCGACCGTGCCCACCTCTGCAGGCTGCAGCTCCCCCAGCCTTCCCAAATCCCAGGAAAAGTCTCACTGAAGCCACAATGGACAGCTATGAAATGTGAGGGACACCAGGGCTGGCCTTTGGAGCAGCGATGCAGTCAGGAAGGGCAGGCAGGTCATGGGACGCTCTCACTGCCCTTTACTGATGTGAGGAAGGGAGCGTAATGATGCCCAAGGTCTCATGGGGCCCCAAAAGTGCACAGAGAACTCCCTGGAGACGGAGCAGCCTGTTCTTCCTGCTCCTGTGCCACTCTTCCCATGCCCAGTGCTGCACCAGGAGCAAAGCTAGTGATGATTACAAACCTGCCCCAGCTCCTGTCCAGCTCACAGGACCCTGTCTGCACACAGGGCTCTAGGCAGAGAGGCTGCCCCTCAGCTGGGACAGCTGTGCCCCTGAGTGGTGGCACAGCACCCACCAGGTCTGCACTTCCCAGGGTCCCAGGGCATGACACAGCTGCTGCCTCACCCATGGGCAGGTTATGCACAATTTTTGCCCCTTTTCTTGTAAGGGAAACAGATCTGAGAGGGAACGGCTGCTCAGAAAAGCACTGGCACATCTGAGGTAGAGTGTTTTTCGCTTGTTTACACTGTCAGAGAGGAGAGGTAATGGCCTATATTCACACAATAGCAAAGGAGGGCCTTGAACCACATCCAGCTTGGAGGTTGTGACCAGCCCATAGATAACTGGGAAGAAAAGTCTGTGTTTTCCTGTCGGAACTGCCTATTTACATCTGAAAACTAGCAGAGACCTTGCCCGGAGGCTCAGACAAAACAGCTCCTTTCACTGCTTGCTTCCCATGAGGCTTTTCCCTCCCTCTCCAAGAGGAAATTTCCAGTAACTGAGGTATAAAAATGAATGCAAGGCCATACTGTAGAGCCAGCTGTAAAAGTCATACGGGAAGAGCTCCCCATCCCATAGCTCACCATGGCAGGCTGTCCCCAGAGCAGGTCACAGCCTTTGTGAACAAGGGAAGAGGCAGCTCTGTTTGCACCCCTCCTGGTGCAGGTCAGGCTTCAAGGGGTGGATCAAGGTGCCCAGACCAGCAGGCACTGCCAACACAATGGGCTAGGCAGGATCCCTTAAGAGGGTCCTGGGTTCCTCAGGAAATTGCAATGTTAGGACAACATGTGGTGCAGCAGTCCCTGGTTTCATGTGAGATTGCAGGAAACAAGGGATGGAAATAAAGAGAAATTTGGTGAGGGTGGAACTTCTTCCTCCTTCACACATGCCACTATGCCACATCCTGGGAATAACCACTGGGACTCAGCTAAGTGGCAATCTCTAGGAAATTTTGAAGGAGTGTCTTTCTGTCATATCCCATTCATCTTCCTCCCGGACTTTGCATAGAAGATTAGGATTTGAGCGTCATGGTTGTCCTGCAAAAATGCAGGAATTGTGTTGTCCATAGCTGACAGGCTTCTCCATACATTGAGCTGCACGAGTCCCTGAAGCTTTCAAGGAGCTGTGATTGCAGATGCTGCCACATGGGAGCAAGGCCTCACGTTTCTCACTGCAGGCCTGAGAGAAAGCAAGAAAAAAGCTGGGTAATTAAATAGCACTTGTCAGAACAGCAGAAACAGGGTCAAGCAGCAGAAACATCCCTCCTATGCACAGGCTCTTGCAGGAAGCTGTATTGACATTTACCTGCTGAAATTCCTGGGCTACGTGGCAGCAAAATCACAAAATCCTGGGCTGCAATGGAAGGAGGAAGGTGGCAAATCCCATAATTGATTTCACCATTTCTGATAGCCCTGAGCTCTGGTGAAGCAACCAACCTGCGCTACGCATGTTTTTCCACTGCACTGCAATCTCAGCCAAGTCTGCTGGGGTTTGGGAGCCTATTTACCCTGGGCATTTCAGCAAGTAGATCAAGTGACTTACAGTGTTTTTAAAAAAATGTTCCTGGATATCTTTACTAAAGCAAAGGTGATGCCATTCAATTTTTTCAAAGGAGGGTATAAAAGTGGGTGGCTGATAGCTAGTTCATTATATCAGAATCAGTTTTCATTAAGAAGGGAAAGCTTGTGTGCTTATTAATTGTTTCTCTAATTGCTTTCTCTCCCTGCTACCAGGACAGCCCGCTGCCTGCCTGTGCCTGGAGGCCCCAGGTCAGAGCCCTGCATAACTCAACCCTGATCTGCTAACATGGGTAACTATAAATAAACAGTGACACCTGAGCGCAGGAGGTGGAAAGGGACTGTGCTTCTCAACCTGAGATACTCAGACTAGTCAGCTTATCCAACAGAAGGTGACTGGTGACAGTCTGTAGATATTAACTGAGAGGGACTATTTCTGATAACCAAGGGATCTGACCTGGCCAAGATAAAACAAAATTCTCTGGCTCTGAGCTGGAGATGGATAAATTTGGACTAAAAAGACGTTGCTGATTATTTAAAGTGAAGAAAATAGCTGCATGTTCTTCACTAAGAAGTGTTTTAAAACCATGAGGACCTGCGTAGCTTTGAGATCTGCTGCGACTTAACTTTCCCTACAGAAAAAAAAAAAAAAAAAAAAAAAAAAAAACCCAAATTTGAGCCAAAAAAAAANGAGTTTAACTTCCACAAAAAAAAAAAAAAAAAAAAAAAAAAAAAAAAAAGAAGCCTAATTTGTGACTATGAAGAAGTCCAGTATGGAGGGGGCACACTTGCCCCTGCTTCTCACAGCACAGTCACTTAAACAGGGCCAAGTCTGACTTAGTTAATGCAGCAGCCATGGACGGGGCAGTGGTGAGGCTCACATATCCCTCCCCTCTACATCAGGCAAGCAGGAGGACCACTTGCTGGAGGAGAAGATCCCTTGGTGTGCCCTGCCAGGAGGCAGCAGCACTTGTCTGGGAGACCTTGCCCATGCAAAGGGTAAGAGCTTGGAGGGGGAGAATGCTGCAGAGAGACCTTGCTGCAGGAACACACAGACAGGAGTGAAAGATGGGGAGCAAGAGCCCTGTCTTCTCTTCTGTCCCTTCTGTAACCTGAATTACACATCTAAGCATGCAGCACTCTGCACTGACTACAACACAATCCTCCATGACATAGAAGTGTGCAGGTGAAGAGAGGGAAGTAGAGCCAGTGTATAGAGCAATGAGGACCTTGGGGAGGTGATGCTACACCTCCCTGTAAGCAGGAATGCCTACACCTGTGCAGCTGCACATGTTACACACAAGCACACTCATGCACAAACACCTACCTTTGCTAACAGCAGAGGCAGCCACAGAGTCCATATTTTCTAGGTTTTACTTCTATATCTGCAAAAAGCAAGTTTGTTTCTGTTTCTGATTCCCTGCAATTATCTTGGAATGCCTTCAAGAGAGCAGCTCTGTCTTCTCGGCTGAGCGAGTCTTTGATGTCCAGCACTGCACTCAGATGTTCCTTCCTTTCCAAAAGGGTAAGAGGGTGGGTCAGCAAATGAGTCAAGGAAAAAAAATCTTGCTCCCTATTACTCAGTTTTGCTGGACCAGACCAAAGACTGGAAGCTGCTGAGCTGCTTTTTTACAGCCTCTGGCTACCTAAGAAGGAGGATGCTGTATCACAAGAGCTGTGTGGGATATGGCTGAGCTCATGGGTTCCAAGCCCAGGGCACACAGCATCCCTGTGAACTTGTGGAAACCATCAACTCGGGTTATTCCTAGAAAAAGACCTGTATCTATCATAATAGCTTTCAGATAACTCTGCATTTGGCGATTTGGAAGTATTTTGGACATCTTTTCTCCCTTCAAATGGCACTAATTCTTGTTCATCTGCAGCATTATAGGATTTTTGTTCTACAGAGCATTGCTTTGCTGAGCAACACCGTACTGGATATAGAGCAAATGTATCCAAGTCAAACATTTTTATACATACAGAAATCTGTTGTAATCAAGAACAGTGCATCCATTCACACCAGGATGACCTTCTCTGAGAGCTGGGACTTCCCAATACTTCCCATGCCCACTTTCTATACTATATATATATATTACTATTTCTATATGTGTGTATATATATAGTGAGAAAGAATTGCTATGCTGTATCAGATAAGCAGCTTTTTAGCTCAATAGTGTCCTCAGAAGTAGTAAATGTTTAGGAAAATAATACAGAAACTAGATGAAGCATAACATGATTGCTCTTTGTCTTCCTTTTTTTTNCACATCTAAGCATGCAGCACTCTGCACTGACTACAACACAATCCTCCATGACATAGAAGTGTGCAGGTGAAGAGAGGGAAGTAGAGCCAGTGTATAGAGCAATGAGGACCTTGGGGAGGTGATGCTACACCTCCCTGTAAGCAGGAATGCCTATACCTGTGCAGCTGCACATGTTACACACAAGCACACTCATGCACAAACACCTACCTTTGCTAACAGCAGAGGCAGCCACAGAGTCCATATTTTCTAGGTTTTACTTCTATATCTGCAAAAAGCAAGTTTGTTTCTGTTTCTGATTCCCTGCAATTATCTTGGAATGCCTTCAAGAGAGCAGCTCTGTCTTCTCGGCTGAGCGAGTCTTTGATGTCCAGCACTGCACTCAGATGTTCCTTCCTTTCCAAAAGGGTAAGAGGGTGGGTCAGCAAATGAGTCAAGGAAAAAAAATCTTGCTCCCTATTACTCAGTTTTGCTGGACCAGACCAAAGACTGGAAGCTGCTGAGCTGCTTTTTTACAGCCTCTGGCTACCTAAGAAGGAGGATGCTGTATCACAAGAGCTGTGTGGGATATGGCTGAGCTCATGGGTTCCAAGCCCAGGGCACACAGCATCCCTGTGAACTTGTGGAAACCATCAACTCGGGTTATTCCTAGAAAAAGACCTGTATCTATCATAATAGCTTTCAGATAACTCTGCATTTGGCGATTTGGAAGTATTTTGGACATCTTTTCTCCCTTCAAATGGCACTAATTCTTGTTCATCTGCAGCATTATAGGATTTTTGTTCTACAGAGCATTGCTTTGCTGAGCAACACCGTACTGGATATAGAGCAAATGTATCCAAGTCAAACATTTTTATACATACAGAAATCTGTTGTAATCAAGAACAGTGCATCCATTCACACCAGGATGACCTTCTCTGAGAGCTGGGACTTCCCAATACTTCCCATGCCCATTCTATACTATATATATATATATTACTATTTCTATATGTGTGTATATATATAGTGAGAAAGAATTGCTATGCTGTATCAGATAAGCAGCTTTTTAGCTCAATAGTGTCCTCAGAAGTAGTAAATGTTTAGGAAAATAATACAGAAACTAGATGAAGCATAACATGATTGCTCTTTGTCTTCCTTTTTTTTTTTTCCTTTGCCTCTAACAGTCTACAATTTAGAGACTTCCCTTGCTGGGGGTTATATCGTGACTGTCATGTTGAATAGGCACTGAAATAATTATCTGCCACAAATTGTCTGCTCCCCATTTGAAGCTATTCACATTTTGGCCTTCACAGCATCCTGTGACAGAGAACTCTACACTGCAATCATGTTAAGCTGGAAAAACACAATCACTAGCACAGCACATCAAAACAAAAGACAGATGTAATAAACCACAGACTTTGAAACAAATGCAGTTAGCTAAGATCTCACCTTCCTAGTAAAAGCTGTGTTTCATTTCTGTTAACAGCTTCCCTTAAGAAATGGAAGTTTATATTCCTGCTGAATACACCTAGAATTTTGTGGAAATAGTTATACAAGAATTGGTAAAGTGTTGAAGCCAAAAGCCAAGTGCTTGGTTAGTTACGAAATGCCTGAGTTAAGGATGTTCTTGAAACCTACATTTGACACACACGTGCCTGTAAATTCTCCTTTCAGGCAGTACTTTTCCACAGCATTTCTGCTTTGGTGACAGCCATTTTATCCATCATTCATCTTTACAGAAGTACATCTCAACTCCACCAGTTCGTGTCTGGCAAAGTTATAAACTGTGTTAATCAGCATCTGCAAAGAGGCAGCACTGAGTACATTCAAAGGTGACCACTTTGTGCCTGGCCTAGCACACTGCAAGAAGTATCACAAGACTAATACTGTTGTAGGTCTCCTGGTGTCAGCTAATCATACAAGAAAGCACAGAAGTCAGACCAATAAAAGGCATTACCTGAGTTCAGGAAATTCTTTGAGAATGGGCAGAAGAGCTATTTTCATCCCCTCAGCATCAGAAGTTTGAACAAGTTCTAAAATTGCTTTTACGGGATCTTTGAAAGGACCAGCTGCAGGACCCTGGGGAGAGAAGCAGAAGTGTGTTCAGGGCAAGGAAAACAGCACACAGTGTTAAGAGCTGGACTCATATCAGACTGGGAATCTCTCTGTGTGAGTTAGGACTGTCTGTACATGTATAGAAGCCTGGTTTTCCCCCAGGGTAGGAGAAGAGAAACGATGGAGTAGTCACTGACTGCTTCCAGGGTGGCTGGGCAGCAGGGTGGTACCTGCAGCAGCACAGAATCCCCTCCTGCATTTCCTTTGGCAAAGATGTCAAATGTACCTCCTTTTTCCCTAATTGCCTGTACTTTCAAGACCATTTCGACCTTTGGGTAGTGTTTTGCTTCCAGAGGTAAGCACAGCCTTGTGATTGACCTATGTGAAAACAAGCTCTGTTGGCCAAACATGCTGGCATTTCTGCTGCCTCAAAGCAAGCTCAGGGACAGAAAAGAGACCTTAGGGGAAGGATAAAGGGACACAGATTATCTAACAGAAAAAAAAAAAGGGGAAGCAGGGCTGGAGAGTGCAAATAATATGACATGGTTGGTAGATGCTGCATATGATCAGCTCCCTCTAATCTGGAGCACATGGGAGAAAAAAGCCTCATCAAAAAACACACAGCATTTTCAGCAACACTAGAGAAGCAGAATGCAGATGAACTGCCAAGAGAAAGCTTCAGGTCTTGCTCACATTTTTCATCAGTGCAGTAATGCAATGAAATTGCTTCTCTGAATTATTGATGCCACCCTGTCAACAGAGACTGTGTGACAGAGCAAACCTGGAGAACGGGATGCCAAACTGGGGCAGGAGAAGCCCAGGTTCCCCTGATGTCCACAGGGCATTAGAAACAGCAGGTCCCATTCTCCATGTGGCACCACCGCGCTGAACGTAAATCAAAAATAATAGCAGTATTTGAAGACAGCCTTCCCCTTCTTCCTCTGCACTGCAGACACCCAGCATGTCTAGCTTGGCTCAGTGCACAAGCTGCACTCAGCTCCTGAGGCACCAGTACTGTACAGCTTCATACTTGGCAAGCTCACTATTAAAAAATGCTAATTAATCTGAAGGCGTCAGATTTAGTTAAGCACTATATAGACAGGCAAGGTCAAAGGTAAACAGCCTGCAGGCTAAAAGGGGAAAAAAAGAGGTGTCTTGTCAGCAGTGTTTAAGTGCCTTTGACATGTACTGCTCTTAGGAGAGAAGCAAGGTATTTCCTAATGTGTTTTGAGGACGGCGGGGAAGGAAGAGCCTGAAGAGAGGGCAGAGCAGGGCAGGGAGCAGGTGCAGCCTGTGCAGCAACTGCACGATAAATTCAGTCTGCAGCAGAGCACATATTTTGCATGCATAACCATGTATCTCATTCGACTGAGGATATCAGGCTGTCCCCTGCAGATCACTTATGGATTTCATCCCCAAGGTTTTCAGTTCCCCCACCTCAAGTAAGACAGTGCACAGACTGGGGACACAGAGGGAACAGTGCTAACCAGATGCAGAGACTTTTTCGGCCAAGCAGAATGTAGGGTCTTAATTAGGTTTCCCATATCTCCTCTGCACTATAAAACCAGCTTTCAGTGCAGATTACATCCAAAGCTGATGCTGAGCACAGCATTACTGGTAGACTTCAGAATTAAGATTACAGAACCCTCCTGCTATTCCCCATGGCTTGATTGCTCAAAGCATTGACTCATTTGTGATTGATCACTACAGGAGAGGTGGACCTTCAGTTAAAAGCACTGGCAGCTTCCAGCTTTCCACCATGAAACTAGTACATTAATTGTAATGGGTCTGAGAGGTTTTTAGAGAAGCCTACAGATGATCATTTTTATTTCATTTCATTTGTTGCTGACAAATGACTTGCAGGGGACTCATATGTGAGAAAATAGATTTCCAGTCCCTAGCACTTAAATTGACAAGTTGTGAGAATTACTCAGAAGTTGTGAAATTATTAAAACCAGTATTGCCAAGGGGTTTTAATATGCTCTGTCACATCTACGTCCTGTTACCAGACTGACTTTGCAACCAGTAGCAGTGTGCTGCTCAGCCCAGGCTCTTAGGAAGTGCTATGCCTGGGCACTCTCAGCCTGCATTTGCTAATGAGCCATGCCCTGGACATCACACAGCAGTGATTCTCCAGCTGGAGCAGCTACAGGAGGGGATGCTGCTGCCACTGCAGTCCTTGCCCTTGGGTAATCAAGGGACCCATGTGACAGCCTGGTGGCATCCACAGACACCGTGTGTGGCACTGCCACTTACACCAGATTATGAATTGAGCAGAGGGGCTTAGTTGTTTCTGCAAATCAGACCTAGCACTTTTCCAGAGGTTTTCTTCAGAGGCGTGGCTCTGCTTTCACACCCAATCTATCCCTTCTGCAATGCACCTTTACTTCCTAATGCTGTGAGGTATTTACCCTGCAGGAAGACTCATTCCTCCCCATGACTCACCAACCACAACAGCATCAGCATGTGTTTGCCCGTGGGGAAACACCACAGCACAAGGAAATGGCTCCCACAACCATCATCCCAGCTCTGAGGGGTTGGGAAGGGCCCGGGGGGGTGGGAGGAGGCCGGACAAAGGGGTAAAAATGCACAACCTGTGTCCAGGGAGGGGCACCCCTGCAGGGCAATCCATGGAGCAGGTGAAGATGTGAACAGCCAGTTTGGTTCATGACTCCAGAGGCTCCAGGAAAGCACTGCCCCACCATGCCATGTACCAAAGGCTTGCTGGGGGTAGCTGGCAGCTTCGGAGCTGTCTCACCAGCTCAGAGGAGCACACCTCATTCTTATGTCAGTGGCAGGAGCGTGAAACTTGCCTCCTCCCGTCACACATTTCAAAACCATAAACTAACAGCTTCTGGCAGATCAGAAGGGCCATCAGCACATCTGACTGTCACTTCTGTGAAGCTGGATACCCCTGCAGTAAAAACTCTTAAGATTTTTTGTTGCCTTCTGAGTCTTTTCCTCTGCTGGTACAGTTCTTGACGACAGAGAGCAAAACTGTAACCATATCAAAGACTTACTAAGCACTCTTTAATGATGGTTTTCATCATCCTATGATCTTCTTCTATCTTGCTGACAATCCTCCTCCTCTGCACAGAAGATGGGTTCCTGGGAGTGGTCAGGAGGGCCTGCACATATTCTGTAGTGATGATGGCATTGACAGCCTGGACGAGGGCCTGTTCCAGAGCAAAGACACCCAGATTAACTTCCCTGGACTAAGCAAGGACCAGACCATACCTGTAGCACTCTGAGCAGTGCAGACAGTGGGCACAGTGTCCATGCAGGCTGTCCCTTTTCTTTGCTGAAGTATCCCTTCGTCTAACACATGGACTACCTCCAGGCTGCATGTGGATGACATAGACATGGATGGTAAGTGTGGAGACATCCAAGCAAAGGCAATGGAATGAGTTAGCTCAGCCAGAGGTCACTCACACTCCAGAGCTGCAACGACACTTGGCATGGCGAACAAACACATCACCTGGCAAGAGCCTGGACTACAGACAAAGCCAGATCCAGCCTCCCTGGAGCATCCACACTAGCCCCAGTGCCATAGCCTTGGGCACACAGCTGTGGCTGGGCACAGAGAAGTCACCTGGGCATCTCTCTCTGAGCCACCCACTACCTGCTGAGGAACTCCAGTGTGGAGGCCAAGCAGTGCCTGAAAGGGACAGCGAGCATTTCTGAGGGGAGAGGGGCTGCTGCACAGAAACCACATTTCATTAGCAATTGAAATCAGTGCAGTTTTAGGCTGCAGTCCAAAGGTACAGGAAATCCCCAGCCCTGTCCAAAACAGACAAAGCAAGAGACAGAGAGCTCTGGCACAGTGTTTTGCCACCAAGCTGCTGCTTGCCCCAGCACTAATGTGACATAATGTCCAGTGACAGGCTCTGAACAACACCAGAATAGCTCCTATTTTTTTCCCTTCCATTACCTTTTTCCGTATTGCAAAATGCTAATTAAAATCACTAACAAAGAGAGTGCAGACCTGGGAGCCCTGTGCTTCAGAGGGACACATGTGGTACAGGTACAGGTACCCCCAAAAGAGGGTTCCCCACATACCAATCTCACTGCTGAAGAGACAGACTCAAAGGGTGTTACAAGACCCTAGTCAAATTATTTAGGCTATTGTAAAGGTGCAAAAACTTGGGTTCTTTGTGAGGTTGTTCTTTGCCAACCTTCTGCATAAGAGATTATATCCCTTAGGTATCTGGACCTTTCATCCCTCTGTGTCCACTCTCCATCAAAAGGACAAATATTCCTTACAAATAAGGTTGAAGCTCATTAGAAGGTGAGAAGATTTCCAGTGTCATAGTATTGGGGCAATAGTAGGATCAGAAAGGGCCTGATTCTCCCCCTTTGTATTTTGGAGGTATATTCAGTTTCCACATTTCTTCACTTGTTGGTTTCTCTGCTTAGGTTACAGAAAGGTCCCAGATGTCATTATCCAGCTCTGTTGGACAGAGGAAGTAGACTAAAACCACTATATAGTTAAAAACCCTTCTGACAACAGACAAAACTGCAGTTTGGATTAATGTTCAAATACTGTGCCATCCAGAGGTTCAAGGACTAGTTTTTGTGATTTCCTGAGTAACATCTTTTTCTTGCTTTTTTACTTATGTCTTACCTCATATGTATCTGTTTTTTTCTTCCCAAAGGCCAAAAAGCTTTGCTTTAAGGATTCAAGGATGTGGTCAAAACCACTGTCACACTTTTTGAAGTGGTCCTTTAGTGTTCCCTGAGGAAAAGGCACAGACAGAGTCAAAGAGTGCACATGTAGAGACACCACACAGACAACAGACACGGATTATTGTGCCTTTGCTCTTTCTGCTCTCAGAAACAGACTCCTCTATGAGCCACAGCACCCTGTGCCTTTATTTCAAAGAACAGCAAAACATGAAAGAAAGAAACAATTCAAACTCAGGAAGGATATACTGAGTTCTTAAGTGTAAACCTAGAAGACCGAAAACCTGAGCCCTAGGTCTGTTTCTTCCCAGGGCTGTCCAGGCTCCCTATCAGAACCACTCCCAGTTCCTGTTTCAATGTGTGGGTGCATGGGACAGGCCAGCAATGAGCTCCAGAGACCAAAACCTCACAGTGTAGCCAAGGTTTCTCTTGTCGTTTTGCTTTTGCTGCCTCCAGCCTGCTCGAGGGAGCCTGTGCAATGAGCCTAAGGATGCTCAGGGGAGCTTCCCAAGGAAACCCACAACACCACACACTTAGGAGCATGCAATTGTGTGCTGTCTAGACACAGAGCCTAGGACAGGAAGAACATCTGGGATAATGGGCTGATACTAGAAAGTGTGAAGGGAGGGGAACTTATCTCAAGGGAGGGACACATTTCTGGTCAGTCTTCTCTGCCTCCTGACTACCCACCACAGAGCCTTGGGCTCTGTGAGTTGTCACTGCCCTGGAAGGATGCCCAGCTGCTGAGGATGAGTAAGTACTTGGTGAAGTTCAGCCCCTGGGGTCTGGATTCCTAGGGGCACCATGGGGTGCCTACTTGTAGCATGACACCAAACAATGCAAACAGTGGAACTGGAATCCCAAAACTGGAAAAGTGAAGCTGTCCATATACAGATTCTGACAATACAGAGGAATACTTGGGACTGGAGGACCAAAGTATGGTTTCACCCTTTCCAGATCAGGAGATAAGAGTGAAGTGCATGTCTGCCCTACAGTCTGAAAACAGTCAGTGTTAAAATGGGTCTCCCCTACCTTGACCTTAGAAGTGACTGTCTGCAGAAAATGCTCCATAACGTCATCTTCCATCCTGTCTAGAAATCCATTTACCTTAACATCCTGGCCAGTGCTGGCACTGCTAATGTATGTTAGCTTATGCCAGACAGTCCTGTTAAAAAAAAATAAATATGGAAAGTATTGATCAGATCAAATCAGGCTATTCCCTCAGATCAAAACTTCCTACTGTAACCAACATGACTGTCTGGGTAATTGAATGGACACATGCTCAGGTCCAGGGCTAGCTCAGTGACCCACATTTGTGTACCCATCTTTTGGATGGCTCTCATTAAGACACTGCCACAAGAACAGGAAAGCTCAAAGCACACAAATGCCACTTGTACCCATCAGTAGTGAGATCAGATCAGTAAAAATCCTAGTATTTTCCAAAATGCATAGGCATGAAGTAGTCTTGACAAACAGAGGCTGGATGAGTGTCCTGAGTGCCTCAGACAATCTACAAGTACAAGACAATTATTTTCCATCAGAACAGTATTCAACTCAGGAAATCCTGGTTAAAATTATCACTAGCTTGAACCCAGACATTTTACATTCTGGAAAAGTTCAGTGTACAACTTCATTCTCGGTATCACTGAGAATACATAAAAGAGACTTGTAAGTATTCAGTCTGGGATCCAGCATCAGCAACATGCAAATACAACAAACAAAACAGCTACCTAGGCTCAACACACGGCTCTGATGTCAAGTAATCACTGTGCATATGCTGGATTTTGGCATTTTGCTGAGTCCAGAGATTCCCAGAGAGTTTTACACAGGAAGAAATGAAGCAACCTTGTTTCCTCCGTTGCTGCAGTGCTTCTGAAATTAGCTGATAGGTGCAAACAGCCTCCTCCACCCTTCTGTGCTTTACTGCTTCCCTCCTTCATAGCAGCCCCAGGGAAAGCCTGGCATATTCCACGGGGCTTCATTCAGCAGAGCACTGAGGCTTGTGCTTACCAAGTGCACTAGCACACACATCTCAGCCCAACCTTTGTGAGGCTTTCATGCTGAAGAATAATCAGGCCAGTGAAAGGAGCCACAGCACAACACAGGCAGGGTCAGCCAGGATACTGTCCCCACATGTGACACAACACTGCTGCCTGCCTCCTGCTCAGTGCCATGGGCACCAGGAAGGGGGAGATGGTGGACCACCAGCTACAGCCCCTGTACCTGCAAGACCTGGGAGTAAGCAAGAAGTATCAGTACAGTGCTGCTGGTGCAGCAGTCATGGCCATCTGGCCAACATCAGAGCCTCACAGCCCCCATCTGAGCCTCCCTCTCTCTGAGGCAGCCAGGGCAGCTCTGGAAGGGTCTTGCTGACAGCAGCTGGTTCCCTCCATGCTTGGGGGTTGGTGTGCACAGGGTTGGATGGCCAAATCCAGCTGGAGGCAAGGTTGGTCTCAGAGGAGAGTCAGAAGGAGATCAGACAGCAGCATTGCTCCCCATGCCACGAGGCTCTGGTTTCTAACCTGAGAAGGCAGCAGTTCTCTAGGATTTGTAAGCTGCTGCAGATCGGTGGGCAGCCGTCAAGCTGGAGAAAGCTTCTTACTTCATCGTCATAGCTAAATTAAAACAGGAAGACACATCTTTAATCTGGCATGCTCCATAAGGCATCTGACAGCAATAGCCTGTCACCAAACTGGAGAAATACTCTGTGATTATTTGTCTTTTCAGCACACAGTTTCACTCTCTCATGACAAAGGCTGTCTCTGCTCTGCCCAGCTGGTGAGGAAGGAGAGCACAGAAACAGCACAAGGAGAGCCCTCAAACTCCCTGAGTCCCACTGGAATGGACCAAGAGGCAGGAGGCTCATTTTATCATTGCTATTGCTGCAAAACCTGCTGCTGGGAAGCAACTCAGGCTTTGCCAATGGAGCTACAGAACAAAGCCTCAGTGTGTATGAATAACCCACAAAGCCTATCAACTGCTTTGTTGCAGCTTCAGCCTCATGAGTGGCTCCTGGACAACCTTGTTTTGTAGGAATTTCTTTTCTCTCATCACATGAAGGGCCAAGGATTTTAAATGAAACCTCCTTCTGAAATATTCACCTACAACCAGCAGTTCTGGCATTTTCTGATGTGGGGGATACACGGGGAGAGATGCTCAAGTACAAAAATAAGATAAAGAGAGTCAGAAGAAGTTGTTTGAGGGCAGAAGGTGAGAAGAAGACATTCATCCTTCTACAAGAACCGGGACAGAGCAGAGGTCCTCACCCTCCCATGGAGCCAGCAGAAAGCACCGTGCCTGGGAAGCACAGACAGGGCAGGAAGGGCCAAGCCTGGGTACTGGCTACATGGCTGCCTCTTTTCCTGGTTGTGTTTAAGGTCTAAGTCTCTCCAGAACACCCTTTAAAGCTTTAACCTGCCATGGCAAGTCCAGATGCACTTTTTTTCCTCAGATTTAGTCCGACAGCAAATGCTGAGCACATGGAACAGCAGTAAAGTGCTGTCTCTCCAGTAACAGCTTGATGGGAAACAGCCATCAAACTAAAGATCCAGGTGAAAACAGCATGTCCAGCTGCTATATCAGAATTTCTTTCTTTTGAGCATTAAGGATGTTATTAAGAAGAAAAGAAGTATTCTTCCTACCTCTCCAGGAACCTCAGGCACTCCTCCAGGCACACAGCTTCCACCTTCTCACTCAGGCTCTCACTGACACGCCTGGCAGCCTTTGTCTTCTCTGTTAGTATCTGTGGATTTCAGTATGTGAGAGGAGGGCAGGCCAAACTCATGTGTTCCCTCTGCAGTGAACAAGAATATGTCCCACCATTCACCCTGATCCAAATCCCTCTGCCCTCTGGGCAACAACTTCTGCTCAAGTTTTGAGACCCCTTGTGGAAATAAAACTATTTTTCAGGAGCCTGACCCTACGCCTTTGCTACCACTGCTTTTATTGTGGTCAGCAGACTGGAGCCCAGGAGAAAGCTTGTCTCTGCAGATGTTCTCTTCTGGCAACATTCCTGAGACAGGAATACAAAGCTCAGCTCATACAAAGACCTGCCATCTGCAGGGGCACCTCTGCTTCTACTTGACTCACCCTCACAGAAAAATCTGGGGGCAGCTGCTAAAAAAAGGGTTAGATGGCCATAACAGTGTGCCCTGCACCTCTGCCAGGGTCTCTACCAGGGATGTCTGTAGAGGGCAGGTGTCACCTTCCCAAACACCACTGCCCACACCTGACAGAGCAGCATGTGTTAAACCAAATGCTGTATGTTTTGCCCCACTACCCCCAGGTGGGTGGCCCAGGTGTCTGCAGGAGGTGGGCTGTGCCAGACAGCTCAAAATTCACCCCATATCGGGGCAGGCTTGAGCAGGTGGCAACTGAATGCTGCCCATTA
The DNA here is from genome assembly GCA_013400415.1 of Scytalopus superciliaris. Classification (NCBI taxonomy): domain Eukaryota; kingdom Metazoa; phylum Chordata; class Aves; order Passeriformes; family Rhinocryptidae; genus Scytalopus; species Scytalopus superciliaris. The sequence goes on along the minus strand of VXBX01003936.1, from coordinate 1,571,977 downwards.
GTTGCTCTGTAGAAACAAAAGCTTGCAAGAGGAGGAGAGCCAGATGGATAAAAGGAGACAGATGGTCTCATAGGCTGTGCTCTCCCAGTGCTCATCAGCCAGAGACAAAGGGTGACTCACATCACAAATGGGTTTTTCCACTGCTCACAACAGATGTAAAAGCTCACCCAAAGGGACAGAATAAAATATACCACCCCAAAGGTGTCAGGAAACCATGGCTGATGAGTTTGCATGACACCCTGTCCATTTTTCATCTGATCTTCAGTGTCAGACTGTGAAAATTGAGGAGGCAGTAATTTCATAATGGTTTCCTATTTATCCAGGGTTTTCCCTCACCCACCCCAGAGCATTCAAACCTGACAGTTGCATACACAACAGAGCAAAACTACTCATGCTGAAGGCATGGCCAGATGTTGCAAAAATGAGGACCATAGGAATCAAACCAGGCTTTGTCCTAGTTCCTGTTCGAAACCTTTGCTCTGTGATCCAGGAGCAGGAAAAAAAAAATCAGCTTGGTAGCTAAAAGACATCCTAGCACAGGTACATCACTGCTCCACTATTCCAGTAGGCACAGGGCAAGGCAAGGAGGAAACAGTCCCAGCTGTGAGCTCTGCACTTGATGCCTGGGTTTGAGTTGGGCCAGGAAAACCAGTTTTTGCAAACTAAAGCTGCATCCTCACAAGGAAGGACAGCTGCTGTTCATCTGCAATGCCTCCAGTGGGGTGCCTGAAGTTGTCTGCCATCCCAAAGTACCATGGAGCTACTTTCCTCTTTCATGACCTGAAACAGGACTGCCACTGAGGTGGTGGTAATGGAGAAGAAAGACACAGCCATGGCAGCCCACAGCCTGCCCCTGATCTCCAGCATCACTTGAGCCTACGTGTAAACTCCAGGTTTTGTTTTACTCCTTCTGCAGGCCTTGATCCGAACACCCTCTGGCCATGGTATGTGCTGCTCATAAAATCAGCAGAGTGTGTTTCTGCAGTGCCCTTCGAGCACTCAGCTTCACTGTGCTCTGCAGTGTCCCCTCGCACTGCCCAGCCCACGGGGGCAGCAGTCACAGCTGTACCCAGCACACCAGCAGGGAGCAAGGCTGTCTGCATTTGCACTGCCAGATAGGGGGCCCTGCCACGGCTTGGCGACTCTCCCTGCTTTTATAGAAGTGCTCTGCAGAACTCATACAGAGCAGACTGGTTTAACATACACCATGACTTTCCAAAAGGTTATATGAAGATCCAGGTGCGTATATGAAAATGCAACTTCAGCTTCAATTAGCTGATCTCGGGCTCGTTTTTATTTTAGTTAGCTTTTTTCTTTGCATATGCACAAGACAAAAACAGGTTTGGGAGCAAACAGGCACAGCTTAAGTATGGCAGCTAACTTGCAAGCTTTGAACACATTGAGCTTAGCCTGAGACATGCAAAACTGGGTTTTGCCAAATACCCACATGTTTGGGTGCAAAAACTCAACTGCCTCAAAGTATGAGAGCTTTTCACTTCCCCCCAGTTTACCTGAATGACTGCAGCATCTGTACAAGGGGGTTTCCCAATACCAAAGGCTTCTTTCAGGGCCTTCCCTACTTCCTTCTAAATATTAAAAGAAAAGAAAAAAGAACAGTTGAGATACAGTGGCATTAATAATGAGTTAGGTTTCCCAGCCTCTCATTATGCGTTTGGGCTAGATGAATTTCTGCTTGTAATTTTTTGGCTGTCTCATTTAACCCAAAGCCTGGATATTTTCCAGCTGACCTAATAACATTGTTCTGTTTTGTTCTACATTGTTTGTTTGAGTTTAAATGATTTGCAGCTTCCTTTCATCCCAGTGTCAGCTTGGGTTATCTACAGTCTTCCCTAGTTAGCTTAGCTCAAATGAAGGCGCCCACACAGCAAAACAACGCTTAGACACAACTCGGTGCTGTCAGCTACTGTAGCTGAGATTTTCCACCCTTCCCAGCTCCAGCCGGCACCCACATAAACCAGCCAGCGCTAATTAAAAGCATTCCCTCGCTTGGGCCAGGGACTTGTGAGTGCAAAGAGGATTTGGGTTAGTGTTTAAAGCTACTGTCATGATGAGATGAGCCCCATGAGGCTGCACAATGGGAAATTTCCCAAGACTTGGCTGGCTTATGGTAGTTTGAATGGGCTGTAAAAACAAAACTAACGCTGCAGAGAAAGGGCTTGTTGCTTAAAACATGATCTGACCTTTATAGAAGCCTCAAACTCAAAAGCCTGGCTCTTTTATTTATTCTTTCTTTCCTGCATCTTCCTCCAAGGAATGTAAAGTCTGATCTTCCATTTTTGTCTTTGTTCTTTTCTGGATGATGAATTAGGAAATTGGTGGCTGTCAGCTGAAGAACTTCATCAAAAGTATATTCAAAATAACTGCTCTCCCATACTCACTGAAAAGTGTTAATCAAAGGCAAATAAGTAGTTGTAAACAACCCGAGAAAAATTCCTTTCCTCCCGAGTGTCATCACCTGACTGTGAGCAATTGTGTGAACACGATGTGCTGAGATAACACATCCCAGCCGAGCTGCACAAACACTTCCAGCCTGCCCCAGTTGCACAGCAAAACGAGTCAGCTTAAGCCAACATGAAGGTCTTGCTCCCCAGTGGGACAAAGCATGGTTTAGGGAGTAACTGCAAGGCAATAATTTGTTGAGCCATAGTACTTAGTTGCTTTGGATCAGATGATGTGTCCGAATTAGCAAGAGCCTGCTTGTTTGTAGCTCTTGCGGTGACACCAGCACCTCAGGCACCAAGGCTCGGAGCTGGTGAGGACCAGAACTGCTGATGTAACAAACAGGCCCAGTTTCCTTCTTGTTCTGCCTGTCTGGCCAAGATATGGCACCCCACGTTGCAAAGCCTTAGATCTATGGGTGGTCAGTCCACCTCTGCTGACTGCCCAGACAGCTGCTTCCCCTCAGAAAACGCAGGGAGCTGAGCTACAGCCTGGGTCCCTCAACTCTCCAGCTGCTGTGTTAAAATATGCAGGAACGTAACATCCTCGAGACCTCTACGTGGCTATCAAGTGGTCAAAATGGGCTAGGATGGGTGGGAGTGCACCTCGGGCACACCAGCAGGAAAGTGGGCAAACAACCCACAGCCTTATTTGTTTGGGCAGCAGCAGGTCCTCAGCCCAAACTATCCAAAGCACATGAACTTGTACCCATGTCAAATTTCCCAGTACAGCAGGGGCAGAGGTGACAGACTGACAGAGCAATCGATGGCGCTGTCGTTTTCAGTTCACCAACCTTGCAACCTTAAAGGCACAAAGCTCCCTTGCCCTAGACACGTCCAGGCTGAGGGAATGCCACCTGCATGCAGAGCTGACCGAGTTCCCCACAGGGATGTTCGAAAGTGGTTTTGGACCCCACGTGGCATCTGCCGCTCTCAGCACCTTCAGATGTGGTCACAGTTCTCACAGCTCATTTCTGTTTAAAGTGCTTTTCCTATGCAGAGATATCAGCCTGGCACTCCCGGTGATAAACCAGGTATTTATAAGCAAAGCAGGTCATGGCTTAATCTGGTCAGGCTCCTTTCATTTAGAAAAATTTAGTCATCCACTGAAGTGGCAAAACGCACACCATGTGATTTATTCACAATTATATATGACAACTGTTCAGGTATAACTGACAGGATATTTGCTCAATAGCAGCTTCCTGTATATTTAGAATAATGAAGGGCTGAAGTATCCTGGAACCATTAACAGAGGGATAAAGCAGGTTTTATAAGCTATGCCACTGAGCTGAGTGAGGAGACATCCATAATTTTTCCATATGGAGTCAGCTTATGTCCACTTAAGCTCATTAGCTCGAATCTGGAGCTGGTCCCAAGCTGACCAGGTTTGAAGCAAGCTGGGGCAACGCTGTGCTACATTCTCCAGCACTTCCAGCTCCCTTCTCTATGTATAATGCAGCACTATGCAGAGTTGCAATGCTTCCAGACCCAAGATGGCATGAAAAAATGCAGCCAGCTCAGGGCAGCATAGCACAAGTGCTCGTAACCTCTGCCAGACTGAGGTGAGCCTGCTCAGCACATAGTGTTTCACCAAAGTAGAAAGCCCATGGTTAAGCAAAAGCTTTTTTCAGCTACTATATTAGAGGGAAGTTAAAAATAAAATAAAATTAAATTCTCCATCACTGTTAGTCAGCATCTTTGAGGGCTTGTCAATGACCCAGTGACATGCTCTAACATAACCTCAGTGGCATTACCCTGGGTAAAGTAATTTCCTTCATTGTAACAAGTGCTAAAAAAAGACCTTAAGAACATGTGGTCTTCCACAGGGTAATGACTAGAAACAGCCCCTAAAAGATGCCTCATGTTAAACACTGAAACCAGTAGGCTTTAAGCATATTGTCACCAGCTGGGACTTCTACTCCCATGTTTGTAACTACCTTTATGTCATCCTTCAGGGAACAGGTCTTGAGGAAAATCACTGCAATTTAGAGTACATTCCCTGGGATGATTCAGCATAGAATTGCCATAGAATTTCCCCTCCTCTGCTCCCCAGGGGCTGGTGGAAATGGAAAGCAAAAGAGATGAGTGTGGTAACTCCTGCTGCTGCATTCAGCTTTAGCTGAATATGAAAGGCCCCCCTGAGTTTTTCAAATAACATGGTTTCCTTTGGAATTCCCCGTTGCTACAACACATCTTCCCTGCTTCATTTGTTTTCCACATGTCTCAACAGAATTCTTCAAAGGGGGAGCTTCTCTGAGAAAAGAAAGAAGTGCTGCAGCCCTAGGGCTGGAGTCACCTGTGGGATCACATGGCAGATTGCCCTGCTCTGACTCTACACCAACTGCACATTTTCTTGTGCTGAACTCTGGAAATAATCTTTGCTATAACTCAACAGTGTCAATCCAGCAGGCTGGAGAGGGCTGTGAGGGGTCCACATACAGACAAACCCATCAGCCTCAGTATCCCGCACAGCTGAGGCAAAGGGGCTGTAAAAGAACCCAAGCATTGCACACAATGGGCTCATTAACAGAGAGAAAAAGAACAGCATCTTGAAATGGCTCTCAACAAGGAAGTGGGTTTTGCCCATAACCTTCCTTTCCTCCAGATACATGGGCTTCTAAGCAGAGCAGATTGCAGCTCTGTGGAGGTGCAGCAATAGGATGAAGAGAGATTTGCAAATGTCCCAGCCATTCCTTGCCAAGGAACAAGAACATGGCAGCATCTCTTTGGCAGCAGACAATCATGGATCTTCACACTTGGGCAATGCAATTTGCTCAGGACCTTGGGGTTTACTCACAGCTGAGCAGATCTCGCTCAGCTTGCCAGGGAGCAGCTAATTTAACAAGGGCACTTCTTAATTTAAAACCATGAATAGAACAGGCAGATTGGGGTAAAACTTCCAAATTCTCACCTGTGCAATTGCAAGTAAGTTTTCCTCAGTCTTCAAAATAATCCACATGAGATGCTGTATATCGAGGGAAAGGTTGTGCTGGGGGATCTGGCTGGGTTTCAGACATGCCTCGCTGCCACTGTGTACAGAAAGAAGAGCTCAGCCAGAAGGGGCAGCTTCCCGTAGGTCCACAGCCCATTGCCAGCCTGGCATCCCTTGCTTGGCACCACAGCCTCACCCTAATGAAACAGGGTGCCCTGCAAGAACCCAGATGTGTTTGTCATATCTGGGCAGCCACAGCATGGTAGACGATCTTTATCACGTCTTTTTGCCCACTATTTTTCTTCCTGTATTCGTTGCCCAAGTTACACTTTTTGTTTGTTGTTTCCCTCTCCTCTTCCCTCATTGCTGGTGCTGAATTCCTTCGTAGGTTTGGGCAGAGTCATTCAAGCACACTTCCACGAATGCACAATTTTATAAGTGTCACATGTTCTCTCTGAGTGGAATAAAAAGCAGTTATATACCAGGACAACTGCACCTATGCATGAGCTTTCATCGGAGGTGTAGTGGTATCCAGACAGCAAAATTAAAATAGTTAAGTCTGGCTCCTCTGCTCTTCTTGTTTCCACTTTCTTCACTACCTCTGACTAATAGTCACATGTTAGTCTTGCTTTTTTTTTCTTGAAGGAATTCAGCATTTACATAACATATTTTTTTCCTAGATTTGATTTATCTTTATATATTTAAATGTTTACATTTTATTTATAAATTTAAATTATGTAGTTTTTCACCTCCAGTTTTATACAAGTTCTCAATATTTCATCAATATGTTACTCTAAACCTTTACCATTTTAAAAGCAGCAGTAAGAGGGATGCATCCTGACTACATGCCCCGTTTATACAACTATGGCAAATGTGTACCCACCACACTGCCCCCTCCTTCAGGAGCTGGCTGGGGGAAGAGCCCACCTGATGAACTGCTGATGAGTTAATCAAGGGTTTATAAGTGTAATTAATACGAGGAGCAGAGAAGCTGTAGGCTTGGATGGAAGCAATCAAGTAACTCCAAAGGGCTGAAAACTATTAGGGCATAAGTAGATTGGAGCTGTGGAGTAGCAATGAAACCATGGACATGGAGAATCAAACATTTCATTTACCATACTGAAAAAAAAAAATCCCAAGAAAGCTTCAGGCTTTGATGGCACCCACAGGCTTTGAATTCATCAAAAGGTCCCAGATGTGCTGCTTTTCAGATCATGGGGAAAACCACATCCATTTTCCCAAATTTGGACAGGATTGTAATGATCTGCTGTGTGTTTTTCCTGTGTTCTGAACACTAATGCAGGAAATACAGAAACAACTGGGAAAACTACAAGCCAGATATAGCAGCATAAGAACCAAGGACACAACAAGAGAAGTCCACAGAGCACGATGCTGACAGGAAAGCAAGAGAAAATTACTCTGGAGTAATTGAAGTATTATGGACCTTGCTAAGAAAGGCTTAATGTGAGGAAAGAAATTGTTCAATAAAGCAGAGAACTGTGCATGTCCAGCAGGAGCCCAGTGAAGAAATACCTGCCTGCCAGGTAAGCCCTTGATTTAGAAAGAGGCAGTACTGCAATGTAAAACAGCTCTGATTCTGAGAGCATAGAAGATAAAAGAGGCAGTGGGCAAACCTAAACTCAGCAAGCATCTTGAGCATCACTGCATGATCAGGAATCAGATTGTGCTCAGGACCAAAGAATAGACACATAAAAAAATAAAGAGGAAAAAGTCCTTCAGACATACCTTTTGTACATTTTAAGGCCCCATTCATAAATTAAAAGACATTGGCTGAAGCTGAAATGGTTACTGTCAGTAAGTGTGGAAAGGTGAGAACACAAAGAAGCATGACAGCAGCGGGCGTAGGTGATGAGCAGTCCTGCTTCCTTGAAGACATCACTTCTGTGCTCCAGGCTGGGGAGAAATGTCGTTTCCAGATGACTCAGATGCTGTTTTAGTGCAGTATCATCTGTGTTAGCAGAGGAACCAAACAGGGGAATCTGGGCTGTCATGTATTGCATTAGTTTTTCTTCCAGATCTTTCCTCCAGAAGTTTGGACTCCAGGTGGAAACAGACTCCGTCTCTTGGTTGTTGCCAAGCCACTCTGCTTCCTTCTGCTTCTCCCACTTCAGTGATTCCCCCACTGACTGCAACGGCTCCAGGAACATTCTACCACTTCCACTGAGTGCTTCTCCCACCACACTCCACATTCGTGCAGCCAGTAGCACATAAAGTGATTCAGACTTTTGCACACCATCATTTCCAGAGTGCTCCAGATTATAAATACGGTCACAAGCTTCCAAAAATTTTCCTTGCTCAATGCATCTGCATATGGTTTCCTCTGCAACAGACAAATAATACAACTTGCACATCGATAGGACTCTACAAGTTAATACCCAAGTTACCAAGCATGTGGTTTATATGCATCCCAAAATTCCTTAGGATCTACTCAAGATCAGCTGAAAGGTCTTGCACTAGCACCTCTCAGTTTTCTCAGGGCAAGCACTTTTTTCCCCCTTTCTTTCTTTCATCCTTTCTCCTTCAGGCTAACCATCCCTGCAGACTAATCTGCAGCTTTCTGGTCATCATCCCAGAGACCTCCTCATGTGGGCAATGCAGGTGTATTAATGACAGTCTTTCCTTAAGGAATGCACCTTCTGTCCAGAAGAAAAACATTAGAGAAAGGCTATTTCCTGAACGAGTTAACAGCTCAAAGTCAAGCCCAGAAGGAACCTTCTGTCTCCTCTACAGAATAACTTGGCAGGACCAAAGTGCTGCTCACAGCCTGACATGGCTACACAGAGGGTGTCAGTCCTGCCAGTGAGCTCTTACCTAATGCTGAGACTGCTCAGTGCAGTCCAGGGCCCTCTCTTTATCAGGGCGTTCTAACTAGGCCAAATGATTAGGTGTGCTATTTTGCCCAAAAGTGAAAATTAGAAGGTGGGGCGCTTGTCTCAGCAATGGGGATTGCCATAACTCCCCATGACTTCCACATCTGCAAGAAGCTGTGGTGATTGAGCCACTGCCCTAATCACCAGACATCCCGTCAAGGAGTTATGAAATCTCTAAAGTTCAGAAGTGGGAAGGAGAAGTTTTTCACTTCTGCTTGTTTCTGAAATGTCTTACCCATCACATCCAGCCCACCAACGAGAGTTAAATGTAATCTCACAACAGCTGCACAGAGCTGCGGGTTTTTAACTGTGCGTTTTACAGATGACAAAACTGAGCAATGAAGAGTTAAAAAGATTTGTCCAAAGGTATCTTGGAGCAGAGTCCAGAGGAAAAAACAAACTTGATGAGAATGCAGAGAAATGTAGACATACCCAGAAGCAGGGGGACTCTGAAATAATTCAGGATACCACTTTGGGTGTAGAATGAAAAACTGAAAAAGTATGAGCTTCCATTATCTTTCACCTGAATCCTAACTTAAAAAAAAAATCTCATGTGTAGTAAGAATTAAACCAAACAGGACTAGAGGGAGAAACATGAAAGGAATTGGAGAAGGGTTGATGCAAGGATCTTCAGCAAAGCAATGGGGAAGCTGTTCAGGAGTGGTCTACAAGCTGCACTCGTCCTGCCTTGATACATGCAGCACATAGGAAATGGTTAATTGGCACAACTAGCCCATGTACAACCCACCTACCTCTCCCATCTGTGGAAGAACAGCACAGCCACACTGACAGGGTGTCAGTCACATGTACATCATCATTCTCACAAGACATGTCAGGAGTCTTTGCAGGAATGAAAATGAGAACAGTAAGGGGAAACATTTGTGAGGCAAAGTAACTCTCCAGAGGAGGAAGAGTACAGTTCAGAAAGGAGGAGAATTCAGGATGGGAAGGCAGAGTGTAAAGCACCTAATTCAGAAACCAATGAGAACAACAGCCTTCAGGGCTGGGAGAGGCAGAGAAGGTCCAGGCCAGGACCCATAGATAACTTCAAGGTTACCTGCAGGCGTCCCTCTCTCCGCTCCCTTCCTACTGGTTGGCATCTTCAGCACATTCCCTGCCACATCCTCACTGCCAGCCTTCTTCACTGTCTCCTTCCCACCAACCACAGTCTTTAGCAATTTGCCTGCCAAGGTTTTCAATTTCCCTTTCCTCCTTGCCTCCTGCTTCTTTCTCTCCTCATGTGTGGCCTTGGGCAGTATTCTTGTATTTTCCCCAGCCATTTTCTCCCCCTTGTTTCCTCCTCCCATGAAGGCTGCCCAGGAATGCTTTGTCTTCCTCATGATCCAAGCAGATTCAGAGGCTTTCTGTCCGAGTTGAAATACTATCAGAAAAAAAAGCCTCTATGCAAGGTGATCTTTGTGTCTGTCTCCCAAAAAAGTTCTCTCTTCTTCTGATTTGTTTTTTTTTTGCTGTGCAGCTACAGGCTCCAGCTGTCTTTGAACAGGTCTAACCTGGTTCCTGTCAATGCCAAGTGAGGACACTTTTATAGGCTCCCAGCCCTCTTATGTAATCTCTCTCTCTTCTAGGAAAATAATGTCAAAAACCTCATACATAATCTAACCACAAGCACCGGGGGAAAGCCAGTGGAATTTTTGGCATTTTCTAAATGACTAAAACATCCCTGCACTACCAGTTATTTCGATGACAATCCTATCAGTTTAAGAGAGTTGATTATTAATAGTTTCTATGAAGAACATATCCTTGTCCACTCAGCCCACACCCCCAGGCTGCACCTGAGTTTTTCTTTGGCAAAGAGATCGCATCTGGCTTCGGAGCCAATTTTTTCCCCACCTTCCAGTAAGCATAGTGGTAGCCAACAGGGGTGTAAAGCCCCAGAGAATGGGTGTTGGTTTCCATTTTTAACAGCACCATTCAGAGGAGCTAAGAGCGATCTCAGCTTTCTGGAATGTGCAACATTCCAGCAACTACTATATATTATTTATATTTTTATACACACACATAGATATAAACGGCATGATGTTGCAGCTATCCACCATGAATGTGTATGTATATATGTATGTGTATGCACACATATAGATCTGTTCACTAGTCAATGCCCACAGCGAAGAAAAAGCAGAAGTGTGTCTGCTTAGCACAAGGCCCATATTGGGCTGCAAATGTTCCTGACCATAAACCTCGGGACAAATTCCTATACATAAAGTATCCTTTAACTCCAGGAACTTGTGTTTAAAATAGATTTTTTTTAAAGTCCCTGCACTGCTGTGAGAAAGGCAGTACACTTGGAGAGAAGCTGAAATGCTGTCCTTACCACTCTCTCCTTGCTAGAGAGCTACAAATTAGCTTTAGTTCTCCACTCCATTATTATAGAAATTAAATAAAGAACTTGAGGATTTTCAACACCTGAGGGCAGATCTTTTTAGTCATTACAAGCTGCACTGATTCAAAACTATCCAAAAATTATTTTGGAGGCATGAATTTAAGGGGTGATTTTTCCACACAGCATCTAGATTATTCCAAGTATGTGATATCATATTTCTGGGTTTAACAACTGCCGTTTCTTCCAAGATTGTCTCCATTTTCATGACAGTAAAATTCCACTAGTTTCCTGTTTGGAAACCAAGCAAATGTTATTTTGTTCTGGCTCTTTTACTCAGTGCTTAATTCCACCAGCATATTATCAACAGAGCCATTTGATTCATCGGTAACAATAGGGAGGAGGAAATAAATACATTTCATTTGGAAGGGCAAACAGAAATTCCAGCAGTGGTCATACATTTGAGCTGTTGCCAGTAGGAAATACTGAGGTTGCAAAATACAGTGTTTTCCCAGGTTGCGAAAAAAGTTGGAAATCGAAAGGCTTTTTATCCTTTCCATTTTGACCTTCACTTTCAATCAGTTGAAGCTAACATGTTTTGTTTGGAATATTATAGCTGCACAGAATATGAATGCAATATGGAGTGAGAGGGTCAGTACTGCAGAGGTGCATTCCAGTCATGCTGAAACCCTTCAGTGATATTTTCCCATGAAAATTCGAACACAACGTGTTTATGTTTCACTTCATCAGCATTTTTCCTACAAGCCTGGCTCTAACAAAAACCATTTCCCCAGACTTCTCTGTGGCAGGAAATTTGATGTCAAAGTGCCAGTCCTGAAGGCAAGATTCTCTGCAGTATACAGATTTTGAACACACAATTGCAGACTGTGCCCTGAACTGTGCCAACATGATGTGTGGGAATTGCTGTGTTTTCCCAGAAAGCTTCTTTCAAGGGAATACAATATGAGCCTGAGGAAAGCAGGGAGTGACTGCACAAAGATGAACAGACTTCCTGAGGCTAGGAGCATCTCCCACTCCATGGACCACTTGATGCACTCAATCAAGGCCATGGCAGACACTCCCTGAGATGAGAGCGCCCTCAGGGCACAGCCCAGCCAAGCTCTGCAGCACCAACAACCCAGAGGGCTCCTCTGTCCTACCTTCCCCTTGCTCACAAACCAGGACAACCAGTGTGCAAAGGCAAGGCAGGCCATCGACTCGGGGAGCAGGCAGCTGTGATCATCCTGCGAAGAGACAGCAGGATGGGGATGATCACTCTGACCGAGGGTGTTGAGCCCAGCAGCAGCAGGAGGTGAATCCCCATCCCTGCTGCTACAGCAGGAGCGACAATCCATGGTCACCCACTCTTCATCTCCCTGCCCACAACTACTTTGGGTTGAAGAATGGTGTCACTGAGGAGAATGCACTCTACCAGGAGAGGACATGCCACAGAGAAGCTGCCCAAAGGCCACCAGCAGCCTGCTTTTCTGGGTCTGTATGCCTTAACAGCACATGGAGGGTGCACAGGTCTCTCACCTCTGTCTCTAACACTATTTTACTGCTCAGGGTAAAGTTCTGCAGCTAAAACATGGGGACAGTCTCTAGGAACTCCTACCATAATGCTTCCATGAATGATGTTATGCCTCAACAGGTAAAACTCCTGGGGAAGCTACAGCTTTACAGCAGAGGAGCTGAAAAGTGTCGAGATCAAACAAGAAGAAAGGTCTTTCACAAAGAGTTAACATAATGCAAAGGGATTGTTTGCTGTCCAAATCCATTGTTTTGGTCAGGGAAACTGAGGCACTGCCATATTTTATCAGCCCTTCCACGGGCTCTTGAGCTGCCCACCCAAGGGGAGCCATTCCAAGGAAAGAAGGGCAGTAAGAAACCACAAGGACACAAGACCAAGAGCAGGAACAGTTCTGCTTCTGAATGAATTCCTTTGTCAGGTGTACCAAATTACTTTCTTCTTCCTCAAAAACCACTTCTTGGAAGCCTGCCCCCTCCTTCTTCCTGGTGTTTCAATGCCTCCATTTATCCCACGGTGGGATGTTCTCTAGCTGGGTCATTCTTCTCCCTTGCTATGCTCGCTATGAAAGAGGACAGTTTGTCTCCTAGGGACATCCCCAGCATTCAGGAGTTTCCCTCATTGCCTGGAGCTCCTGGAAAAGCCCACAGCCTCTCCACATCACTGAGACTCTGTTTTCCTATCTCAGAAAAACTGTGCCTCCTTTGTCTTTGGGATCTTTCATTAAACAAGTGAATACATTGGATAAATTTTTATATTGTTTCTCTATTGACTTAACTCCTTATCTTGCTGTTTCCCATTTCTTTTGCCGATATAGATGAAACCTCTTCACAATAAGTGGACTGTGTGCCTGACTTGAACAATGGCTGTTTGGTCTGGATGCTAATCGGATGAAGTCAGACTATTAGCACTACAAATTGAATGACTTTGCAAGAGTCCTATTACACTAATATTCCAATTCCAGCAATGCAGTGATGCCCCTGCTTGCTTTGCAGGGATGCTACATGAGTACACTCAGGCATATACAATGGAAACTTTGTGCTCAGTAGCAGCTCTCACACAAAATACACTTGGTTCTAACAGGCACACAGATCTCCGATAATGGAGAGAGGTTTTTCACATCCTTCTTTGTCTCCAGAACATGCTAGTACTTGCCATCACTTTGAACCAAAGGTATGAAAGACGGCAGAAAGGAATATTAATTATGATGGTAAAATACGCAGAGTAGGGCACAGAAAGACGTTGATTCCCTAGGATATAAATCCATGCAAAACCACTCTGTGAAGCTAAGATGTACTCTAACAATGTGTTCTTCCATCCACTCACAGCATCTTTGACTTCATCAGCAATCAAAGAATAGCCAGTATGTGTTCCAAGCAAGGTAGGCTTTTTGGAGAGAGAGAAAATAAACAAACAAACAAACAGAACAGAAACACCTTCCCCTCCAGTTTGACATTGCAGCTGGCATTGCCATAATGGTGACTTTGTCAGTTGTGCACAATTAACTGTTTATCATCCTTCGAAAAGCATAAGTTTCCTAAGGATAACCTCATTTCCTAAAGAAATGAGACAAGGTAGCCACAGATTGCACATCTCTCTGTATTCATCTGATCCCCTGCCCTAACGCGCTTGACTGGATTTTAAGTCAGTTTTAACCAAACTGACAGAAGGTGGCTGACACAAAATAGTACATCCTTACACACTTTATGGACACACACAGCTGAGGAGAGAGGGTAAACCTCCATTGCTCCTGCTGAGGAACAGAACCCAGCCAGACCTCAGCCTTTATTACATGTCAGAGGCTCTACCTGGCAGCTCAATCTAACACAGATATGGTTTCCTTGCCTCTGTTGCTCACCAAATCCACTGTTTACTCTCCAGCTAACCCATGTGTGTGCAAGAGCAAATAAAGCAGCACAAATATTTAATACAGGCAGCCTTTCCTATGGCAACAAATGAAATGAAGTTGTTTCCCTGTGGTGGCTCCTGGCCCCAACTTTCACCCCCTCACCTCCCCCAAAGGTGAGGTGCTACCCCAAAGAGGCCACAGAGCTACAATTTTGGAGCTAATCTGGGGCTGCCCTTCAGACATAACTAGAACAAAAGGGAAAGAAGGAAGCTTCTTCCTTTCTCTTCCTCAATGTGTTTATTTGAGTAGCTCTTCTCTGCTCAGCCACTGATTTTTATCCCATTTTGCAGAAGTTAATCTGAGACTTCTGTCTTTCTCTGGATTTTTCTGAAACTGGAGGAATTCAGTTTATGAGGAGAGGACAGACAGATGGATTGATAGAGAGGCTGTGTGGTCCCAGCAGCTTAAGCAACCACACCGAAGTCCTCAGGACAAGAATTGAATACTGCTCCCTTCCCCTTCCCTGAACACTGAAACATGTTTGGATGTGATATAAAATTTTGCACTGCCTCCATTTTCCTTCTGATTCTGAACTGACCTCAATTTTCATTTAATTAGTAACCTACTTTGCTGTTCCTTTAGAACATTTTTAGCTAATTCCTGGGGATTTTGCCTAATTCTATGCTTTCTTTTCAGCATTGCTTTAAGGAAGGTGCTTCCCCTTTTCACAACAAGAGTGATAGTAGCAATAATAAACAAACAAATGACACAACCCCCAAGATTTTAAAGATGAACTGTAGAGAGTGAAGCAGTAGGGATGTCTGAAGTGAGCCTAAAAATCCCTGCATTGAGAATATTCTAATGCATGTAGTAAGAGAAGAATAGAGCAAAACTTCCTGAAGTAGCAACAAGGTTTCAGTAAAGAAACTGGTACCAAAATGGGAATTGCCACTCCTTGGTTTTGCCCCACAGGCCTTCAGCAAGGACTGAGGGTACTGTAGTAACTGCAGCGTCCTTCTGTTTTCCTTCAGCATCAATGGAAGAGGGAGAAAAACTTACCCACAGACAGAGTACATAGTACACAGTACACAATATAGATTGGTTGAAAAAAGTTTCTCCAGAACACAGAAACGGGCAGTTCAATCAAATGCTCAGGTATTAGAATATTTCAAAGCAAATTTGTTACTTTTCACGTATTTTATAGACCTGAGGCCGTGTCTGGATTTAGGTTATATTTAGGGTGGGGAGGCACAGCAAGAGCTGCCGGCAGGAGTGGGAGGCAGTGCCCATGCCCCTTCAGCTCTGTCCGGAGGGCAGCGGCTGGGATGGCATTGTTGGTGTGGAAGGGCAGGGGCTGCAGCCCTCAGCATGGCACTGGCACCTGTGGGGAAAACAGGGAGAGGATGGAGCCAACGGGCTTGCTCCACGCACCCTGGTTTGGTAAAAGCCCTCCCACTGTTGCAAGCAGTGTGGACTGGGCATGACGTCGAGTTTCTGTGAAGGTTTGAAGGCTATTTTCCAATTTCTCCATAGACAGCAAGTTATCAGGGAAAGCAGCCAGCATGGAAAACATGAGGGCTGTGAAGTGAGGCAAGCTGATGAAATCTGTGCTTGCCCAGGGCCTCTGGAGTCCTGTGTGGGCAGCAGCTGAAGAAGAGATACTGCCTGACCTTGTTCTCCTACCATGTCTAACCCTGTGTAAACAGTATAGGCAATATACACCCCATGCCAAACTGCAGAGTAGATTCTGCCAAGGAGGGCTTTGAAGGACAGGCAACCTGGCCTCACTGTCTCAAAAGGGATCAAGAAAGCATGCAGACAAAATATCCCAGAGGTAGTTTTTCACACTTTGTCTCCTGTTACTCAGGGTCCCTCCTTGTCCCTTCAGTGCTCAGATAGCTCTGAACAGCAGCTGAGGGCAGTGTTTCTGCCATACAAGACATCACAGTGCTGCAGGCTGCCAGTCTGGTCACGTCCTTAGAAGAGCAGCCACCCAACAACTTGGTTTCTAATGCTACAAGCTTTCTGAAGAGTTATCCAAGGAAGGATCCAAGGGTTGGTTTGCCAAAGGGAATCTACAACTTAAATGCTGCTTGCTCTCCTAGGGATGAAAAGAGTTTTTTTAAAAAAATTGTTATGGATATTGTTTGCTATTGTGGTGAAAAACGCATTACCTCAACCACTACCATGTCTCATTTCAAGATGCTCCATGATTTTATCCAGATGGGCTTTTTTTGGAAAGCTTGTATTATGAATATTCCACCTACAGTTGGACAGACAAGCCTAAAATTCTATTTGAGTCTCTTCATTTGGCTTAGATTGACAGGATTCCTCTATGCATTTTTACATTGATTTTTTTCCAGCAGTAAAAACTTTAAGTTCAACTTTGCAGGAAACTTCCTACACACATCTGTACCCACAACCCTACACGGAGCAGCATATGCAGAGATTCAGGATTGAAAATCCACATGACATCATTTGCATGTTTTTTCTGCTGCCACAAGAGGCCAGTGATTGTGTAAATTCCAGTCTCCAGTGTTTCACCTCCACTGTACTCTGTAGGCACATCTGCAAGACACCATCTGGAGGCTAAAAATCCTAACTACAAATTGGCTGCTGGGACATCCCAAGACCTCTCTGACAGGAGCCAGGAATGTTTAAATATTAACACAATATCAAAGCTCAACCATTTCTCCACTTAGCATTCACCACATGTATCTCTAGCTACACACTAAGGCAGGAATGCCCCATGCACCTGCACTGCCAAAGGAGCTATTGGATGGGGCATATTGATATATTAATATAGATAAATAAATAGATATCCATTTAGTAGCATATCAATATATTAATATATAATGTGCTACTATATTGATATATTACTATATTAATACAGAGTGGGGTATATTAACAATGCAATTCAGTGTTGTTCAGTTATTCTCACTGCTGAACAGGTTATTTAGGAAAAGGGGCAGGAGAAAAGAGATCAACTTTTGTAAAGACACCTAATCTTCAGAAATACTCAGCATCAAGCACCTTCTGTTGTCACTTCAGGACAGTCTGAGCAAGAACTCATTCCCATCCCAGTAAAGCTCAGAATATTCAAGAAAATGACAAATCACACTGTTAAAAGGTCAGTTTTAATAGATTATTGCAATATCTGAGCACTGGGGTTAGATAGCTACAGTGAGGGACTTGCTACAGCAAGAGGAACCCAAAAGGGTCCTAGCAGAGAGCTAAGCATCCTCTGAAACTGTTTCAGAAAAATACCCTAGGGAGGAACTCTGCATAAGCACAAAGAGAAGCATTAAATTTTTATCAGCATCAGTAAAGGCAGAATAAAGTAGGCCTCCCAAATACATGGTGATAAAACATTTATGCTGCATCACTGTGTTTTCTTCCAAAACCAGAAAAGCTTTTAGAAGAGACATGGCACTAGAAAATTCATCACTTCGACATGATGTGGAAGCTCCCAGAGAGTCTGCAACATTTTCTGAGCCACTCTTCTCTTAAAGGAATGAAAGAAATACCAAGAAAGCAAGAGGTGGGTAAAACCTGGGGAGGGAGGCACTAGGAACAGGCAAGGTAAAGGAAAAGGAAGAGCGTTTGTAATGCATTCATCTGCTGCCAGTATCAGGATGTATCTCATCTTTCCATTGCTTCCCACCTCTCAGCAAAGTGGAGGGAGCAATAAACAAAGACTCAGAGACTCTAACCCAGCTCCTGAGAGCTGCACAGCACCAACTGCCAGCACGTTGGCAGTGTTCCTCTGCCGCCTCCACCACAGCAGCTCTGCCTCCGCTCAGCGCTCACGGCAAGTTTTTCCCTGCAAAGGAGAAAAAGATGTCATCCTCAAGGAACCAAAATTAGGCAATTTGTAAGGGTGTTTCTAAATTACCAAGCAAATTAAAAAAGGAATCACTATTTTTTCCCCCCTGTCCTAAACAAGTATGTTATCTGCACTCTTAGGACCAGCAGATGTTATTTACTGGCTGTCAAGAACCAAGACTCTTGAAAATTAATAAAAAAGAGCATTAAGGACACATTCCAACAAAAGACTGAAGTAAGTTCCTATTTTCTTTCATTTCAAAGAGAATACTCAGCCTCTTCACTGTACAGGAAATAGTGGTGAACAGGAAATAGTGGTGCAGAGTGGCGTTTGTCTTTCTACGTGACAACAAATGCCTTGGAGTCAATAACAGCTGAAAATCACACCAACTGCAATCCAAGTTAATACAGCTGATCTTGACACAGCACAGACTCATTGGATTTTAAGGCAGCCGCCTTGGAGCTTGTGTGTTTGAATGAATAGGTCATTAATGGTATTTTCTGCACAAGGTTTTAATGTAGAGCTCCTAAGCCAAAAAATGGCTAAGTGCTCACTCAGGTCTCCTTGGCTGGTACCACACTCTTCACTGTTCAATATACCTTAGGTGGGAAACATGGGTAAAACAGCAGCAAAATACAAGCTTTCATGCTCAAAACCTGTTTTACATCAGGAAAAAGGTGACTGCAGTGATGATATTTTTTTTTTTTTTAAATGAGGATAAGAAGATGAATTAGACACTCCCTAGCCCTGATTCCTACTAACCTTATCCTGGGTAAGCATTTAGATCTACACAAAGAGAAGGCCAAAGAGCTGTAAAATATCTGCTGGATAAAAATGTCTACGGATCCCACTTTGTACAAGCGGAACCTGAGTCCTTCATGCCAGCAAACCCTTTTCCCCAACCTCTTGCATGTGTAAACAGAGAAAAAGCATGCTAACATTTTCTTTCCTCTTCTTTCCCAGTCTCAGTGGGCCGTCACACCCAGATAAACCAGGAACTCCAAGCTGGACTGTCATTTTGCATACGATATATAAGACAACAAATCTTCCGTGGTACAGCTAGTTCCAAGAAGAAGCAGATGCATATTGTGATTATTAATTTATTCTAATATTTCTGAAGGGAGGAGATTGGGAGGGATATTGATATGTGTGGCAGGTAGTGACTGATATTTAAAACCTTTGGCATTACCATATGGGTCTGGAAATAACTGCCAGTGCTATTAGTTGCTGTCACTGATGACAGCATGTAAATTACTATCTAATCTGCATATACAATTAAATAATTAGATGCCATATGTAACAGCAGTTATTTATAGGTCTGGAATCAGAGAAGAAGTTTAAACCCCATCTTTATAATGTATATTCTCACAAATCAGATCCTCTTGACCACAGACACAGATCTTCATTACTGAGGGCCCTATCTTAGGTTTAAAAAAAAATAAAAATTCAAAATAATCACAATTAATATCTCATAGTATCGATTCTCCCCTGCGATGCACTGCATGTAGCCTGCTGGCGGGATGTTAAAGCTGCTGTCCACAAAATGCCTGTCAGCTTTTGGAGCTCTATGAACAAAACAAGCCAGGAAAAAACCTGTCCTGTGGAAGGTCCGTCCACTGCATTCAATGAAGGCTTGATCTATTCTTACAAACAGCTGACCCAGATTCTCTGCCTGAATGAGACCATTTCCCAGCATCGAGGCTTCTCAGAGAGTCAGGAATCTGTGTAGTGCTTATCATGAGAGACGGGGGGAAAAAAGAAGGAGGATATAATCTTAAGGGAAAGCGATGGCATCCGTTTGTCATAAAAGCTTTATCCCATATCCCCACAAAGCACTCCCCAGACACACTTCTGCTCTCATTTCAGAGTCTGGAAAGGATTGCAGCCCCCCTTTCAGCACACGCGGCAGGCCAGGCAGCCACAGCTCCATGGAGAGCCTGAGATGTGCCAAAGCTGTGGGGGACACGGCCACACAGTGGGGTGTCCAGCTTGCCTCTCCAGAGCCACCCGCAGCTTTCCGGCAGCTCAGAGACAGGTCCTGCCCCTGGGCTGCCAGCAGCGAGGCTGTGCTGGATCAAGGACTGCTGGCTCACGTCATTCCAAGAGGAAATGAGCCAGAGAGGTCTGCTGGAGCCCTACACTGCAAGGTCATGGTGGGATCCAGCTGCAGATGCAACTCACATCCATCGCCCCTGGGAAGCCAGGGGTCCCTCAACGGGGCAGTGCCACATCCTACTGGTGAGCTATGCAGGACATTGCTCCATGTGCCAGCTCTCCAAGGCATGGAAAGTGCATCCATAATGCACTCAATAGGCAGCTAATAGTGTAAAGATGGTGGTATGTGGCTCAGAGGGACAGAAAGGTGTGTCAGCCATAGAGGTTTTCTCCCTGCCTCTGCTGCTGACCTATTTTCCCCTCAGCTCCCTGGGATCCTATCAGGCTGCTCCATGTGCCTGGCTCAGTAACCTTGCATATTAACCAGTAATACTCACAAGACCAATGACCTCTGATGGTGATCTGCAGGGAATCCAAGGATGCCCATTGCTGTGAGGGGCACCAGCTTGGCACTAGCCCTTGATGGCTGCTGTCACTGTTGTCACCGATGCTGAGCTGCCCACAGAGAGCAGTTTCAGGTCAAGGCCAGCACCTGAGCAACATCCTCCTCAGGCAGGTTGAGACAGAGCTGGCATGCAGGAGCAACTCTTATGTTCCCCAAGGCACAGCTCCTACCCCAGGGCTATGTTGCAGTGCTGACCACAGAGACAAGGACAAGAGCACAGACCAAGTCCTTGGGGTGGGCAGGAGCTGGGCTGTCGAGAGTGGTTTCTGTCAATACCAAAATGTTTTGATCTGCCCTGCAGATGAAGACAGAAAGCTAAATTCATATACATAAATTCAGTTCCACTGCTCATAGAGATATTCTGCCCATTCTCCAGGCACGAATATCCCAGACTGAGGCTACAGAAGAGGATTTCTCCTCATGTGGGCCTTCCCTGATTGCACCAGACTGGCATAACCCACACATCCAGCCCAGGCAGAACGAAGGCATGTGACTGCTGTGGGCCATGCTGCCAGTGAGCATTCCCCTATCCCCTCTCCTCTGAAACCTACAGATAGGCCCACCAAGGAGGTGTGTTTAACTACCTTCCAGTTCAGATCTGGTTCAAAAAATGCAAACACTGCATCAGGCAATTGGGTTTTCGTTACCAGCTTCTTTTCCTTTGCATGTGGGCAACATGCAAACTAGGTCAGTATTATTCCTACCAAAACACTTGCTATGGGTGTTATTTTTAGGAAACCATGTGATTGTCTGACTTTTATTTATGAGCACACAGAAAGATCCACTGTATATTTTCCTGTCTGTCTTGTTGGGGGTGGTTTGTTATTTCAGTTCTTGGGGTAGGTTGCTGAGATCTCAGGCCTCTTTTTAAAAGGCAAAGTCAGACTCCATTGAGAGACCTTGCAGGTCACATTCCTTGGTGGTCAACAAAGCAAAGCACAGGCAGCAGTGAGCAAATCAAACCAAAGTGCACAGAGAGACTATGAAAAGGCAAGACAGCGATGCAGGTAACAAGGGAAAAGCATATGGAGCACAGAAGATGCTAGGTGGCCATAGGAGGTGGGAAATCAAGCAGAGTTTGAAGGATGGTAGAACACACAGATATTCACAACTCCTCAAAGTCAAACATAAGACCTCAGCAACCAGAAAAATGTCAGCAGAAAAGCCCAGTTCAGCAACAGAAAACAACAGAAAACTTGTCCAGAGGTACAGGTTATTTCCTGAGAGCTCTTCTTAACTCTTTGAGAGAAATTAAAATAAATCAAGGTGATGAAATTCTATTCACTCTGCAGGTTAGTGGACAGATATCCATTGGATAAAAGAGTCAAGGTGGATCCCTTCAACAGTGGGAGGCCCCTATAGCCAGGAGAGACCCTCCGTGTCCAGGTCTCTACCTTCTTGGCTTTCACCTGGTCTGTATGGGGAATCCAGAGTCTTTGCCCAATGCTCAAGATAACAGGCTCTTCAGGTTCTGGGGATGTGAATTCTTTCACTAGCTGCACATGGCCAGTGTAAAGAAGTTTACACCTCTGTGGATAACCCAGACTGCTTGTATAAGCAGAAAAAAGACACAGGCATAGGCAATGCTCTTCCTCTCAGGTGAATGCAGACATTTAAAATAGGCCAGTCAAGCAGCATACCAGCACTGCCTAACTCTCTCCGTCAGCAGTAGAAGGAATTCAGAATGAGTAGCTCAGACACAGATATATTTATGTCAGAGCAGTGAAACACAGCCTAAATTTCCAGAAATTAACCACAACAGAGTGTCAGAAACTAGTCTCCAGGCCTACGTGACTTCTGACTTTCCACTCACATGAAAAAAGCATGTGTATATGATCTGTGAGGGCACAGGGTCAGCTGCATGGTTGATGAATCACGTGCCATGGTGGGCTGCAGATCTGGCAATGGAACCAGCAAAAGTTGCTTGCTAGGGTGAGTCATCTCAGCAGAATTCCACATGAGAATCCTGCTTGCCTGCCTCCTGAGGACACCACCACTAGCCCAAAGCTTCTGCATAACTGGGACACACCTCTGTCTCTTGGCTTCAAAACTGAGCAGGATCATTGGAATTTGCTGCTGAGAGGAGGAAAGCATGAGGACAGGCTGCTCCTGCCACAGGGAAACAGAAGGGGCTGAGCTGGCTGGGCAAGCTTGATGCTTGCTGACACCTTTTCTGTCTTGATTAAGGACCTGCTGCCCCAGAACCAGGGCCCTTTTAGGGACTCAAGTGTCTCTTTGGCAATCCACCAACACATTGCAGACACTCAAATTCAGAGAACTTGTTTTCAGCTGTCCTTTGTAATAGATCTCAAGCCCTGAAGCTCCCATCCCAGGATCCTGCCTCAGCTAACTGCTGATATCATCTTGGTATCTGCAAAAAGAAACAAGAACTTCAAAAGAAGCAACACAGGCAGAGGCAAAGACAACTGGAACAGATCCAACTCAGTTTCCAAATTACAAATAACATTGTTTTCTCCAGCAAGACCGTGGTGCCACAGAGCATTAGGTACACACTGCAGGTGGAGCTACACAAACTACATCCTCCATGCAGGGCAGGCAGCTGCAGATTCTCCTGTGAACAGAAACAGCACAGATGAACAGGGGAAAGGACAGGCCCTCTTACACATGGCACAGCGTGGGAACTCAGCTCTGTGTTTAAGAGGCAGAGAGTGAGACCAGTATTCAGGGGTGCTCAGGGGTGCTTTAAGAACATGGGACATATCCTGCAATCTTGCTGAAATGGCGTGGGTCATAAAGCTGCCTGGAGGGTTAGCCAGATGTCACTGTGTCATCATCTAACATTGACATGCCACATGACTCCAAGGTTGCTCTCAGGAAAACCAGTGATATGGAATAAACATCTTGAAGACAGCTTCTTATACCCCAAATACTCCATTTTTTTTCCATTCCCCATGTAATACTCACATACAGGTCACTTCTGTTACCTATAACCTGCAACACCTTGCATGTGATGTTGCACTGAATTTTCTGTAACTATGTTTTTTTGAGATCAATTAATGCACAAATAAAGTATACTTTATCAGTCACTGACACATGCATTTTCTATCTCATTGTTTAAGCCAGCAAGCTAATACTGCCTTGAAAAAGAAATGAAAGCAGCAATTATTCACTGTACTCATTAGTAGAAAAACGGATTTCCAACCATTTCAATTACCCTCCTGAAATTATGCAGTTAGTGGTTGGTGCCAGATTCCCATTTAGCTCAAGAGCCTTTTGTAACAACAACAAACAATAGCATCTTCTTCATTTATCAGGCTTCCCATAAGAAGAAGAACTTGTTACAAAGGAAGGGCTACATAATCATGCCTTACTAGCTCAAGGTACACGGGACTTTCACAAGTCCCTTAGAAATGTCAATATACACAACACCCCGGAAAGTTACGAGTGGCCCAAGGAAAACAGTCTGATCTCAGTAACAGAAGAAGCACTAACGAGAGCAGGACAATGGGCACAGCCAGGCAGGCCAACAAAAGGCAGAAGGAGAAGTGTAATGGGAGCCAAGTTATCAGCCGTGCTGTAACATGAGAGCTGGTGCAGGTCTGCTCTGTTGCCCACCAGCACCATGCACTGTGTCACTGAAGCACATCCCAGAAGCTGAAGCTGTTGCAGAGGTGAGAAATGCAATTCCTCTGTTCCTGTTCAACAGAATGCACCAATCCTCACCTCCTCTCTCGAATGCGATGTTTCCCTCTCTGCTATGCTTCCTCATGGGAACGTGCATGTGTCATTCCAATGCAAAGTTGCTGGGAGAGCAAATTCAAGGTCACATCAGGCTCATTCTTTGTCTATCTTTTTCTTTTTCTTTTTTTTTTTTTTTGGGGGGGCAAGCATTTAAATGAAGACTTTGTGTCTTTTTCAGAGAGGGTAATGTTTTATTTAAAACAGCCTGCCAGTACCATGAATTTTACATGACAGAAGCACCATCCCACAGCATCTTTAAACCTCTCGTCGTTAGTCATCAGAGCTCTGATCCTTCGTCGAGGAGATATGGCACATCCCACCAGGAGCCCTGGCGTGGGGTCTGACTCATGTTGTTCACAGGCCTATCCCTTCTCCCTACTGACCACCCCTGAAACACAGCCTGCCCTGCAGCATGGCTGTAGAGGAGACAGATCAGCTGCATCAGCTCCTCCCTGCAGAAATCCCCCACACACAGGCTGTTTGGAGATACACAGATGTAAGCAGAGAGCTGGCAGGTCTAGCAGAGCATCTTATCTGCTGCAAGGCCTCTGGAGGTCACAGATAAGCAAACTCAGGCAAGGGCAATGCTAAGGGCATAGATATACAAGCAAAACAAGACAGGCAGCAGATCAGACATATCTTCCCATGATTTGGTGCAAGATTCAGTGGGTTATACTTGGTAATGAATGTTCAGAAAGGCCAGCTTTTGCAGTAAACCAAATGTATTCAACTCTAAATTAGCCATGGAAGATTAGCTGGGTTGGGGATTAACCAGACACTCCCTCTCCATAGCAACCATGGCTATACCACCATGCCACCACACATGAGGAACACAGGCTTCAGGGCTGTGCCCCAATTTCACCCCAGCAGGTTAAAGCTGTCCCTGCTCAGAACAGAAACTGGCAGATTTCTTACAAGACTTTCACATGTAGAAGACCTGAATATGCTCTTATCCCCTGACTGACATACAGCCTTTAATAGCCAGAATCCAGTTTTATCTAGGTTACCCCATCCCACATTTTCTTCAATGGCTGGAAGTCGATGGTATTTAAGTGAACCAGCTAACACTAAAACAAGAATGCATCACGTAGCCTGCAAAAGCAGTCCCAAGCATTAGGCAGCTGGTGTGCTGACACCGTTGCCTCTGTGCTGAGTAATGATGTCTCACTATTTCTTTGTGCTCCCTTACCCATCTCTTTCCATCTGTTGTTCTTGGCATCCACTTGGATCATATGCTGCTCAAAGCAGGGCTTTATGTTAGCACATAGGAGATAATCTGTGACAGGGTACCACAAAATCAGTCTGATCAATTCACATGAGGAATTAGTGAACCGGAGTTGACATTGTACAGGGACATGTGTATGAATGGGTTAAGCATGGTGTGTCTGGATGGAAAACGTGACTCAGAAGTGTTACTAACACTATTCTCTCTCATGTCCATAAACCTAAGTAAGAAATGGGAGAATTGGAGTGGGTAGAAAAAGACAGCAGGCTGGCGGGCAAGCATCTCTCAAATACAAATGCACTAAATTACGGGTACACAGATCAGATGCTGAGAAGAGCAGAGCATTTGCAACTCCTACACACATTCCCATTTCTTCTCTTACAGCTATTAACTTCGCATGCTACTCTATTTTGTTTTTGCCTCATCTTTCACACACATAGCCCAAGACTGGGATCTTATCTTCACGTATCCCAGCAACTTCCTGGCATATCATGCGCATGCACAGCTACACCCACAGGTCGAGGCAATCTCTTTCCCTGCCTTTCTGATGATAGTGCAACTACACCGGTCACCAGGACAACAGTCACAGCCTGTCAGGCTGATAAGAAATTGGTTGGTTGGGTTCATGCTCTGAAAGAGAGCAAGACAGGGGCAATAAATGTAATACACAGCAGTGAACTGCAAATGACATTTGGTTTCCCCTTAGGGAGCCAGAATGAGAACGAACATGCGAGTAACAAAGAAAGAAGAGAGTCCAATGAGGCTTGCTGTTTAACTTTTAAAGCTCCACAGTTAATGGGAAATGAGAAAGATTCAAGTAAGAACAGGACTGGAGCTCAGACATGGGGCTTATCTCTGCCCTCCCATGCAAAGGGA
Source organism: Scytalopus superciliaris (assembly GCA_013400415.1). Classification (NCBI taxonomy): domain Eukaryota; kingdom Metazoa; phylum Chordata; class Aves; order Passeriformes; family Rhinocryptidae; genus Scytalopus; species Scytalopus superciliaris. The sequence continues at coordinate 1,545,794 of VXBX01003936.1, read as the reverse complement.
ACAGTTTTGAACCCGCGCAGTCTCAGATTTCCAAAAGTGACCAAAGCTACTGTCATGCCAGTGGGCTCAGGGGTTGTCACTGGTGGACACCAAAACAGCGGGCAGCTAAAAGAAATAAGTATTCACATTGCTGGAATTCTCTCTCACTAACAGCAGCCAGGACTGCTGCAGGACTGTACTATCTCAGGCCAACACCCAGTATGTCTCCTGGCTGGACATGAACCCATTGCAGGAGAAGCTACCCCTTCCCAAAAACAGCCTCACCAAACAAGCTGAATCCAGAATCGGGGCACGCCATTCAGGAAAACTATATTGCCAAACAGGCATTGGTAGATAGGGAAGTCAAGCTGTAAATCCAAACTTTTGAATGCTGCCAAAGTTCAGGGAAGCACAGAACTGGTATCTCTCATGTTCAGTCTTACAGCTTCAAGGTCCACATTCTGACCATTTTGCCAGTGAAGAAAGAGATATGAAAGACAGTCTGAAAAGAAAATAAATGATTACTGGAAGTGAACTCCATTTTGTCATCTTTTTTTATAGCCTATGGTAGGAGTAATTGTATAGACGGAATTAATCGAAGTGGTAAAGCCTTGTCAGAACAAAAAGGAACTGCACATATCCAGGTGAAGTACAAGAACTCTGATAAGATTATCTCTCTAAAACTGATAAGAAACACTGTCCTGTCCCTTTGAAAGGTACTCACAGACACAGCAGGGCTTCCACCAGAGCAAGACTTGCATTAGCTGTATTCAGACTAAGGTCTGGAAATACAGGTCACACTGGCCAAGCCCTAATCTAAATGGGAACAGAGAAGCAATACAACTACTGTCATGCTGTATGACATGGGATCAGGCAGAAAACACTGAGTGATAAAGGGGCAGGTGGTGGTTAGAGGTCTCCTCCCCACCTCTGCTCCCCACTGCTTCCCAAACACAGGGAAAGAACTTGAGTCTCTCTATCCTGTGTCTCATCTGTGATTCAGCTGTGAATTCTTTTGCTAGAAAGGTGCCTGAGCATTCATATTCCCTTTACACCCCTTAGCCTGCATGTTAGGAGAGAGGAACTGCAACCAGCTGCACAAATATCTCTGTTTTGCTAGGGATGAGATACACACTATGGTCCAACACATTCAAGGTCTTTCTAAGCACAACAAAGCAATGCCAAGAAACAGAAAAAATGTCATCAAGGCCACATAGTTGGATTTCTTGCATTTGTTTTGCATCTCACTCAAAACAGGCAGGCATAATGCAGGGAGACAAAGAGGCCTTTCTCAGCAAGCAGCCTGGCGTGCACTGCTGGGTCACCTCAGGAGGCTGTCTGTGTACCCAGTCCCCTTTACCCTGTTTTGATTGTAGATGCATCCTTTCTGTATCAAGATGCGGATACTTAATGCAGGCTCACCTCTGCTCCCAGCTACACACTGTTTCTGCTTAGCTAATGCTTTTCTTGGCAGGTTCAGCTAGGCAAGTCAGAGTTCAGCTTGCACCCTGGTCAGCTGAAGCACAGATGACTGGCTCTGGGAAATGCTGCAAAGACACAGCCAAAATGAACTCAAGTTGCTTACAAGGAACTGCAAATTGCCTGTGTTGGTACTCAGCCAGTTTGATTCTGGCCCATGACTGGGCATCCAGCCACAGCCAAAGGACAAATCAAAATAAACAAATCAGGAGTTTCTTCTGGGGCAGATTATGAAGAGATTTTCAAAGCAGGATTTAAGAACAGAATGCTGTCTGTCCATGTCTTAACAGCCTGGACAGCACAATGGCAAGCCCTCTAAAAATACTTAAATACAGTTAGTGTAAGTGAGAAATGGAGAAGATAAAAGACACAGAAAAAGAGTTAATATATATACAGCTTTTCACAGCACTGGCACAGCTCTCCCATGCAAGCAACACATGCCAAGCTTTCAAAAGTGATCAGAGCAAATGGCTGAAGCTTAGCTGGTCCTGAGTAAAGGCTTAAGAATCTGACTTCGCTTTATCAGATATTTTTATTTGTTGAGAAGCAGTCATTAATTATCACTCTATGAAAGAGACCACTGTGGGAAACCCATGACTAGTAGTTCTCCTTTGATTCACGTGTCCTCATTAGCAGGTGTTTTGGAAGAATACAGCCTTCTGTGCAACAGACCTGTGCAGAGTTCAAAGATGCAGGGAGACAGACCTCCCCAACACTGATCAGATCTTGCAAAGATTTCAGCAGATACATTTAGGTTGGAATCACTCTGGCAAACACAGCACTGTTTGCAGACCTGGAGCACAATAGGTAAACATGCAAAAATCAGGCAAATCTGCCACAACCCAAAGTAAGCTACAGAGCTGCCTCTTTAAGACCTTCGCTAGGGTAAGAAAAGACCCGAGTGGTTTACTCCATAGCAGGGGATAAGGAAGTTTGTGCTGACTCTCAAGCAAACTAGCTAGCAGGCTGGGACTTGGCAGCCCACCACTGCTTTGCCTGCTTCCCTGCTGCTCCAGGAACAGAGGGATCTGCCTGCACACACCACAGCATATGCCTCCTGTGCACCAGAACTAGCACGGCGCCGGACAAGGGGCAGGAGCCAAGCCGTTCCCCTTCTGCCCACCTGAATGTTTCTCAGGGTGCAGAATGCAGTAGTTCAGGACTCTCTGCAGAGAAAGTGCTGGGACTCCCTCGCATCTACGAGAGAGAAATTTCAGGCTTCATCTGTATGACTCAGCTCTTTACTGTAAGTCTCTGTGGGAGCAGCTGTGGCACTGAGATTCACAATTCACTATCAATAAAATAAAAAGGAGTTTTTTCTAGTGTGTACTAGTACACATCCTTCAGAGCACACAGACTCACACAGAGACTTACCCTTGCAGCAGACAGACTAGACTATCAAAACCCCCTGTTGCAGCACTCCTTGTCTCAGCACACCAGGAAAAGGAAAGAAGAAAAAAAAAAAGGAAGCTGGGAAAATAAGGGCTTTATTTAGCCACAGTAGGTGCGACTAATAAAAAGAACTGGGTATCTGCAAATTAAAAATGACCATTTTATAAGCACACATCTTTGAAGATAGAAGTATTATATCTATATGGCCATAATAAGTGCAGAAAGCCACTACCAGGAAAGATGCCTCAGAAGTAAAGGCTCTGAGTTAAACCAGCACATTATTCACTGGTATGAAATGCTGCATCTACATGGATTTGAATGAGCTCACATGCATTTACATATGACCTTCTAGAACCCACCCACACACCCTCCCTAACTTCATCTAGAACAGAGAATTCATCCATCACCTGGTCATCCATTTATCTGTTAAATGTGCAAACAATCAGAAATGAGAGGAGCTGTGTATTTATTACACATTTCTGAATAAGTCATGCCAAATATCTAGGACAAACAATACATTAAGCCCTAAAGAACCCTTTGAAAGCTTTTTGCCTACTGGAGGAAACAATGAAAAAGTAACATGATAGAAAGGGAACAGTAAATCATTGATGAGAATGATTAAAAACAAACTGTGGGTGAGGTGCAGCAAAACAACACTGAAACCAGCCAGAGTATTCTTCTAGTATCTCATCTTTTAGAGGGTGGAGTGATTGTGAGGAACTTGAATAAGTCCCACTTTGTGTTCTTTCCTGCAAAGAAGGCATACCAGGTATAAAATCCATGGAGAACTGCACAACCACAAATTACAGCTTACTCAGATGCCCCATGACTACAACAGGCACTGAAGCAAAAATGCTTGAAATTACTTGTATTAATAAGGCTTAAGAAAAAGGCGTGTTAAGGACACTGGTGAAATGAACATAAATTAGACTCCCAAGTGCTGAATAACGCTTTGTACCAGTGACCTCGCTTACATGCACACAATCATTTTGGAACTGTAAAATCAAGTTCAGAAAGAATTACAGTGCCAAAATGTTCACAGCTACGACATAATGTAATTCAGTTGTTGGTGCCACAGTTTCCTAGACGAGTGTGGTAGCCACAAATCATGTCATTAGCATCTCTTTTGGATCACTTCAACTTAATGAAAAGGCCTGTTTCAGAAAAGGTTGTTTCCTAAGACTGTCTCAAGTAAAAAGCTCAAAAACAATCAATGCGGATAAGAGTTTTTTGCTTCAAATAACACCCTTGAGCCTCAAGGGAAAATTCAGTGTACATTTTGTCTTTGAGCCTTCATTGGCCCAACTGTGTGACTTAGGACTTTTGACAAACTGTTCTGGAAACAGTTCAAGGCAATAAAAACCTTGTCAGAAGTTCTGCCTTCGATGTCTCCTGGGTCATTCTCAAAAACAAAAGTCTACATTAGCTCAATAAAATCATGCTAGACTTTACAGTCAACACCATGTTTGACCTGGATTCATATTCAAGGATATATTTAGCCTCATTTCTTAAACAAGTGAGATTTATGCAGTGGTGGTGCACGTGTGTTTGTGTGTGTGCATGTACCTGTCTGTCTCTTCAGCCCCATTTACGTTTTCCTGAACCCACTAGATAATTCCAAATACAGTGACATTCATGGGTAGAGTGAGACATTACTAGTGCTTCAAGTCAGCTTTTATTAGGCTGAAGAATCCCCTTAGGTCAAAACCAGACTTAATTTATTACCCCACTCTTGGAAACCATGTGCATTATCAGCTATTTTAATATTGCTACTAGTCTATGTAATACCCTAAGCATACATAACACTCGGCATCTGCAAACTACAGGACAAAGTCTCTGCCTCTATTTTAGTATTTTAAGTACCACTCCCCCCACTTTGTTTTTCAGTTTGGCAAATAATTTACTTTAGCAATATAAATATTTGAGCTGCAAACCACTGGAGCATTCAAAGACTTTGGCACTGCATCCCAGCCATGTATTGTTTGCTTCATTACAAAAGGTAATCCCTGTGTTTTTATTAAGAAGCTCACACCAGCTGTACTCAAGCTGATGGCAAAATACACCAAACAAGCAGCAAATTCTCAACCATGATTCAACATTAATTCAACATGATCCACTATAAAACCTGTAGTTACCTGAAAAATACCTTAAATGTTGCAAGAGAGGCAACTCTTCTGGGATTTACAATCAGATTTTGGAGAAAACAGAATGTTTTCTGTGATGTGTCTGTCTGTTTCCAAAAGCACGGATCTGCCCTTCCAGGCAAGCAGCACCTACAAAGGTTTTATTTTGGAGAACTTGAAGGTTTTCCTTTGCCTTTAAAATAGACTTTCCCTTTGCTTTCAGCACAAGCATCAGGGATGCCTCCTCCTCTTTGAGATCTGCCAGCAGAAGCACAGATGTAATCCCTGGCTGGGCCTCAGTACTGCCTCCAAACCCCAGCTCTCCCAGCAATGCCCTCGTGTTGCTCTAAAGCAAAGAAACTCCTCCATGCTCAAGTGAGCAGAACCAATGAGCAAAACATGGTGCAACCAGCAATGCACACCCCTAGAAACAAGCTCAACAGCTGCATTTATGCTCACACGAGAAGGACTTTAAGAGTACGTAGGATCTCCAAGGTCTTCCCAGACTGGAAGTTTGGAGATAGGCTCTCAATACCAGGAGCTACCGCACCTTCCTCTTAGGAAAAGCAGAAAGTCAATAGGTAATTCTAAGCACTCATTACTCTTTTTTTACTACTTAGAGTTAACATCTGCTGGGAGATCAGTACTGATAATCACAGCACTGGTTGCCAGACAGTCAGAAGCCAAAGAAAAAGGATGAAAGAGGATTAATCTGTGGAGGTGTTGGCAAAGCACATGACAGCTGCAGAGAACCTGAGCAATTTCTTTAATGAAAGGGAAATGAAAGTGTAAATTGCTAAAATGATACTGGACAAGAGATTTAACTTAATGCACAGTTAGATTTTCATGTCTGAAGCCTGGCTATGACAAGTAGCAGGTAAATGTAAATGCAGTGGTTACTAATGGGCCTAATGAACAGGCAGGTAGCTTTGACAGCATGTTCTCAGCTGGAAGCTATATTCCCAGGGGCTTCTTATCTTCCACATCCACTTCTTTCAGCAACCATATAAATGCAGCAGGCAGATTTGCCAACCACAAGCATGCAACTGCTGCATAATGCTGTTGGTTGCCAGTTAGGCCCACGGCCAAAGCTCCTATCTGGACAAAGTGAGAAAACCTGGCTTCCCTGATTCCTATCACCAGCACTTCCACCTACTGCTGAGACACACAAAGAAAAGACAGGTCTCCAAGGCAGGGACTTCACTGCTATCAAACACTAGTTTATATTCTGCAGAGAAGTTGTTTGCCTCTCCTTGCTGAGGCGACTCCCTTACAGAGGCAGACATACACAGCTTGCCTTGTGCTGTCAGCTGACACTGAGCCCTTTTAGAGCCCTCAGACCCAAACTAGCTGGGAAATTTTAGCATTTCTACATGGTGATAGAAGCAACCAAAACAACTACCATAAATATTGGCTACCTGTGTATCTAACATACACTTGCTCTCTTTTTTCCCTGTTTACTAATTCCTTAACTACTACTGATTGGTACCAAAGCATGGAAAGGAAAGCATTTCACAAAGTGAGTCTCCCCAAGATCACCAGTGAGGTGCTGAATAGCAGTGAAGCTCCTGAACAGTAAAACCAGAATTAACCTATGCCCTTGTGACTGATCAATACCTAGTGTCAATCCCAATGGATTTTGGACCCACCCTTCCACAAAGGTTGCATATTACAACCTGTCATGTAAATAATTAAACTTTCTCCACACATAGCCAAGACAGGAATAAGAAAGGCTATTGCTATTCCATGTAGCTATAGATAATCTTGACCCTCCTTCCATCTTCTGCAATTACTGAAATTAGAGCCAAATCTGTGAGGGTGGCACAAGGAATCCCTTAATCCAGTCCTAAGGGTTCTTGCCTGCACTAGACAAAATAAGAGCTGTGATTCATCCACTGGGAGATAAAATGTACAGGTTATAGCAGAGACAAAATATGCTTCAAGGCCAGGGTTGCTAAATGGGTATTGAATTAGTCAGCCATGTCGATGATAGAGGACAGACTCGGGAATAAACCACAAACAGGACACAAAGTTGCCAATCAGAGATATAAAGACACATGATTACACCAGTTTTTGAAGATTTTAAATATATTTTTGATATAATTTTGATTTTGCTGTGTTACCACAGGCATTGATTCTTTGTTATTTCTAATAAATACTGACTAAGGCAACATAGAACAAACAGGGATTGTTCAAGGCCGAATGAGCAAAAATAAAGCATTTCTGTGACAAGGAAATGTGCCCTAAGGTCCACTGTGGAAAACTTCCTATTCTCAGACATTAAACCACTTGCAAAACCTGACTTTGCCATTTAAAACCTGCTTAGTTTCTACCAATAAAATGCAAAGCACACAAGTGGTCTGTATTTTGAAGGTCACACAAGCAATGTGAACTATGAACTTCAGGATTCACAAATCCATGATATTTTAAAGTTGGAGGAGAGAAAAGATTTTTCTGTCTTGTCCAAGCCATGAAATATTAAAATTAACAAACTTCAAATATTTAGATTCAGTAAAAATATTTGGGATCTGACATTTAATATTAATGAATTATCTGCTGAGAAAAAAAATCAACAACTAGGCACCAAGAAATCAATAATTCACAATTTTAGTCTGGTTTGTATAATCCAGAAGAATGTCATATGACTTCACCTGGGTGGGCCCTGCTTTTTGGAGAAGAAATACCATTTTAAGAGGTACCTACTTAACTTGTATGAATTTATATACTTTATATATATAAAAAAAAATTTTATTTATGCTACTAATTCTAACTGTTCAGAGTTACTCATTATGTAAAATAGCACCAAATCCAGAGTCTCCTTTCCCTTTAGCAGCTCACTAAAAGTGGTGTTGGCAGCAGTAGGCTTTAACACTCGTAATTTATTAACCCCCTAGGTGTTGTAAAATGGAGCTAAAGCCACAGACAGGAGGAGGCATTTAGAAAGTTATATGTGCTGCATATTTTCACAGCAAAGGATTTCCTGCTGTGCTTTTCTTGCCTCCCACTTTTTTATTACTTTTTTTCCCCTTGTGATAATACTTTGGAGATGCTTCAATATTTTACCCTAACACTATTTCAAAAAGCGTTGCTGTGTATTTATCAAGGAGATAAATAACATACCCTGAAGAATTTTTTGACTTTTACAAATGCAGATAGTGAAGTCCAAGACAAACTTGCATGATGGACTCTCCATCCCTGGAAGTGTTCAAGGCCAGGCTGGATGGGGCTTTAAGAAGGTGTCCCTGCCCATGAAGAGGGGATAAAACTGGATGATCTTTAAAGTCTCTTCCAACCCAAACCATTTTGTGATGCTTTACAGGACGGTGTCCTGTCTACAAAGACCAGCTATTCTGAACAGAGAATATTCCATGAAAGGAGACATATAATGAAGGCAGCTGCCCTCATGTAGGAGGGTCTTCCTAGAAAGCACTGAGATGTGCACATTTATCTCTGGTTGCTCCAGCTGAGAACAAATCTTTTATTGCTGTGTGCCACTGCAGTGTCCAGAAGGATAGCCCAGTTTTTGTGATTTCTATTTATCAGTCACCTTCATATTTGAATGCAGTTCTTTTGCATATCAGACCAAAAAATGTTCACAGTGAACCTGAACAGGAAGGATGTTTCCTTTGACCACATTGATGTGATATCAAACTCAGCCAGGAAACCTATGCTTCAAAACTAACCTCAGGCAGGAAGAGATTTAGAGTATGTAACATTATCTAATATCACTACTAGTTTTATTGTCACTCCCTCTCTTTTCCTCTCTACACCCACAGAGCCATCAAGATTCACAACATTATTCAGTAAGACAGTGACAGGAACTGAGGAGCATTGTTCTGCTGGGGAGTGTTTACAGGGGTGAGAGAGCTGGTTCACCACTCAATTCATAAAGTCAGAAAAAAGTTTTTTGTTACCTGAACGTTGCTGACATTCTAAAATACCCAAAATACGTAGTTCCCCTGATATCTCAAGTGAAGATGGAAAACGATGGGGAAAAATACGTAACAGGGATGAAAGGACCTCAGTTTCCTGCTTTTTGCGTGAGTGTAAATCCAAACACACATTTCACCCAAGGTCCCAATTCAGCCACACAGGGCTGGCAATATTTTTGAGTACGTGCATATGACAGTGGTGTCATCCTTTCTGAGGCAGCCCAGGCACACAGAGCCACCCATCACTAAGTCTTTATGACACTAAAGTTAAATAACAGGCTCTTTTCACGCACCCTGAAAGCCGGATGTACAGGAAACACACAAACTTATTCAGCAATTTAATTGCTTTAAATCATTTGCAATATAGTTACAGCGATGTCAAAGCGTTCGGTCACGGCCCTCCAGGCAGTCGGTCGCCTCTATGGCAGGGAGGGCAGCCCTGAGGGCCGGCCGAGGACGGGGCAGTCTCCCGGCACACCGGGCAGTGCTGTGGGGCTGGAGGGGGCTCGGAGCCCACTCAGAGTCCCATGGGCGACCTCAGCCCCTTGATGCCCCCTCCGAGCCCTCTGGACCCCCTCAGCTCGCCCCCCTCACCCCCCGGTGACTCCTCAGAGCCCCCTCAGAGCCCTCTCAGCCCTCGGTGCCTCCTCAGAGTCCCCTCACGCCCCATCCGCGGCCCTGCCACACTGACTCAGCCCCTCGGACCGCCTCAGCCCCTCGGAGCCCCTCACGCCCTCAGCTCCCCTCAGAGCCCCCCGCAGCCCCCCCCATCCC